>SJYV01021496.1:1424452-1453545 GCA_006410875.1 Neotragus pygmaeus | reverse complement strand
AAGGATCAGACATGACTTAGCGACTAAACCACCACCACCACCATGAGGGGAAGAGATGATTTAATATCAGGAATAAGCTTACTCTGGTCTTTCCCCTTTCTGTTTCTTTTGTTTTTTTTTTTTTGAAATTTCAAAATACAGAAAAACAGAATATTATAACAAACACCTGGGTACTCAGCACCCCAGATTGGCAGTGTTTAACATTTTGTCATATTTTCATGTAGTCTTTTTTAAGATAAATAAAAATTACCTGTAAATTTGAAACCCCCTTTCTCCATTTCCTGTTTTATGCCATTTTTCCCCTCTTTATGGACAACCATGATTTTTTTTTAATACTTTTACACTCAAGTATATTAGTAGATATTCTTGAACAATATAAAATTTTTTGTTTTAAAATCTTATATTAAACTAACTGCATATGTTTAATTTTGCATTATGGTTTTTAGAATTATTCATGTTAACATAAGAATCTAGTTTATTCCTCATCACTGTTTATAGTAATCTACTTTGTGAATCCACTTAGTATATTTACCCTGTCTTCCAGTGATGAATGTTTAAATGATTTATAGGGGTTTTTTTTTTGCTGTTACAAACAGTGCTGTAGTGAAAACCCTTTAGATGTCTCCTTTGACTCCTGTACTGGAATTCCTATAGGGCCAATATAACTAGAAGTAGAATTATGGGGCACATTTTCAAATTTATTAGATGTTGCCAAATTGTTTTCAAAGAGATTATACAAATTTGTACCCATATTAGCAGAGTAAGAGGGTTCTCATCCCTCACTTCTTTTTCAGTGCTTAATAGTGTCAGACTTTAAATTTTTGTTAATCTGATCCAGTCACTAACAATATTGAACTGCGACTACATGCTAGGCACTGTTGTAGGCATGGAGGAGTCCCTGCCTTTGTGGAGCTTGCATTCAGTGAGGAAAGCCATCATGATGAGTAAATTTAATAGTGTGTTTGAAGTTAATCTATAAACTGAAATCTGCCTTTGGATTAAGTCAGACTGTCTGAGAGCTGTGGACCTGGCTTCCAGCAGATCGTTCCCACTTTACTTCACCTCCGCATCCCCACCTGGACCTAGGCCCCCAGATGATTTTACTGCATTGCCCTTTGGTGAAAGTTGGAGAACCGCTATAAGAAACAGCTCTAGGAGACTGTCGTTGGTGCACACTGCAACGGCAGATGTTATTGAGGATGTTGTTCATGCACTCATTGACACCCTGCTGGTGAGGTTTCATGGGTGACACTTGTCTGGCCTCGAATCCCAGCTCCTCTATAAGATCTGGTTCTTCCCAGGTCAACTTGGGCAAGATACCTAACCTCTCTGAACCTCGGTTCTTCAGTTCCTCCTTGGTAAAATGAGGATGATGACATCAGTCACCTGAGTTTGTTGTGAGTAGAAATGCTGTATCTGAAGCAACGTAGTGCAGTGCCTGTCCCAGAGAAAGCACTCGAAACTGGCAATGATGGTTCCCACAAGCCTCTGTGCTTTTATTGTGCTCAGTCTAAGTTGAATTGTGCTGACTTGCTAAGCTGTCATATTGGACTTGCACTGTTGTAGCAGCTGGCACTTGTTGAGCTCCTCAGATGTGCCAGGCACATGCCTGACCACATGTAATCTTCATATTGGTGTGTATTACTGTTGCTCCCACTTTGACCTTTGTAAATCCATCCTGGAATAAAGATGGGAGATATAACATATGTGACCTTGTGACGTAGGAGGCATTATCATCATTTAAAGTGAGGTATGGTGACCAGAATCCCTAGGTGGTGAGGGACTGAGGGGCAGGGCTGCCATCTAAACAGGCCTCTTGACATTCTTCCCTGCTTCCAGCTTTGCCCCACAGCTGCTCGTTCATCTGTGTGGCCTGGAATGTAGCCTCCTAAGATAAGAATGTGACAGGAGCCCGTGGAGGGAGGCAGAAACACAGTTTCCATTCAGTTTTGCATAGATGCCACATTCCAGGAAGTGAGATGAGAGGGGAGAATGGGCTCAGAGGCCCATTTGGCAGTTGAAGCAATATTTGGAACTTTTGATGACCCTTTCTTGAAAGTCTTTCATTCCTTGGCTTGGACCCTTGACCCATTTGAAGTCTTCTTTCTCTGCTTAGTGTAAATATACACTTAATACATAATAATATATATAATACATATAAATAATATATATAAAATGTACTTGTGCTCTTAAAGAAGATGAATAAAACAAACACCCTACCACCCAACTACAGAAATAGAACATGACCGTACATGAGCAGGCCTCACTCTGGCCGTGGCTCCAGCCTTCCCACGAGTAGTACTCATACCCTCAGTCCTTAGTTTATGCTAACCACCCCCTTGCTGTTCTGTATTAATTTACTGCTTCTCTGTGTACTCCTAAATAATCTTGTATAGCATAACAGTGTATCATCTAGTTTTGCATGTTGCTAAACTTTATGTATGCTACCATATTCCATGACTGGCCCTGTTCACTGAGCATTTTTTTTAACCATTCAAATTTACTTATTTGTGTTTGTTAAACATACATAAAACACAACCATTTTAACCATACATTTTGAGATTCATTTCAGTTGTTTGAAAGCGTTTTCATCACTGTGTGGAGTTCTATTTTCCTGAAAGGTTATAGAATCTTACCACAATTTTTTAAAATTGGGGGAAAAAAGATTGTAGATTATTCAAGCTTTCTGTTTAGTCAGTTTTGATCATTTTACTCTTCCTCAGAATTTGTATCATTTAAGTTTTCAAACTTATTGACACAAAGTTCATAAATTTTAATTTCTACTCTGGCTTCCCTGGGGGTGAAGAATCTTCCTGCAATGCAGGAGACCCAGCTTTGATCCCTGAGTCGGGAGGATCCCCTGGAGAAGGGAAAAGCTACTCACTCCAGTATTCTTGTCTGGAGAGTTCCACGGTCAAAGGAACCTGGCAGGCTACAGTTCATGGGGTTGCAGAGTTGGATAAACTGAGCAACCAATACACATGTATCAGTAATTATGACTTCTTTTTAATTCTGATGATATTCGTGCAGCCTCCCTTTTATGTCGACAAGTCTCAGAGGTTTGCAGTTTTCTTTAGAATTTTCAAAGGACCATCTTATAGTTTCAGTGATCCTCTTTGTACATTTGGTTGCCTTTTCATTAATTTCTGCTCTTATTTTATATTTTTTGTCTCACTTCTCAGAGTTTTTTCCCCTTCTCTTCTTCTTGGTTATTCAAATTTTATCCCCTACACACAAACATGGCCCTTTTCTTCTTCTATACAAATTTGGAAGTTTTATGTTGTCTCTGGTTCTTTGGTGGACTGATGAATTACTGGGAGGTGAAGCCTTTCAGCTTGGAATGGCTCTTGCAGTTTTATTCTGCCTGCCCTGGGTCACGTTCCTACTACCTCCTACCTGGACTGTTGTCTCCTAAGTGCCTGTGATCTCTCCTCCCTGACTGCATCCTTCACATGGTCTTCAGTTTTCTTTCTCAAAGCACAGATATAACCAGGTTTCTTCCCTGCACACTTCTCTCTCCAGAGTTGGTCAGATAAAAGTCCAGATTACTTGGTATGGCATTTAAGAGCCTAACATACCTTTCTTTCTTTCTCCAGCTCCCCAACCTTTCGTATTTAGCATACTTGAAGTTTCTAGAACAAATGCTATGCTTTTATATTATTTAATCATAAAATCCATTGTTCCATCACTTAGGTTCTTTCCCCTGTCTCTATCTGTTTAAATCCTGTGTGTGTTAGTCCTTTAGTCGTGTCTTGACTCTTTGCAACCCCATGGACTGTAGCCCACCAGGTTCCTTTGTTCATGGGGATTCTCCAGGCAATAATACTGGAGTAGGTTGCCTTTTCCTTCGCCAAGGGATCTTCCTGACCCAGGGATCGAACCCAGGACTCCTGCATGGCAGGCAGATTCTTTACCATCTGAGCTATAGGGAAATCCCACCAACCCTTTTTTTTTTCTTTTTGGCTTTGCAGGCTCTTCGTTGAGGTATGCAGGCTTTTCTCTAGTGCTGTGTGACTTCTCTTGTTGCGGAGCATGGGCTCTGGAGTGAACAGGCTCAGTTGTTGCAGTGTATGGGCTTAGTTGCCACGCATGTGGGATCTTAACTTCCCAACCAGGGATTGAACCACATCCCCTGCATTGGAAGGTGGATTCTTAACCACTGGACCCCCAGGGAAATCCCCTACCAGTCCTTTCAAGGCCAGGTCAAGCACCTGCCTCTGCTGCTTTCCTGATTCCCCAGTGGAGCTGCTGCTTGCCTCTCCGGTTGCTTTATCACTGCCCCTGCATTACTGATGCAGTTCTGGCATTTTCACATGACACAGCCTGTGGTGTCTGAAGACAGGTTGAGCAGCTGCCTCCATTGTTAACATATCTTTTCCTCCCATTCAGATCTATGCCCTCAACAGAGTCATGACAGAGCTGGAGCAGCAGCAGTTTGATGAATTCTGTAAACAGATGCAACCTCCTGGAGAGTGAACCACCCCTGCGTTCACACTAGCTGGGACCCTGGAAACTTTGTTTATGAATGTGTTACCAGCTTTAAGCTGAGATGGCCCATTTGGAGCCTTACACAGCTAGACAAGAAGAGATTTGTGTTATTCCTGAAACTGGGTAAATCAGAACTTCCTGTATGTAACTTGCTTCACTAGTTCCTCCAGTCTGAATTGGCCCATTACTTGCTGAAGAGACTTCTTCTATTCTTCCAAGACAATACATTCTTTTTTTTTTTTAACTTTTTCTATTGTTTGAAAAAAAAAATCAGTGTTTCTTCTGAAACTGTAAACCTCCAAAAATACAAATAAAATACTAATAAAATGTTTGTTTGCTCATACTTTAGGGGTGCCTAGTCATAAGCAAGTGGAGTCAAAATGAATGTAATAGGTAGGAAAAGTCGATGTGAGCAGAGGGGAGCGTTTTTCCTTCAGGAAGGGAGCAGAGGTGAGAGGACAGAAAGAACATGACTGTTTCCAGATTCATTCTTCCTGAGGCTAAGGCTCTGCAGACCCTATAGATCCTAAGTCTTTAGCTATACAGGTGTAAATATATGACTTTTACTCCCAGATGAGCCACTACTCAGAGCCTTGAAACTAAGATTCCTGTCACGCTATGAATGTGGAGAGCTAGCAGGAGGCTTGTACCAACAAGGGGAGGAGGGGAGCGAAGTGCTTTTGGTTTTTCATTTTGTATTTTATTGGGTGTACAAGCAGAATATGCATGGAAATGAGGCTGATTACTCAGAGGGTACAATAGCCAACATTGCCTCCCCTGTTACTCTGCGCTAGAAATACCTGGATTTTCCTTAGTGGTTCTGGGAACATCTCTAGCAATTCCCACCTCCTATGTCTCCCCACCGCTCTGAAGTCACTGAGAATTCTGTTCCCATTCCTATGCTTATTTTGGCAATAAACCGTGATGTTAAGGAACTTGCTGCCCCTATGGAGAATGTGTTCTGACAGCCTAAGTCTTAGTTAAGGATAACCTTTACACAGATTATCCCCAGAAGTAGTAATTAGGTTCTATAGTGTCCTATTGAATTTGGATTGAATGCAAATTTTTCAGTTTTATGTTTTGGAGGAATGGGGGTTTGGAGTAAGCTGTTATCATAAACATAAGGAAATGATGTAGTATACTAGAAAGAACAGTGTTTGAGGGTCAAGTATAGTTCTTACTACTTTGGATAAATTATTAACCTGTCTAAGCCTCACTCTTCTCCCATCTGTGTAATGGAGCAATATTTTCTTCCTCTCAAGATCATTCATCAAAAAAATAAGATAATGTATATAATATTTACTCAGTAAATATTACTTCCCCGCTACCTTACTTCATGGGATATGTTTCAAATTTCAAATAACCAATTAATATCTTGGTTGGAAAGATTCTGATCCTTAGTTGGGAACTGCTTGTATTAACATGTCACAGCCCTGGATATAGTTTATCCTAGAGAAGTGTTCTAGTATTGCAGACTGTAGGTGGTTGTCAAATCAGTTCAATAAATTATGACTAGCTTATCTTTTTAATTAAACAATAGGGGCTACCTGGTGGTTCAGTGGTTGAGAATTCACCTTGCAATGCAGGGGATGCCGGTAGATCCCACATGCTGCAACCAAACATTGGCATGCCAAAACTAAGACCAGTGCAGCCAAATAAATATTTAAAAAGCTTTTAAAGAAAGAACAGATTTTAAAATATCAATGTGGTGAGGATATTGTTTCATGAAGCTTTTGTTTCAGCTTTCAGTTTTTTACCATTGAGTACAATGTTAGCTGTGTGTTTGTATATGTGGACTTGAGTATGTAGAGGTACATTCCTTCTATACCCACTTTATTGAGAGTTTATCATAAATAGGTATTGAATCTTGTCAAACACTTTTTCTGCATCTAGTGAGATGATTATAATCCATTTTTTTAATGTGGTGTAGCACATTGACTAGTTTGTGCATCCTAGAATCCTTAATAATCCATTTAATCCTTTTAATATATTGTGCATTTGGTTTGCCAATATTTTGTTGAGGATTTTTGTGTCTGTATTTAGTAGTGACACTTGTCTGTAATTTTCCTTTTTTGTGTGTTTTCTGTTTGCTTTTGGTGTAGGGTGATGTGGACCTTATAAAATAGGAAGTATTCCTTCCTCTTTAGTTATTTGGAGTAGTTTAGAAGGATATTAAGTCTTTGAATGTTTGGTAGAATTCACCTATAACCCCAGCAGGCCCTGGACTTTTGTTTTGGGGAAGTTTTTGATTACTGTTTCAGTCTCTACTAGTGAGCGATCTATTAGGATTTTCTATTTCTTCATGATTCACTCTTGGAAGACCTTCCTTCTAGGTTGTCCAATTTGCTGATTTATAGCTGATCTAATCTTTTGTATTTCTGTCATATCCATTGTTATTCCTCTTTCATTGTTGAGTTTATTGGTACCTCCTCTTTTTTTTTTCCTTAGTGAGTCTAACAGTTTGTCAGCTCTCAACTGATCTATAACTATCCTCATACTGCTAACCTAAACTTTTGTTTGAGGTGATGTAGTATGATTATTATTGTATAAATAAAGTACAGTGTGTATTTTCCCTTTCAAAGCATTCCTCTGGAAGTCTACATATTTATTTCAGCTCTGCTGTTATGGCTCAGAATGGATGTGGAAATCCTCTTTCAGAATTGCATCTTCTTCCTTTGAATATAGCTTAAGGTCTAGAAATAGCCAGAAGTCATTTGAGGCCAAAATCAATAGCTAATTTGGTTTTGGTTTAAAAAGAGGATAGCATTGGCTAATATTAAATATTATTAGGTTTTTAGACTAAATTTGGTTGGCTTGAGCAAAATAAGTATTTTTTGAGCACCTATTATGTCTAGGCACTGTGCTAAGTGCTGACCTCTAAGAGCGTATGTGAAGACAGTTATCTTGGAGTTCCTAAAATATTTTGATGAAGGATAGCAACAGTGAACTGAGGGTTCAGCATTTAAGGGCATCACACTGAAATGTCTGAGCCCATGTATATTTGTAAGATTCCTACTATATTATTCTAACCTTGTACATAACTCACTAGAAGGCACAACCTAATCAATTCATCTACAAAGTATATGTTTCTGAGTGTGGGGCACTGTGGCAGGCCGCAGAAACACGAAAAGGTAAACTGAAGGAACTTAAAAATCTAGGAAGCAGATCTATTCATCTATCCATGAAAAAAAATGTAAGTGCTATAACAGATATGAACAGAAAGCCATGGAGAAAAGAGGGTGCTGTCTTTTCCTTTCGAGCCAAATCAAAGCACTGTGGACTTCACTGGACTTTCTTCATATAACTTTAAAGTTAATGCATACTTGCAATATATATATTGTTCTGCAAACTTCAAGAAGTTAGACCTAAAGTAAAGGAGGTCTGGTGCGCTGGCCGAGGAAGGGGCAGAATGAGCCAATAATCCTCTAGTATACCAGCTGGAGGTGGAAAGTCCAGAGGCAGTGCTGTGAGCATGACTTTTGTGGGCCTGAGTTCTCTATGACGTGCCACTTTAGGGTTCCATACAGTTCTCTTTATTTCTATTCAATTTGGATTTTAGAATATGAAATGTCCTTTGAATATCTTCAGTTTAGTATTTTTAGAGCTTAGGGGAAAAAAAAAAACACATAATGAGATCCTGGAGGCCAGATGATGCCCTCAAGATGCCAATGTGTCTAATCTCTAAACAAAGCAAAAGGCAGAAGTTTTAATTGTGAAAAAAAAAAATCCTACACATAAGTGGGGCAACAGGATTGCCCTGCCATCAGCTCTGCTCTACAGAGCCGGAGTCTATAAACGTAAGAAACCCATTAGTTAGCCCCACCTTACCACTCGAGTCATCATATTCAGGCAGGACAAGGTGGAGGCTACACCAATTCTGAAGGGTTTCATTCATTTCTAAGGGACAAACCTTAGTGCGCCAGGTCACACAGCTGGTAACAGAACTAGAACTCAAACCCAGCCCAAGTTTAGCTTGGAAAAAATATCTGCTCTGTATGACACAAACAACTATTGTCACCAAGGGATTCAGAATCTTGAACAAAGAGGAAGAAGTACAGGCCACTGGCCCTACTGTGGGTTGCTCTGGTTCAAGGCCACATGTATCTAGCACTGCACCACACAGACACAAGGAAAGATTTAGTGAGGGTAAGGCAAGCTTTGGCCCACCTTGCTGGCAGAAACCCCACAGAGGCCCGTGGGAGTGGGTAGGGCTGTTTAATATCTTCAGTACTGTGGCCTAAGACATGCTGCCTTGCCCCACAGAGCATCTGGAAAGTAGATGTAGGAGAGTGACCACGTCAGGCAGTAAAAAGCAGTTATCGAGAATGGACACAAAAACAGCATGATGACACCTAGAAGAAGGAAAAAGGCAAACACTCAATTTTTATGAAGCTTCGCACCCTCTAAGTCCAATCCCCATCTTTCCAGCCTTCAGTTTTTATTCACACTAAAAAACCATTGGCACATGAGCCTTACCTTTATGAAGTTTGTGTAACTAGATAATTACAATCTAATGCAATCTCTATTTCTTTGCATTGTTCACTTAAGGCTTTCTTATCTCTCCTTGCTATTCTCTGGAATTCTGAAAGTGAAAGTGTTAATTGCTCAATTGTGTCTGACTTGTTACAACCCCATGGACTGTATAGCCCACCAGGCTCCTTTGTCCATGGAATTCTACAGGCAAGAATAGTGGAGTGGGTAGCTATTCCCTTCTCCACGGGATCTTCCCGACCCAGGGATCAAACCCAGGCCCCCTGCATTGCACGCAGATTCTTTACTATCTGAGCCACCAGGGAAGCTCTGACTATTGAATATTCATTGGAAGGACTGATGCTGAAGCTGAAGTTCCCATACTTTGGCCACCTAATGCGAAGAGCAACTAATTGGAATAGACTGTGATGCTGGGAAAGATTGAGGGCGGGAGGAGAAGGGGGCGACAGTGGATAAGATGGTTAGAATCACCAACTCAATGGATGAGTTTGAGCAAACTCCAGGAGATAGCAAAGGACAGGGAATCCTGGTGTGCTGCAGTTCATGGGGTCACAGAGTCAGACATGACTTAGCAATTGAACAACAACAATGCCATCTCAGATTCTGTGTTGTCAAATTTAGATCACAAATCAGTCTTGCCAAGAATACATTTGAGTTGCCCGGATCTCTTGCTAGAAAAAGAAAAGGAAAAAAAAGTATATTCATATTGTTTCAAGTTTACCATGTGATAGGGGTCAATACAGTATTATACACATGTGGAAGAGTTAACATAGCAGGCCTAAGACTGCTATCCTTAGAAAATCCTGTTTGCAAGGTGGGCCAAGAGCCTAGAATCTTGAATAATAAAGTTTCCTACACTGATAAAAACTGATGAGAGCAACTGGTTATACAAGTGAGGTAGTTAATGCAGAACACTGATTTCCTTCTGTGGAAGTCTGGAATTTTGGTACATGCTAGGCCGAAGGGAGGGGCTTCCCTAGTGGCTCAGTGGGAAAGAATCCGCCTGCCAACGCAGGAGACTTCAACCCCTGGGCTGACAAGATCCCCTGGAGAAGGAATGGCAACTTCCACTCCAGTACTCTTGCCTAGGAAATCCCATGGACAGAGGAGCCTGGAGAGCTACAGTCTATGGGTCACCAGAGATGCACACGACTGAGCAACTAAACCACTGCCAGGCAGAGGGGACCTATGTGTCCAGCCCCTGTAAATGCCTTCAGCACTGAGTCTCTAAAGAGCTTCCTAGAAGACAGACCTTCACAAACAGTGTCACAATTCAGGCTGGAGAATTGTGTCCTGCGTGACTCCACGGGGAGAGAATGCTTGGAAGCTTGCACCTGGTTCCCTCTAGGCTTCATTCCTTTCAAGTTTCCCTTGACTGATTTTGTTTATCCTTTTGCTATAATAAATCTGAGCTATATGTGTGACTCTCTGCAGAATCCTGTGAGTCCGCCTAGAGAAGCACTGACCCAGGGGTGGTCTTGAGGGAGCGCCCCCTCCACTCCCGCAAC
Organism: Neotragus pygmaeus; assembly: GCA_006410875.1. Lineage (NCBI taxonomy): Eukaryota > Metazoa > Chordata > Mammalia > Artiodactyla > Bovidae > Neotragus > Neotragus pygmaeus. The sequence goes on along the minus strand of SJYV01021496.1, from coordinate 1,443,058 downwards.
ACAATTTCAATCTCAGACTTACCACCAAAGGGCACCAACATTTGTGGAGATCAACTTTGCACTAGAGGCTTCCCAGGTGGCTCAGTGATAAAGAATCTGCCTGCCAATCCAGGAAACACGTGTTCGATCCCTGGGTCAGGAAGATCCCCTGAAGGAGGAAATGGCAGCCCACTCCAGTATTCTTGCCTTGGAAATCCCATGGACAGAGGAGCCCAGTGGGCTACAGTCCATGGCGTGACAAAGAATTGTACATAATAGAGCACAGGCACACTTTGCACTAGACAGTCCGCTAGGTAGTTTACAAAAAGTACTTCATGTGCGTTTCAGAATTACCCTGTGATTTAGGATTAAGTCTGTTTTTCAGATAAGGAAACAAAGGGGATATAATTCAGACAAGGTCCTGATTCAATCTCTCATCTGCCTGTATGTTAAAAACTAGATACAGACTGCTTCAGAAAGCTCAAATGGAGGGAGGGAGTGTATAGTCTATGGCATTTCCACGGGAGGAACCAGCATATATTGCTCAAGAGAAATCAGAACATGGGACCTGAAAAAGACCACTTCTAAGGATAAGCAGCAGTTACAGAAAGGTATTAGAACATTGGAATACTACATCTAGAGAACAGTCACTGATTTGTTGAGGTAATGAGATAATATTTTAAACCAAAGTTGTCCTGAAAAAAGGTCTCAGTAGCCATAGAGCAGTTCCTTAGATGTACAGAGCTCTGGGGGTGGAGAAGGGAACTTGGTCTAAAAAGATAACTGGCTGTCCTCCAATATCCAAGGCAGGCATTTTGAAATCTATCCAGCAGGGCTTCAGTATCAACTGGTGTCAGGTTTTGAGGTGCCGTCTCCCCCTTTACCCACACAGCACAGACAATCCATGGAAGGCTGTCAAGTGTGCCATCTATTTTGAAAAGAGGGGATCAATGGTGTCTACCAAGAACACTGTGGGAAACACTGCTGCAGTGAAATAAGAGAAGGGCTAGTGAAGGGAAGAAGGGGGCTAAGAAATTTCCATTTACAGGACACATCTGTGCCAGAGGATTTATATACATTACCTCATTTAATCTCAAGAATCTTGCAATGTAGGGATTATCAGCTTCATCTTAGAGATGAAGAAAACTGCAGCAGGCTCAAATTCAGGCAACTAATATGTGCTGAAGTTAGAACTTGAACTCAGGTCTGTTTAGCATCAAACAGGTGTCTTCTCCCTTCATTGTGCCTCTGCCAACTGGGACACAGGAGGAGCCAGCACTTGGAACTTGGACAGGGCTATGGGTGCTAATGCTACAGAAGAAAGGGCGTGAACTTAAAGGGGANAACAAACACATAAATACACTTCAGGGGATGATATTATAAGTTCTATGGAGAAAAATAGAGCAGGGTGAGAGAGAGAGGGAATGTGGGGTGAGAAGCAGGGTGGCAGTGAGCAGCAATGACAATAAATGATCACTAGTGACATTAAGAGCAATACATTTCACTTACCTCCCAGATAGACTATTTTTTTCCAGCTCTCAGACACCAGGATTTCGTCATATGGGTAGTAGCTCTGGTCCATCATGAACAGAATCATGAGTGAGGCCATGCAAGAGAGAATGAACGTGTTGCCTTTGGTCAGGAGGGAGGTGGAAGCCAAAACACAGGAAGCATAGGGGCAGGGTAGACCCTTGTATGTGAAAGGAATGCCTGCAGGGAAAGAGAAGATGGGGTTAACTGCTTCCCACTGCTCTAAAGCATCCACAGGAGGAAGCCCTTCTCTCTTTGGGTCTCCCTACCCCATATTCCAAATTCCTTCACTCTCAGGGCAGCGGCCAGCTGCAAAGAATTTAGTTATTCAGAGATGACGTGTGGGTTTTGCCCTGGACCCCTAAGGTAAAGCAGGCAGCTAGGACCAGGGCTGTGCCCTGGCCCCTAGGAAGCCTCTGTAGAAAAGGCCTGTGAGATATTTGTCTGCCTCTGCAATCCCTTGCATTGTTACCTTAGGCAAGGCAATTACCCTCCCTGGAGTTCAGTTTCCCCATCTGTTTTGGGAAACTGGAGTATGACCTCTAGTTTTAGGGTTTGTGAAGCCATGTGCTCCATCCAAAGGTCACACAGCAAGAAAAAAGCACAGCTGGTTCAAGAACCAAGGGTTCCCGCCCCCTACACCAGGGCTCAGCCAAGGCAGCCTGAAACCTCCAGTGGGCCTGCAGCAGGAGAGAGAAGAAAGGAAGAGGGTCTCCATGAAAGGAAGGAGAGGAGTCAGTTACTGCTCCCGGGTTTCTGACATCCAACAGCTTCTCCCCTCCAGTTTCCTACCTCAGCCATAAGTCTGGTTTCCACTCACCTGTTGAATAAAAACAGAGGCGGAATGAAATGGCTAACACATAGATGATGGCCAGTAACCCATTCAGAGGTCCATCCACGCCTAGAAGCAGGGCTGAGGCCAGGCCGAAGGTGGTGAAGACTGCGAAGTCATTCAGTTCGGTTCCTGCTCCAGAAGGCCAAAGTTAGAGGAACGTCCGCTCACATATCTTGTATCTTAGTCCCCTCTGCTGGGGGAGCTGGAGTGGTGACAAGCAGGATCCTGCTGTCAGGTCCCTGAGGGGCCGGGAGGCAATGCTGCTTCCTGGGGTGGTCTGCTGATCAAAGACTAGGGTCTCCTTCTGGCTCTGCCTCAGACTGACCATGTGGCCTTAGGCAAGTCTTTCTCTGTCTAGGTCTTAGCTTTCCTCTCCTTCAACATGCGAGGGTTGGACCACAGTTGGAAACAAAATCTTACTTGGGAATATTTTATTATATTTTAAGTGAGTTGCTCTGCTTGGGGTATTTTTCATTTCTCCACACCTCCAGTACTTTGGCCACCTCATGTGAAGAGTTGACTCATTGGAAAAGACTCTGATGCTGGGAGGGATTGGGGGCAGGAGGAGAAGGGGACGACCGAGGATGAGATGGCTGGATGGCATCACGGACTCGATGGACGTGAGTCTGAGTGAACTCTGGGAGTTGGTGATGGACAGGGAGGCCTGGCATGCTGCGATTCATGGGGTCGCAAAGAGTCGAACACGACTGAGCGACTGAACTGAACTGAACTGACACCTCCATTAGCACAACCACGGCTCCCACTCCCAGATCCGCCCTGAGAGGGAGACAGGGCAGATAAGCCAAGTGAAGGCCAGGAGAAGGGCAGCCAGAGACCCACAGGCAAGCCAGCAGAGCAGCCAGATCTCGGCTGCGGGGCTCACAGACTCCTGCTCAGGGCTGCTTCTGCTACACTCAGAGGGACTGAACAGGGGTGGTGACTGCCGGACGCCTGCTGGATGTTACAGGACAGGGGAGCTGACCGGAATGGGTGCTCCTGGGGCCAGGGATGATGAATCTGAGGCCTGGACTCACCGGATCTGGAGCAGATGTTCAGGTGTCTGGTCGCTGACCCAATAGCCATGTCTAATAGAAAGCTGACCAAAACCATCCAGGAGGCGCAGGAGCATTTCCTAAAGTGCAGGCCCGCAGGCCAAACAGGACAGCTCTCTCGCAGTATCAAAGAAACTCCACCCCTACCCACCCCCAACTAAACCAATATGCTTCCTGTGCTAGCCAGCACACATATACACACTCCTACATGCTCCCTAACTCTCATCCTTTCTGATCTGTGCTGCCTTACACACCACACACACATACACACACACAGACATCCCCTTCATACTCGTATTCTCAACCCACGTTCTTAAAGGGCCCTCTATAGGTAATCATTAAGAAACAAGGTCCCTTCCAATTCTAAATTCCAGGCGTATTTAGTAGCAAGGGAGATCCTAGGTCCTGGCCCAGTCTCCACAACCATCTCACTGTGGCCTCTGTTCCTCCATCTGTAAAATGAAAGGTTTGTATCAAATGATTTCTTTAACAGATACAAGCCTATTTAGATTATCTATTTCTCCAGTGTGAGTTTTGTATCTTTGAAGAGGTTGATCTGTTTCATCTTAGGCTATCAATGTCCATGTAATGATTCCTCATTTTTAATTTCTGATATTCGTAATTTGTTTCTCTTCTTCTTGGATAGCCTGGCTAGAGGTTTATCAATTATATTGATCTTTTCAAAGAACTAGATTTTAGTTTCATTGATTTTCTTTATTGACTTCTTGTTTTCAATTTCATTGATTTCTATTCTAATTTTTATTATTTCTTTCCTTCTGCTTACTATGGATTTAATTTGCTCTTTTTTTTTTCTAGTTTCCTAAGATGGAAGCCTACGTAATTGATTTTAGATCCTCCTTCTTTTCAGTTTTTTCAAAGACTTTATTTTTTAGGGAAATTTTAGTTTTATAGCAAAATTGAGAGTAATGCAGAGATCCATTACCCTTGTTCTCACATATGCATAGCCTCTCCCATTATCAATATCATTCAAGAGAATGATACATTCTGGCCTTGGTATATACTAAAAGTGACCCTACACTGATACATTGCAATCACTCAAAGTCCATAATTTACCTTAGGGTTCATTCTTGGTGTTACATTCTACGGTTTGGGGCAAAAGTATAATGGCATATACCCACCATTATAACATCACACAGAATATTTTCACTGTCCTAAAAGTCCTCTGTGCTCTGCCTGTTTATGTCCTCCCCAACCCTCCTGACAACTATGATCTTTTTATTGTCTCCATATTTGTGGAGACATATTTCCTCCATATTTTCTTTTCCAGAATGTTGTGTAGTAGAGGTCATATAATATGTAGCCTTTTTAGATTGGCCTCTTTCACTTGATTATATCCATTTAAGCCCATTAAATGGGCTTAATATGTCTTCTTAGGGCTTAATAGCTCATTTGTTTTTAAGACTGAGAGTGATAGTCCATTGTCTGGATGTACCACAATTTATTTATTCATTCATCTACTGAAGGATACCTTTGTTACTTTCAAATTTTGGCAATTATGAGTAAAATATCATAATCATCTAAGTACAGGTTTTGAACATAGTTTTCAATTCATTTGCTTGACTGTACGGTAGGAGTTGGGCTTCCCTGGTGGCTCAGAGGGTAAAGAATCTGCCGGGAATGCAGGAGACCTGGATTCAATCCCTGGGTCAGGAAGATCTCCTGAAAAAGGGAATAGCTACTCACTCCAGTATTCTTGCCTGAAGAATTCTGTGGACAGAGGAGCCTGGCAGGCTACAGTCCATGGGGTTTCAACAAGTTGGACATGACTGAGCAACCAACACTGACACCCTGACTCATGGTAGGAGTATGCTTAGTTTTGTAAGAAGCCACCAAACTGTCTTCCAAAGGGGCTGTACCATTTTGCATTCCCATCAGCAAAGTAGGTGCTTCTGTTGCGCCACATCTTCAGAAGCATCTGTTATTGTCAGTGTTCTGCATTCTAGTCATTGTAATAGGTGTGTAGGCAATGGCAATCGACTCCAGGACTCTTGCCTGGAAAATCCCATGGATGGAGGAGCCAGGTGGGCTGCAGTCCATGGGGTCGCAAAGAGTTGTACACAACTGAGCGACTTCACTTTCACTTTTCACTTTCAGGCACTGGAGAAGGAAATGGCAACCCACTCCAGTATTCTTGCCTGGAGAATCCCAGGGATGGGGGAGCCTGGCAGGCTGCTGTCTATGGGGTCGCACAGAGTCGGACACTACTGAAGCTACTTAGCAGCAGCAGTTATATTTCATTGTGATTTAATTTGCATTCCCATGATGACATTTGATGCGTATCTTTTTATATGCTTAAATGCCATCTGTATATCTTCTTTGGTGAGGTGTCTGTTAAATTCTTGGGCCCTTTTCAAATTGAATTATTTTCTTATTGATGAATTTTAAGCTTTGTATATTTTGGACTATAGTTCTTTATCAGATGTATCCTTTGTAAATATTTTCTCCCAGTCTGTGGCTTGTTTTCTAGTTCTCTTGACATAGACTTTGGCAGAGCAGATTTCTTTTCTAATATATGCATACAATGTATACATTTCCTTCTAAGTACTGCATTCACTGCATCTCACACATTTTGATAAGTTGTATTTTCACTTTCATTTAGTTCAAAATATTTTTTAATTTCTCCTGAGACTTGTCTATGTATTATTTAGAAATGAGTTGTTTAACCTCCATGTAGTTTGGAATTTTCTAATTATCTTTCTGTTCTTTCTAGTTTAACTCCATATGGTCTAAGAGCATACTTCGTATGATTTATATTTTTTCAAATTTGTTAAAGTATGTCTTACAGACCAGAATGTGGTCTATCCAGGTGAGCTTGAAAATAACATGTATTCTGCTATTGTTGGATCAAATATTATATAAAATATCAATTAGATCCAGTGGGTCCAGGGTGCTATTCAACTATATCCTTACTGATTTTCTGCCTGCTAAATATCCAATTATGGTAATAGATCCATAACATTCTGCTTGTAGTTCTATTAGTTTTCATCTCATGTATTTTTAACATTCTAAATGATTTCCAAGATATCTTTCATACCCTCCCTTCAGGGATTCCTTCTTTTTTGGCTGTGCTGGATGTCCGTTGCAGTGCACAGGCTCTCTCTAGTTGTGGTACACAGTGACATGCAGGTTCAGTAGCTGCGGGGAGCTGACTTCTCTAGTCACAGCACATCAGCCTAGTTGCCCCACGGCATGGGGGATCTTAGTTCCCAGACCAGGGATCGAACCCACATCCCTTGCATTGGAAGGTGGATTCTTAACCACTGGACCACCAGGGAAATCCCACCTTCAAGGATTCTGTGTTTCTCTCTAGCACATGCTCCCAGACCCCCTCTGAAAGCAGCTATAACAATCTCAGGCCAACTTGCCCTAGGAGACCACACCCAAGTCAATGTACTGACTGCAATGCTTGGGTGGCCCAGCAAAAGCAGAGAGCCTGACCCTAGACCTCAGCTGTCCCAGAACAACCTTAGAATTTCCTTTGTTTAGACCCATATTTATGTGCCTAGAGGGGCCTCCCTGGTGGCTGAGCAGGTAAAGAATCCTCCTGTAATGTGGGAGACCTGGGTTCGATTCCGGGGCTGGGAAGATCCCCTAGAGAAGGAAAAGGCTACCCACTCCAGTATTCAGGCCTGGAGAATTCCATGGAGTAAACAGTCCATGGGGTTGCAAAGAGTCAGACACGACTGAGCGACTTTCACTTCACTATGTGTCTAAAGGGAATTGGGCCCACCATCATGGCCTTAAATACTACATTCCCAGAAGATTAGGTTGAACTAAGAAGATAGAGATTTTCTGTTGCAGGTATGTCCCAATTTATGAGACCCCCTAAACCTAGATTTAGAGAATTTTCAAACTGGAAGGGAACTTAAACATCATTAGGTAAAGCCATCTTATTTTATGGATGAGAAACAGATCCAGAGAAGTTACTTGCTAATGGTTAAGTCTCCATGAAGAGATCATCTTTAAAGCTCCGGTTTCACAAAGGCATTGAAATGCAATTCAATTCATAGAAATATAATTTGCTTACAATTTTGGGGGGGACCCATACTCATGTCTTAGACTTTCCAGAATAGTTAACTTTAACTCAACTGCCAGGTCATATGCTGTAATTTAAGAATCAAAAAAATATTAATAGTAGCCTGCCTACCCAAGGATTGTGCAAAGGCTACAGGAATGGAGTCTCTTGATTTTCTTATAGAAACCGTTCTAGATTGCCATATCTGGAAAGATCTATAGAGATCATAGTTCCTTGTTTTACAGATGGAGAGGGACTTCCCTGGCAGTCCAGTGGTTAAGACTATGTGCTCCCAGTGCAAGGGACATGGGCTTGATCCTTGGTTGGAGAACTAAGACCCTGCATGCTGCACACACACACAAAAAAAGATGGGAGAAACTGAGGTTCAAGATGTAACCTAGCCAAGGTCACATATCAGGCTGGTAGTTGAACTGAGGCTAGGATCTTCGCCCCTTGACTCCTAACCCACTGCACTTTCTCCTGCCCCGAGTCAATCTGTATGCCTCAGTGCTTTGTTCTCTAGACAAACCCCTCCCTCCCTCATGCCATTGGCTCCAGCTCTTGGCAAAGAGCTTGCTGGGCCCCCGGACATACTTGCAGAAGCTGCAGAAGATGGAGAAGAGCCCCAGGATCATGTTGGCCAGGGACAAGGCATTGACAACATCCTTCCAGGTAAATTCATTCATCTGGGGATGGCTCTGCTCTTTGGTCAGGAAGAAACTGCTGCACTCACCTGGGGCCCAGGAGAGAGGGTCATGGGGTTGCCAAGGTCAAAGAGTCCCAAAAGAAGCCCTCAGGGACCAGGTACCTCCTGTTCCCCTAGACCCCACCCTAGAACTGCACCCTCCCAACATCATTTCACTGGCTGGAATGAAGGAGACTACAGTTAATGGAGGAGACCCAGGAGGGGAGACAAAGGTGCTGAAGATGAATGCCTGGGAACGTTCAGTAGCAAAATGAGTGAACCATAGTTATGAATCATGACCACAGCCTCCACCCGTCTCTGACACCTCTTGCGCTTCAGCACAGACCTCTCTCCAGCCCATACAGTGGCCCTCCTGGCACCCCCATGGTCCAGAGTCCAAGGGGTACGGGCCATTCCGCAGTCTGAGAGATGAGCCCCTTTATCAAAAATGAGACTCCTTTATTTTTACATTACAAAGTAAGTAAGTAAGTGTTAAGTGTTAGTCGCTCAGTCGTGCCCGACTCTTGGCAACCCCATAGACCACAGCCCATTTTCCAGGCAAGGATACTGGAGTGGGTTGCCATTTCTCCAGGGGATCTTCCCAACCCAGGGATCGAACCCCAGTCTCCTGCACTGCAGGCAGATTCTTTACCAACTGAGCTACAAGGGAAGAAAGACAAAGCTACTTTTAATACTCTAGAGTGAGCCCACAGGAATCAAAACACTGGCAAGAGGTAACCCCCTCACCCCTAGGAGTGGCCCAGGAGGCCAGAGGCTACCCAATGGGAGGGAAGCACAAAGGGCCTGCTGCAGATTCAGGCTCCTTTGCCCCTCCAGCCACATTCCCTCCCTCAGAAGAAGAGGCTGTGGCTGAGGTGCCTCAGGGTCCTAGTTCAGACAGCCCCCAGCAGCAGGCCCAGTACCAACAGCAGAAGAGATGAGAAACACGAAATGAAGACAGACAGCGCTGGATAGTTCACAGGACCCTTTTACCACATTCTCTCTCCTGATCCTGACAACCTGGGGAGACGCTACTATAATTTTCCCCATTTCATGGCTGAGGAAACTGAGGTCCTGAGAAATGGACATACTTGCTCACAGTCACATATTAGGTGAGTAGAATCAATCCCCCCTGTTTGATTCTAAATCTGGTGCTTCTTACTAGGGGCGTGATCTCAGCAGGAGGAGGTCTTCGGGGCAGGGAGTGATGAGGGAGCTCCGATGGCCAGCCCAGCGGGGCAGCTACAGCCTTTCCACGCAGAAGCAGCCTCTGCTGGTCCTCCTCTCTCCCCCAGCCTCCTCTGGCAGCAGGGATCAGCTGGCCCTGGCCATTTTCACAGTCCCGCTGTGTCTGTGTTCACTTTGTGTTCACCAGATACGTGCACGCCTTACACACAAACTGCACTGTGAGCCTTGCTTTTGGAGAAAGAGCCCCAGTGCTCTCTGAAACAGGGAGGCCCCACCGGTTGTAAACACACTACCCACATACAGAATGCTGCACTTGAGTACAATATACAAGTTCTAAGGTGTTTCCACATGTTTTCTCATTTAATCCCCACTTATTTTCGAGGTGAGGAAGCTAAGACTGCTTCCATATATCCCCTCTGTACAGCCCCAGGCGTTTCTGGTCTGGGCAAGAGCTAAGACAAGTCATGGTCCTTTCCCATAAATACTGCCACCAAGATGCAGAGGGTGAGGAGGGGCCGGACTTGGAGTTTAGAGCTAAGAGTTTATCAGGCAGCACGGCAGAGCTAACTGCTCCCATAGGCCAGCTTTATTCACCAAGGGGTATCAGTAGCTATAATCCCAAAGCCATTGGGACTCCTGAGACCTTGTCATGCCAGATTCCCTCAAAACGTAAGACAGGAAGCAATGCTAGCCAGACAAATCTGGAATGGGAAGGGGAGCAAAGGACTAGAGTTATGTTCCCTCCCTGTCAACCCTTCCCGTCTGCTCTGTCCTGAGTCTCAGGGCTCAGCTGGCAAGACCAAACACCTCTGTTCCAGTCTAGCCTACTGTTGCCTGGAAAAGCAGCATCCTGGCATCTCTGCCACTCTGCAGAGATACCTGGGGTGTGTCCAGAAGTTATGAGACACACCTCATCTATACTGCTTCACCGTTTAATGAATGTTCAATTAATTGTCTACCAGATTATCTTGTTCATTCACAAAGCACATTCATCTCTGTGGTTTCCAACGGCCCTGTGAGGTCAGCCAGGTAAAGCAAAGAAGACTCAGAGAGGGGAAGAACCTCGTTCAAGGTCACACTGGAAGTGGCAGAACAAGACTTCCAACTTCACCTTAAGGGTTCTTTCCTGTGTACTCTGCTGTCTACCAACCAACAGGACTGATCATTTTTTGTTGTAAGCTCAGATCAAGCAAGGTGCTGAGGAAAGTCTTTGGTACCTGCCTAGACCATAGAGTTTACAGTCTATTCAGGAAAAGAAGACTCATGCATGCATGTGGAGACTCACAGACTGTTCATGGGGATAACTCATCTTACAGGTGGAGAAACAGGTTTCAGGACAGTTGAACAATTTGTCCCAGCAAATGGCGGAGTCAGGATTGAATTGGGCCTCCTCTTTCTCAATTAAAAGCCATCTGCAGCATAATGCATAGGCTCCAGGTATGAAAGGATGTGGACCTGAGAGTAAGGGCTAGTGAAATTTAGAGGAAAAAACAATCCATTCATTCAGCAAACATTTGGTCTTGGGACAAAAAATATTAAAACCTGGTCTCGTCTCTCAAAAACCTAGTCTGGCAGAGGCTTCAAAGCTGCACAGAAAGGAAGAGGTGACAAGGCTGCTAAGGGAGCATAGAGGAGGGGTCCTGCCTGTCAGGGGGCTCAGAGAAGGCTCCTCAGAGGAGGGGTCAGAGCCGAGGCCTTGCCCAGCAGTGGCTGACAGGACTAGCTTGTCGCTCCCCAGCTGCTTGGAGGTCATCAGTGGCTCCCAGCACCCTCAGGATGGAGCTCAACTCCTTCATTTGGTATGCAAGTCCTTTCTGCATCGCCCCTTGACCCCTTCTCTGCCCGCTTCTGGTCTCGGGTTGGGTGGTGGTCCTCTTTGGGAAGCCTGGCACGCCCTCAAGTCTTGAGGCGCTCCTCCTCTGCACAGCCACACCTCCTTGCTCACCGTGTGACAGTTTGCACTCTGTATTGGCACCGCCTAGGTAGTCTTCCTTCTCTAATACAGGGAAGGGAACTTGAGTGCCGACCGAGATCCCCGGTGCCCAGCATGAGGCCTGACAATAGAAGTTGTTCGGTGATTGTTAAATTAATAGAGCACTCTGGTGCTTACCTGAGATCCTCTCCCTGCACTCAGTCACTCAAAGCCTGTCTAGTCTGTCCCATGAGAAGCCTTCTCAAACAATCCAGCCTCCTCAACACACCCAAATATCTCCCTGACATTTATGATCTTCCATTTATTCATTTTAAAAACTGTACTTGCTGATGCTTGCCCTGTGCCCAGCCTGCGTGTTCTGGGCACACAGAGCACCCTCAGGAGGCTGGGAGAGGCAGATGTGTGCAGAGACAGTGAAGGCGGTGTGACGAGTGTTGTTGGACAAAGGTTTGTCAGGTTGCTGAGTGTGTCCAGGGAAGACTAAGTCTGTGAGGCGGTCAGGGGAAGGCTCCACCAACAGGATATTTAAGTCTCTATAAGCATAAACAAAATGGGTGGGCGGCAGCGGGGAGGGCGGGCAGGTGGCGAGGGTAGCTTCTTGGCAAAGGAAATTGCAAAAAGCAAAGCACAATGAGGCTGGATCCCACGGAGAGAGGGGCACCTGGAGGCAGAGCCGGCAGGGAGGTCACCGTTGCGATAGCTGGTGTGATCTTGCATTGCCGCTATGACTGGGCAGTAATGTTTATTTAGTAAGAGGGTGTAGGAAGGTGTCTTGCTCAGATGTGGGTTGCGAGTGGAGGGTGGTCTCAAGGGGAGAGGCTGAAGAAAAGGAAATCAGCCATGAGTCTGGTAAGAACGAGGTGAGCGAGCCGGAACGTTAGACTAGACTCGGGCTGCTCCTGAAAGGAGCGGGTAGGGTTGCGTGTGACTCGGGGCTTTCTAGCGAAAGGCAAGGGCGACGGTGTGAGTTCTGTGCCCAGGACCCCAGCAGCATTGGTGCGAGAACGCTCCGAGTGACGCTTCCCCGCGGGCAGGCAGTGAGCCACGGGCACAGCCACTTGTGTGAGAAACGACCTGCCTCCCCACAGCCACCCGACTCCACCCGCTCGCTACCCTAGAGGCCAACAGCCCAATAGAGAACCGGCCTCCTCCTGACGCTGGTCCGTCCAAGAGGAAGGCATCTGCGTGCTTCTCCTCGTCCCTCCCCCTCCGCTATTCCTCGAGCCCTGCGGGATGGCAGCAACGGCGAAGATGCCCAGGTGAAAACATGGAAGAGACCAAGCCGGGGCTGCGCGCCAACACCTCGGGACAGCTTTCCCCANGTCTGACTCTGCAACTCCATGGACTGTAGCCCATCAGGCTACTCTTTCATGGGATTTTTCAGGTAAGAATCCTGAATTTTTCCACTTCCTTCTCCAGGGGAATCTTCCTGATCCAGTACTCCACCAAGTTCAAGAGAGATGTGAAATGTCATCTCTGGCTAGATACTAGGTCTGTACACACACAGTCTACTTTCCAGATTATCACAAGCAACAGTTTACCAAATAGTTCCACAGCTTAACAAACTCTGCTGCTTTCAGCCTGCTATGTCTGTGTCCTTGTTTTTCCATCCAATTTCAAGTTACACCACATGCTTTCTCTACTTTGTAGAATCACCACTTTAAAAGTACCAAATCAACCCTCATCATTGTCACTAACAACCTAACTCCAGGGAAAATGGAACTAACTCTTGCTTACATGAGTCCCAAGCTGGTATTTCTGGTTGGCTTTGGACCCAATAGCAAGAGAATCTGTAACATACAATGACAGAGGTACCCAGGCTATCAGACCTCTGTCTTCTGCTAAATAGGACTTCTAGGGTGACCTTGAGCATTTGCATCTAGCTGGTACAGGAGAAGAGAGCAGTCAGAAACAGACTCACAAGTGACACTCACCTCCACTCAAATTCCATTAAGGAGAACTAACTACAAGGCTCCACTTCGATAAATGCAGNCTAAATAGGACTTCTAGGGTGACCTTGAGCATTTGCATCTAGCTGGTACAGGAGAAGAGAGCAGTCAGAAACAGACTCACAAGTGACACTCACCTCCACTCAAATTCCATTAAGGAGAACTAACTACAAGGCTCCACTTCGATAAATGCAGTGATAGGTGAAATGCAGTGCTCAGGTAGGCTCCCACTGTCCAGCAACATCTCAAAACCATGCTCAAAAGCCTTCACTAGAGAGGAGTCTCTGCCACAGTAGTAAGATTGTTTTATGTGCATTCTGTTTTTAAAAATTAAATCTGGAACCTATGAAGAAAAAATTTTATCATTTTTATAACCTATCTGAAAAAGAACGAATATCCATATATGAATAACAGAATCACTTTACTGTACACCTAAACCTAATAAAGTTGTAAATCAACTATACTCCAATAGAATTATAAAAAGAAATAAGTATAAATAGTTAAATAGTATCATGAACCAAATCTCTAGTGCATCCAGGATTTCTGCTTCATTTATGCAAAAACACTGTTTATAGAAACAATATTGACTCAAAAGACATAATTCCAAACGTGTCTTTGTAGAGAAATCCTGAGATGTACAAGCATAGGACTTTGGAATAAGGAGCTTAAATAGGATTCGTCCAACACTTCACTGTACAAATGAGGACACTGAAGTTCCAGAAAATTGAAATGACAGGCCAAAAATATAATGTTAGTGAAAAATACATCATCTTTCATTTCCTTTATATTATAACATCAAGGTGGTCACTTGAGGCATCAAAAAAGAGACAGAAACTAGAATTTTGATCTCTTAAATTTCGGGTTCAGATTAAGAGATGATCACACAAGAAGCCAGAAAAAAAGTAGCTCAGTCAGTAAGGAACCTGCCTGCAACGAAAGAGACCCACGTTTGAATCCTGGGTCAGGAAGATCCCCTGCAGAAGGAAATGGCAGCATTCTTGCCTGAAGAATCCCATGGACAGAGGAATCTGGCAGGCTACATACCATGGAGTCTCAAGAGTCAGACACAACTTAGCAATTAAACCACGGGGAGAAACAGTGCTCTTACGAGCAGACTTTCATTAGACCCCTTTTCCCACCCTGAGCACGGAGTCGGTCTCAGGATGCATATCTCAGGAGAACTTACCCCATATAGGGTGTATCTGATGCCATTCTGAGAGAAAATACCTTCTTTACAGAGGTCCAAAACACTGGCTTCTAATAAAATTTGCCCTAAAGTTTTCTCTGTATCTTTCAAAGTTTTCAGGTTTTTATTAACCAATTCAAGAGACTTCTCTAAACCTCACCCCTGAAATTGAAATTGTTTATTGTCTCAGACCTTTGATCCTCAAGTCCCATTTCCTTATGTAACAGACTCTGTACTCTAAAACATCCCATATATTATAATTGTGTGAAGTCATTGAAACCTAATTCCTAATAACTTTGAAATTACATCATATATATATATGATATATTAAGCTTATATATATATATATATAATGTATTAGGCTTTTATAAGAGTTATTAATTTGAAAATATTTTTATCCCACATATATTGTATACTGTTGTGAATCTTAATGGTTTCATATAGCTTGGCAGAGAAAATTATTTCATACTTACTTTATTTCATAAATAAATACACACATATATATTATAAATACATTTCAGACACTTCTAACCTTTGTAATATGGAACTATAATAACCACTGAGTTAACTGCAATGAAGGTGAAGACTAAGGTTTTAATCTTAGAAGTGCCCTGGCAACTATGTGCCTAGAATGGGGAAAGGAGATATTTTAAGCTTGAATCCACACCAGAAGGCTACTCTCTTTTATACGGAGCTTAAACCGTCTCCTTTTGTAAGGCAAGTAATGCCTACCAGATGTAAAGCATGAAATTGGCAGAGAAAACTGCAACAATGCAAAGTTGGACTCCAAAGTGGGAAAACCAAGGCAGACATTTAACAGATCTTACTTAAGAGAGGCGTATATATTAGGAACATATTATGAAAACGTATACTTAAAGTGAAACCTGGACAATCACTTTATTCCATTACTTGATGTTATAAATTCCTTGCTATTTCATTATCCTACTTTATTTTTTCCACTGGTTTACTATGTTTCTACCACTGGTAAATTGTCAGTCTGGTCAGGTCAGAGACCTTGTCAGTTTTGTTAACTGGTTTACCCCTGGTGGTTCAGAGGTAAAGACACCTCCTACAATGCAGGAGACAAGTTTGATCCCTGGGTCGGGAAGATCCTCTGGAGAGAGAAATGGCAACCTGCTCCAGTGTTCTTGCCTGGGAAATCCCATGGACAGAAGAGCCTGGCGGGTTACAGTCCATGGGGGTCACAAAGAGTTGGACACATCTGTGCCTGCAAAATAGAAGCCCAGTAAGTATTTGTGGAAGGGATGAATGAATCTCCAGAGCAGATTAACATGTAACACATGGAAGAGAATGTATAAATTTACCTAACCCAAGAAAAACACCTGAAAATAAAACTACTGTCCTTGTAATAGTGTACTGTGCTCTTCTTCCTAAATTAAGGAAACATTTTCAAATCAGTTCCATGATGAAGAACAAACTTGTGATATAGCACTAACATATATATTAGCATTCACTATGTTATATCTAAGTAAGATGCAATTTACAGTCTAAGAAAGCTAGCATTACTTTTGATTATGTTATGGTTTGAAGCCATCACAATTAGTTGTAAAGCTCTATTCATATGGTCTTTAGTATTGCTCTAGGTTTTGCTACGGATGAACATCTAGACATTGGAGATCAGACAGCATGAAGTTTCAGGGGAAAATCTGCACTACTTTAATAAAGGACTCAGTGATTATGGTCACAGTCTCCTGATACAGATAGTCCTGAGCTCAAACTTTGAAATACAGTAAAGACTCCATACTTATTTGTTATGTGTCCTTGACTGCTTATATAGTGTGCTTGAGCTTCAGTTTCTTCATCAGGAATATGGGTAATAGTAGCTCATGGATCTTTCCTGCATTTATCATAATGTCCAAAAAGTGCTGACTTCAGGGCTTGACACAAAATCAAGGCTCAACAATAGGAAGGGAATTGCTAGCACAAACAAAAGGACACTTTACGTCACTAACATGAAAATAGAAAAACTATGAAAGGCTATATAAAGTCATTTGAAAGTAGTATTGTTGGAGGTATTTACATCTGACATCAGAGGAAGTGTGTTGGATTTAATATTTGTAGATTACAATCTTGGCTCTAATCTTCCATTAGCTCAGTGTTATAAAATCATGGACAGTCAGGCCCCTAAATTACACTAATTTAGCTGCCAATTTCATGTATAGGAAAGCTTTATTTAAAAGTTCTTGTTGCTTCTACTTTCTTTCACAGGTTTAAGGCATAAATCAAGAACAAATTGGTATGTATTGAAACAAGGCAACTATTAAACATAGCACATGGAATGACAAGTTAAAATAAACTAAATACTCAAAGTTCAATTATTATCATAGGTACCGGATCTTGGTATCTCAAGTGGCACCCCAGAAAGGTACCAGCACATGAACTCTCTCTCTTGACCCAATTCCCCATGGTCTGGATGAAGGTGCTATACTTGGGAGTCAGATAGTTCGGTTTTGTAGGAATATAGAGACTTTGATATCTAAGACAGGACTTTTATATCTAAAATATCATAGATGGACTGTTCTAATATATTAATATTTTATGTAAGTTCACTGCTTTTTATTCACATATACTTTATAAAAATACAGAAAGCACAAAAACACTTAATGCATAATTTCATTTATTCATCAATACAGATTAATACAGCCACTGTTTAAGACAGAAAAAGATATATAGAAAATAGTTGATGATATTTTGCCAGTCAACTATTTTCCAGGGATAACCTTCTATTCTGAGGCTGCACTTCCCATTCACAGTGAATCTAAATCTCTTCCCTTCATCCTTTGGGTGTCAGGATTTGTCACCCTTCCCATAAGCAAAATGGAATCTAGGAAAAGAAAAAAAAAGATCTTTAGGAATTTTTGGCGAAAAAAATGATAATAATCAATTTTTCTTAATGTTTTAACAAGCCATTTAGTCTTTTTACTTATAAGGTAAACTGACAACGCCTAATAACAAAGCCCACTTCTCTTAAAATATATGACTATATCATTATTAATCACTTTTTGATCATTTATGAGGTATATTAACATCCACAACAGCTTGTCATGGAAAATGCATTAGTTCTGTTTTTCATAAAGGAAAGCAAAATTAAAGTGACAGAGAGGTGTTCTTCTAAATATAGAGAGTCAGGCAAACATAGAGTAATAAAATGGTGATGAGCATAGGAAACGTTTTAAATTTAGGCATTAGCAGTCATCTCTTTATGCATGTAATATAAGCCCTTGGGGTTAAAAGTGCAGCTTCTCAGTTCTCCTCCTTCAGCTCTGAATCAAAGCTTACTGCTAAAGGCAATATTTTCACATCTCTCATACTTTACATCCTCACCAAAGTGATATAGTATACAGCATAAATGTAAACACCTGTTTCCAGCCATTCTGTGTTTTTCAAGTGAAAAGGAACTACGAACTAGAGGACAAAACAGAAATAAATGACATGTCAAAAGCCATCCACCCCTTTCTTGCCAACTAGGGTAAGGTAAATAAAATGGCTTGAATGGCTCAACGTCATGTTGCTTTGGGTTACCTCCTTTAAAATAATATGTAATAAAGATTCATTTCAAAAGTCACAAAATAAAATTTTACATAATTTTAAAGTGAATGAACATTACACTTACAAGTATTGAAATAACAATGGCAGAAATGAAGTAAAAAGGAAGAGCCCTTCTTCATGAACTCTTTTATTGTTCAGTCCAAAGACATAGTCTTAAAAAAGCCAATTAACACAGAAATAGACATCATCTCTAACAGGTTTTTTTTCTTCTTTTTATGATTATAATTAATAATACTTTGTCACAAAAATCTCAAAATAATTCCAACATTACAAGAAAACAAAGGCTCTTTTTTTTTTTTCAGATAGATATGCATACATAAATAACTTCCCCAGGCTGTATACTGCATTTAGTCACAAGAGGAATCAACAATAACTCTTATATATTTGTAACTCTATGGCATTAAAATGCTTACCAGAAATGCTTGTTTGAAGAATTTTTAAAGTAACTAACCTCATAAATTGAAGACAATAGTTTAAAATTTTAAACTATCAGAAATATAGGACATTACATAAAAGCCATTTGTTCTAGTCTTTTCAATCTGCTTTTCTGACCAAAGAGAACCACATTTTGAATTAAGTCTACAAGCAGTCACCAATCTAGTCACTTCTAAACTGGACAGATAAGTGAAATCTTCCTTGACATAGTCTCAATGGATATGGAGG
>SJYV01021496.1:1333233-1417388 GCA_006410875.1 Neotragus pygmaeus | reverse complement strand
CACACACACCGGAATCACACGCTATCGTTAGCCAAGCCAGGCTGTTTATCCTCCTCCAGTACCCAGTAGTCTGCTTCCCAGATGAATTTGAAGCTAGAGTTACACAAACTATTAAACAGCCTCAACCCCAATCTTAAACACTTCTAGTTACAAAAGACTAAGTGTTTCTGGAAAATGACTCACCAGCCTTTCTTGCAGGAAGAAGAAAACTTTCCTTCTTTAACGCTCTAACTCATGAGAGAACAGATGGAGATGAAGGAGAAGGAAAGTACACTGGCTGGTCCTCTGAAACTGACTGGTTGGGTACATATGACCCAGAGAGGATCCCAGGAGAGACTGATATGATTCTACTATCCCACAAAAAAGTACTAACCACAGCGTGTCCATTCACACAGGCTCGCCTTCAAAGCTCATGATTCACCCACACGCCTTCATCTCTCTTGCGACCTCCCACCAGCACAGAGGTTGGGGCACCAAGGAGGCGACAGGTCCATGTCCTGACGGCCTTTGTCAGAATCCACTCTCAGTGGACCTGCGCCCCTGGAAGCTGGGTTCAGTGCTTGGAGGCAGAGCTACTGGCTGGTTTAGCAACTTGTTCACGACACTGATTTTAGCATCCTGCTTCTCAATGTCCTCATACGGAGTCCAGGACAGGTCGTGCTGTAGCTTGTAGGCACCAAGGAAGTCATGTGGACGACTCGTCCCCCATTCCTAGAGAAGGCAAAGGAGTCAGTTCTGATCAGGGCAGGAGGTAAGGAAGATGAGTCCATTTCCCAATTATACCATAATTTTCTTTTTTTGGCTTTTCACTTCAGACCAGTCAGAATCATCCTTGGAAAGCACTGAATTACACATCAGGTACCTCCCTGAACAGAGATAATGATTGTGAAATAATTTAAGCGCATATATTTTTCAGAGTCATCTCTGGGCTCATGTCACCCCTAGTTTTCTAGAAAATCACTTACCAACCCCTATACCTACATTTTCACACACACACACACACACACACACACACTCTGCACCAAGAATTTCTTAAAGACAAGAGTAGGTTTATGTAGTGACAATTAAATGTTCTTACCTCTGGAGAAATAATGGAAAAATACTGCTGACCACTCTCCCGTTTATAAAGGTAGTAAACGTTGCCAGGTTTTTTTACCATGTTACAAGCTACATGGTGCAAGTCAGCATCTCTGCGAGCATCCTCCAAAACCTAAAATCCACAGAAACGTAACCAATTGGGTGTAAGAGGAAAACAGCACTCATACTCAATGATCACCCCACTCGAAAGCTGGAACCTGTTCAATGCTTGGGGTCTTGTTCCCTCACATCAATGAATCATGACTGAGATCCAGATGACACTGAAGAGAAAAATGAGACTACATTATGCGACTATGTTATAAAAATGCCTTTGGAAAACGTACATTTCAAAATGTAGAGTACTACTGGCTTTGGGTGGTTTTTAAATTTCTTCCCAGTTTTTCAGTGGTAAGTACATTTCTCTTATAACTGAAAACAAAAATTTTCCCCTTAAGATGCTTTACCTCACTGAGCTTTCTCCCAGTGAAAAACCTTATACTTAACCTCTTGGGCTTATTCTATTTTGCTCAACACTTCTATATTTCTAGGAGGTACAGAAACAAGTAAGTTACAGTGATTATAAGCAAGTTCAGTCAATCCTGTGAACTAAATGAAGAAAATGAAAGCTTACCAAAAAGCTACTACTTACTTTCCTGGCTTGCTCTTGCAAATGTTCGATTTGCTCAGCTATGACTGTCAGTTTGTTGGTGGCATTTGCTCTGATGAATTCATTAGCCTAAGGGTAAGAAAAAACTGAACTGTGGGTCAGAAAAGGGTGAGACTTTACGATGCTCTTATTTAGATCCCAATGTTAAATTATGTCAACATGTTGGCTTATGCCTTTCATACCCTTCCCATTTTCACCATTCCTCCATGAACACCCACTCATCCCAAGGCCTAGCTCAGAAGGCACTGCCTAGGAGAAGTCAATGCTGCCATGACCCCATGACTCCATACCATGGAAATAAGTGCTCTTTTTCTATCACCCAAAGCATCTTGTTCACTCTAGATTCTGGTCGCACTCAAAATTTTCAGTCTTCCAACATGCCCCAATCTCTTGCTTCCAAGTAATTTTGCATATGGCCTGTCCTCCATCCAATACATTTCCCCTCTTGCTCTTTTGCCTGACTAATCCCACTTATTCCTCAGGTCTCCATCTGTTTTCTCACATTTAAACATTTCTGAAATCAGCGATGGATCTTACAATGAAAATCCAAAGACACTTGTGGTATGTCTCTTATGGCCTGCGATATAGAAACCTAACTATATACAGAAGGTATCTTTTTTTTAATTGGAGGCTAAATACTTTACAATATTGTAGTGGTTTTTGCCATACATTGACATGCATCAGCCATGGGCGTACATGTGTTCCCCATCCTGAACCTCCCTCCCACCTCCCTCCCCATTCCATCCCGTGTCACGGTCATCCCAGTGCACCAGCCCTGAGCACCTTGTCTCATGCATCGAACCTGGACTGGCGATTTGTTTCACATATGATAATATCCATGTTTCAATGCTATTAGAAGGTATCTGTTAAACTGACCATTATTCAGTTGAATTATTTACATCACACTTAATTATATTTAACTTATATTTGCATTCCTGCTACTTAAAATGTATTTTTAAAAGACTGTAAGCTTAGTCGGTAAAGAATCTGCCTGAAAGGCAGGAGACCCGGATTCGATTCCTGGGTCAGAAAGATACCCTGGAGAAGGAAATGGCAACCCACTCCGGTATTCTTGCCTGAAGAATCCCATGGACACAGGAGCCTGGCAGGCTACAGTCCATGGGGTTGCATGGGTCAGACACGACTTAGTGACTAAACCACCATCACTATGATGTAGACTTGGAACAATTATAATATACACAGAAGACTGTCATGTCCTAGGAAATTCAACTGAAGGCACTGGAAATTGCTTTAAAAAAATCACTTTCAAAGCTAGGAGACACATATGTAACCAATTCATGTACTGGGAAGGATTATCATCCACACATCAGAAATCTGTCAAAAAACCTTCCAGATTTCTTTTCACAAAAAGCTGATTGACTTTTTTTTTTTTTTGGCTCTGTCCAACCAGAGATTGAATCAAGGCCCCGGCAATGAAAGCACCGAGTCCTAACCATTGGACCACCAAAAGAGTTTCAAAAAAAAAACAACACCACTGATTAACTTTTAGTGGTATACAGCTGTTAAGGAAAAGAAAGAGGTTAAACTTGAACTAAAAAATATTAAGAGAATTTGCTGGTTAGTTGAGGAAGCTTATGATACAGGTCAGGTATAAGTCGTGTTCTGAGAGAAGAGAAAACAACTGAGTAGAGTCGGACACGACTGAAGTGACTTAGTAGTAGTAGTAGCAGTAGGCTGAGTCAAGCCTTTATCTGTTTCACAGACACACACTGAGCAACTACCATGGGTCAGACACCACCCTAGGCACTGCACTGGACACACTGGCAACATGAGAAAGAGGTCACGGCCTTCTTTAAGATTACAGTCTAATGCAACTATCCTTGAGGACAGAAACAAGTCACATATGAAATTGTAAATTTTCTAGTAGCTGTGTTAAAAGTAAAAATAAATAACTAAAATTAATTGTAATAATATAGTGAATTACCCGGTGGTCCAGTGGTTAGGACTTGGCACTTTCACTATGGTGACCTGGGTTCAATCCCTGGTTAGGGAACTAAGATTCCATAAGCCACATGGCACAGCCAAAAAGAAACAAAAAATTAAAAAATACTAATATAGTTTATTTAACCCAATATATCAAAAAACTGAGCACTGAAGAATTGATGATTTTGAACTGTGGTGTTGGAGAAGACTCTTGAAAGTCCCCTGGACTGCAAGGAAATCAAACCAGTCAATCCTAAAGGAAATCAGTCCTGAATATTCATTGAAAGGACTGATGCTGAAGCTGAAACTCCAATACTTTGGCCACCTGATGCAAAGAACTGACTCACTGGAACAAAGACCCTGATGCTGGGAAAGACTGAAGGCAGGAAGAGGAGGGGACAACAGAGGATGAGATGGTTAGATGGCATCACCGACTTGATGGACATGAGTTTGAACAAGCTCCGGGAGTTGGTGATGGACAGTGAAGCCTGCATGCTTCAGTCTATCAGTCGTAAGAAGTCTGACATGACTAAGTGAACTGAACTGAACTGATCAGAAAATTTATCATTTCAACATGTACTCAAATAAAAATTGTTAAGAGATATTTTACATTTCATATTAAGTGTATATTTTATATTCACAGCACCTGTCAATTTGGATGGTATATTTTCATTGGAAAAACTTGATCTGTATTGAGACTTCATAAAATTTATAGTTGGAAGAGTCAATTTACATACTCAAATTGTTCCAAATATACTTAAAAGTTTCCAGTCATTAACTCAATTAGCAGGTTTTAAAATTTAAGTTAAGATCACATTAAAACTTTTTTTTAAGATCATGTTAAAATTTAATATAGTTTCTCAACTGCACTAATAGATAAGAAAGTCTCACTGAGGTTGTGACATTTGACTTGGGTCTGAAGGAAAGGACTAGCCAGGCAAAAAAATCAAGGAAGCAGCTTCCAGGCATTTCTGAGGCCAGTGCAGCTCGAGCAGTTAGTGAAGGGAGATGTAAAAAAGAGTGCAGGCATCCGATCACGTAAGGCTTTATGACCCCTGATACAAGAACTTCTACTTTGTTCCAGGGACAGTGAGGCACCTCATGGCCAAGCAGAGAGTAGGTGGTTCCTGAGCTAGGATAGTTCTGGTTAGGAGTGGCCTTGAAATAAATCTTTTTTCTTAAGGTTGCAACAAATCTGTTCTTTGTACACAAAAGAAGCTAATTAAAACAGAAATAAGAGAAAGACTACCTCTAACGACTAAGCACAAACTCTGGCCCTAATCACACACTATCTCATTTAATTCTCATAATACCTTATGAAGTTAGAGACGATAACTTCACTTTCTCATTTTAGGATTAGACTCAGACAGGTGAAGTAGCCTGTCCAAGGTTTCAAGGCTTCCCTGATGGCTCAGCGGTATAGAATCCGTCCGCCAATGCAGGAGATGGAGGAGAGCCTCCCTGGGTTGGGAAGATGTCCTGGAGAAGGAAATGGCCAAATACGACACTATTTTTGCCAGGATAATCTCATGGAGAGGAGCCTGGCAGGCTACAATCCAAAAAGTCACAAAAAGAACTGAGCACATGCACACATCCACAAATCTCAACACAGATCAGTCTGATTCTAAACTTCGTGCCTTAATACCAGGCTTCTTGCACTTTCCAACACACATGAATACCTAAATTGCATGTAAGAAGTCAGTACTGCTACAAAGTACATTTCAGTTCACAAACACAACTCTTGATTCTGTTTATCTTCAGAGTGCGTTTTCTTCAGTTTCTCAAAGAAAATGGAAAAACGGAGGCAGCACAATAACGCATACTCTGTATTTCACTAGATCACAGACTGAAGGACAAAAACCGTCTTCCTTCTTTCTTTTCCACGTCACTGTAATAAACATGTCACTCAGTAACCTACCAAAAATGTTTGCCTAAAATGTGACTCTGGGAGCCTCCCTGCCAATAAGTGATTTGATTCAACAGACACATAAAGTGAAAGTGAAAGTCATTCAGTCCTGTCCAACTCTTTGCGACCGCAGGGACTATACAGTCCATGGAATTCTCCAGGCTGGAATACTGCAGTGGGTAGCCTTTCCCTTCTCCAGGGGATCTTCCCGACCCAGGAATCGAACCAGAGTCTCCTGCACTGCAGGCAGATTCTTTACCAACTGAGCTATCAGGGAAGCCCACATAATGTTTTCATAATCCATAAAAGTCATATTTTACTTTTCACCTCTCTGGGAAAGAGAAAGCACACAATATATCAAAGGAGATTTCCTAAGCATTTGGAAACAAAACTGAGGTACCGAGACATACATGTAACGGAATTTGAGCACATTATTAAATTTTTTTGAGCAAAATGAAGGCCTTTGAATATAACCAAGGCCAAATGTGATCATATACACCAGGATGAGGGGATATCATAAATTTTAAAGTAGCAGTGCCCTGTAACAACTCAAAGAGGGTTCTACAACTGGAAGTCTTGGGAAGAAAGATTAGAGGAAACCTGGATTTTCAAGAATTTCAGACCTAACAGTTCTCCTAGTTCACACTCTGCATTTTACAGATAAAGAAGCTGAGGTCCAGAGAAAAGTAATTTACCTCAAGTCACAGTGCAAGTTAATTTCAAAACTGGGATTAAAAATTCATGTGTTCAAACTCCCAGTGACCCTGGAGAACTGTTTCGAGGAAGTAAGGGGAGGAGCCAGGTTATACATAAATTTTGCAACAAAGGGCAGGTAGTCTGAACATCAAAAGACTATTACTAATTAAAGAAAACCAGGTAATCCAAATTAAAGAATTAAGCGCTTTTCTATATATGTGAAGATACAAGAGTCTAGACTCACTGAAATCATTCCTTTGATATGCACCTCAGGTATCTGAGGCAGCATCCTGATTTCATCCTGAGCTTCCTCAGTGCTCAGTATAAGGAGTGGCTAGTCTGATAGATCACTGCTAGATGGGAGATATTCTCTCCTTCCGGAGTTCCCTCAGGGCTCACTACCAGTGAAGGCAGCAATTGCTAAGGGCTGTGACGTCCTTATTTACTCATCCAGCATGAAATATTCCATTTCTCAGAGATTATGGGCACTCAAGCTACAGCTGAAGGGGTGTTTGGTCTCAGATCAGCTGAAGTCAGGCCACCAACTGGCCACGAACATGTATTCCCCGAGTGTAAAATGGAGTCAAGAAAAAACACTACTCCACACTAAGCGGCTGGGAGGACCAAATATGCAATAAGATAGTCATTCACTATCCCAGCCCCGCCTCCTCACCTTTTGTACCTGCTCTGCGAGCGCCACGAGGTCTAAAGGGTCCCCGACCCGGTGGGTGTGGTAGGGGCTCACCAGGGCCAGGCCGCCGGGATTTGGGGAGAGCTCCACCAGGGCTCCTGCGACACATACCCAGGAACATAGGCCGTGAGCGCCCGCCCTCGGCCTCCCGTGGAGCCCGGCAGACTAGCTGCTCCGGAAGGGCTTCTTTTCCCCATCTGACTCCCGCCTACCTCCCCGACCTGCCGCCGACAGAACCCCTTGGTTTTCTGAGACTTCTTGGGTCCCCCCGGGCGTTGCTGCACCTTCCATGACAGGACTTTCTTCTCCTCACTACCCAGGAGGCGCGAGACTGCAGAGCATGCGCAAAAAAGCCCGTGGGCGGAGCTTCCGCGTCTTCTGACCACTAGGCGTCGGAACTGCCAGGAGTCCGGAGGCGGGGCTCCTGCTGACGCTCAGGGTTCCGATGAGGGGCGGGGTCAAGGCTGGGGGAAGGCAGAAGAGGTGGTGCCTCCTGGGAGACGCCGCAGAGTTTGGGAGGCGGGGCTTCGTCTAGGGCGGGGCTTCCCTCGGGGCGGGGCTTCCCGGAGGTGGGACTCCAACCTCCCTGGCCGGTGACCCGGGGTCCCGTTAGGTCTGAGAGGCCATGGCGGCACGCGTGTTAAGGCTGCTGACCACATTGCTGGCCGTCGCCGCCACTGCCTCTCAGGCTGAGGCCGAGTCTGAGGCGGGATGGGACCTGACGGCGCCTGATCTGCTGTTCGCGGAGGGGACGGCGGCCTACGCTCGCGGAGACTGGGCCGGTGTGGTTCTGAGCATGGAGCGGGCGCTGCGCTCGCGGGCCGCCCTGCGCGCCCTCCGCCTGCGCTGCCGCACCCGGTGTGCCGCCGACCTCCCATGGGAAGTGGACTCAGACTCGCCCCCCAGCCTGGCGCAGGCTTCAGGTGCCTCCGCCCTGCACGACCTGCGGTTCTTCGGGGGCTTGCTGCGCCGCGCCGCTTGCCTGCGCCGCTGCCTCGGGCCGTCGACCTCCCACTCGCTCAGCGAGGAGCTGGAGTTGGAGTTCCGCAAGCGGAGCCCCTACAACTACCTGCAGGTCGCCTACTTCAAGGTGCAGACCTGCCCGAGCCCCGGGCGGCTGGGGGTCCTTCTGGGCGTGGTTGGTTCGGGGAACCTGGGGGGCGAGGGACGTGTCCGCGGAGAGGGAAAGTGGCCTCTTGGACGAGAAACTTTTCCCGGATCCAGGGAGAGCAGGGACCCTGCCAGGAGACCAGCCTCTCCGGGTTCGCATAGGCAGATGGTGACCCTAAAAGTTCAGCATGGGGTTAAGGCACATGCTAAGCAAAACTTGGTCTTGTGTTACTCAGGAAGCCGCTTACAGGGAACTCCAGCGGCAGCTGTAAATCCTGATTTCATTGTAAGTTACCCAGTGAGAAGCTGAGACCTTTCTACAGTATCTTCCGGTTTGCTTTTCAGTGATGCTCTTCCTGCCGCCTGAGTGCGGCAGCCTTCTTTCAGGACGTGAGGTTGCCACGTCGCCAGTAGGGGCTGTCTGGCCCCTCCCTGTGAGGGACCCTCTGGCTAGTGTGTCAGGTTTCCAAAGAAAATGAGCATTTTTAGGAATTCCAGAGTGCCTTAAGTCCAAGTGTACACCCAGATCTGGAGCGTTGCTGATTTATGATGATAATGATAGCCAAAACAGACTTCCAGGCATTATTAAGTACTTTGTGTTTCTTAGTTCATTTACCCAGATCCTGGCAATATCCTGTAAAGAAGATACTATTAATAGCCCCATTTTATTGGGGGGAAATGGAAGGAGGAGCTGTGCAGGCTTATCTATTATATCCATAGTTTAACAGACCTTCAGTTCAACTTAGAGACTTAACAAAGTCTTGGGGACCGCAGAGTTCCACCCCTGCACAAGCATTCTGCTTACACAGTTCTGCTCCATTCCTCCTAGTTTCCCAGAGGAGTACCAGATTTGACACCAAAATAATTGGGCTGTGTCTTTAGTTATGTCACTTAACAACACTTAAAAATTCTTTGACAAACATTTACTAAACACTTACTACATTCCAGTTTTTGAACAGGTATGTGCTTGACTTTGTATGTTTTTGTTTTACCTCACTTTGCAAGTTAAGAGTCATTTTAGTAGTAAGGGCTACTGAAAGAGTATCTATATCCTGCTGTGGAAACACAACAGAGGAAGAATCTAACTGTGTGTCAGAGAGGTTGGACTTGAAAGAAGAGGTGGCATTTGAAGCTGATCCCAACTATTGCCGGAGGAGAAGAAGATAGCCATTTCCAACAGAGTAGGGCCAGAGTGGGAAGAGAATTCTGCAGACTTCATGGACTCATCATCAGAACTGGGTTGTAGGATGCTGATTCTGGAAACCATGTGGGATAAGCCTTGGGAGAAGGAGAAAGTGGTGGCAGAGTGAACCATTAGGAGATGACTGCAGTTGT
Organism: Neotragus pygmaeus; assembly: GCA_006410875.1. Classification (NCBI taxonomy): domain Eukaryota; kingdom Metazoa; phylum Chordata; class Mammalia; order Artiodactyla; family Bovidae; genus Neotragus; species Neotragus pygmaeus. Next base: position 1,407,962 of record SJYV01021496.1, on the reverse strand, counting down.
CCACACGAGAGGGAGAAATCAGGTGCCTTGCGCTCAGAGGGTAAAAAAGAGCTGGAGGTGGAGTGAAGAGTGTAGAGATGGAGGAGAATGGAGAAAGGCAAGAGTAGTGCTGAAAGATACAAGAGAGTCAGTCCATGAAAGGGACAGACTTGAGAGAATTTCTGGAGAAGGAAATGGCAACCCACTCCAGTACTCTTGCCTGGATAATCCCATGGACGGAGAATCCTGGTGCAGGCTATAGTCCATGAGGTCACAAAGAGTCGGACATGACTGAGCAACTTCTCTTTCACTTTGAGAGAATTTCTGATTTTACAGTTAGGGATACTGAGGGACAGAGATGGGGATTGTTGACCTTGGGTCACCTAGCTATTTGGGGGTCACAGCCAGAGCTGACTCCTTGTCTAGTGTGCATTTACTAGTACTAAAATCAGAAAAGAAAAAAATTTTTCTTGGCATATTAGTCATGTGCTGAGAACTGACACAGTGGAAAAGACCCTGATGCTGGGAAAGGTTGAAGGCAGGAAGAGAAGGGGACAACAGAGGATGAGATGGTTGGATGGCATCGCCGATTCAATGGACATGAATTTGAGCAAGCTCCAGGAGTTGGTGATGGACAGGAAAGCCTGGCATGCTGCAGTCCATGGGGTCGCAAAGAGTTCGACACGACTGAGTGACTGGACTGAACTCAACTGAGGATTTACATTCATTGAGCTGACATTTATTAAGCATTTAATATGTGCCCAGTGCCCTGTGTTAAAAGCTGCATACATATCCTCTCATTTAACTTTCCCTGCAATCCTGTGAGATTAGGGGATGTATTCTATATTTACTTATTTGTTTTTGGCTGTGCTGGGTCTTTGTTGCTGTTGGGGGGCTTTTCTCTAGTTACGATGAGTGGGGGGCTACTCTCTAGTTGCCGTGCTTGGGCTCCCCACTGTAGTGGCTTCTCTTGTTGCAGAGCACAGGCTCTAGGATGCACAGGTGTCAGTAGTTGTGGTGCACAAGCTAATTACCTGCAGCATGTGGAATCTTCCCAGACCAGGGACTGAACCCCTGTCCCCTGCATTGCCAGGCAGATTCTTAACCACTGGACCACTAGCAGAGTCCAGAGAATGAGTTTAGAGAATAAACTTTAACTTGTCTAAAGCCCCAGCAAGAAAATAATTAAACCTACCATTGTTACCAGTCTGATACCACAATTCACGTTGTTAATCATTATATCATCAGTGATTTCTTCTGGGTTCTATATATGAAGCTGTATAATTTCGGTATGCTGGAGTCCATTGCTCTAAGCATTAATGTGGCCTGTAGCACATTTCTTCCCCTCTCATATTTCTGTAAAGTCACTAGTTTTAACCTCATGAGTTCTGGACTTTGAAAAGTCAGAAGATGTCATGTCTGGATTTTGTATAGGCCCTTAAGACTTTTCACCACCCATCTTTTCCTTGAATGAGTCAAAAGCACATATGCAAAAAAAAGGGCGTTGTTTTTTTTTTTTTCTGGGCAAATTCTTAGGCATGGTCTAATTGTTAACTGTGCTTTCTCCCCAACCCCTAAATCCTTGAGTTCTTGGACTTTTTCAGCTCAATCCCTACATCTGAATCTCGAGACTGTATTATCTCAGGCAGTCAGTCTTCCATAGCATTCCCTCTACAATAACACCTTTGTTTTAGAATAGAATGTTTATACTCTTGAAGCATGACCTCCTGTAATTTGAGGAATCCCTAATCCTGATTTGAGAAATAGCTGAAAATCTGTTCGGGGCCCTGTGCTTCTAATCTCTGATATGTAGTTTCTTGCAATAGATGTGTTTTCTGGGCTTGGGAGGGGCTTGGACGCACTGGGTGGAAGGCTCAGGGAGGCAGGGATTTCCTGCTTACTGTGAACTGCGTATTTGGACACCAGACTTCAGAGTTTGCATGTGACAACTATGTTTTTATTCCTCATCCTTAGATAAACAAGTTGGAGAAAGCTGTAGCAGCAGCCCATACCTTCTTCGTGGGCAACCCTGAGCACATGGAGATGCGACAGAACCTGGACTATTACCAGACCATGTCTGGGGTGAAGGAGGCTGACTTCAAGGACCTTGAGGCCAAACCCCATATGGTGAAAAAAAGCAAAAAATGTTATCCTCTTCTCTCACTCTTTTTTTTAAAATTTTGATTGAAGGCTAATTACTTTACAGTATTGTGTTGGTTTTGCCATACATTCACATAAATCAGCCATGGGTGTACATGTGTTCCCCATCCTGACCCCCCCTCCACCTCCCCCCATCTCACTCTTTATTATAGTGAATAAATACATTCACTAGGGTTGTTTTCAGATTACAAAAGTAATGTATGTTCATTGTACAACATTAGAAAAGTGCAAATACATATAAAAACAGGAATTCATTATCTCTAACAGTACTACATTCAGAAAACCAGTGGTTGATATTTTGGTCTATTTTTTAAGTCTTCAGTACCTAATTTTTATGGGCTTCCCTGATGGCTTAGTGGTAAAGAATCCAACTACCAATGTAGGAGGCAATGGGTTTGATAATTGGGTCAGGAAAATTCCTGGAGAAGGAAATGGCGATCCACTCCAGTATTCTTGCCTGGGAAATCTCATAGGCAGAGAAGCCTGGTGGGCTACAGTCCATGGTGTAGCAAAAGAGTTGGACAAAACTTAGTGACTAAACAACAGCAACAAATCTAATTTTTAAACCTAATTTGGTGTCATGTGTATGTACTTTTAATCATCCTTTTGAATTAACATTTTATCATGTACTTTTTCTCATGTCTTCAAATTTTCTTTGAAAACACAATTTTTAATAGCTGATGGTAATCCACCTTATTCAATTGTATTCATTTACTTGTCGAATATTTTTGGTTGTGTCGATTTTTGCTTTTCACAACAGTGGGTGGTACCATATTCCTCAGTGTTCTTATTCTATTTGTTTAGCAGCTGGTGGCTCAGACAGTAGAGAATCCTCATATAATGTAGAACCCAATCCTGGGTTTGATCCCTGGGTTGGGAAGATCCCCTAAAGAAGGGAACAGCTACCCACTCGAGTATTCTGGCCTGAAGAATTCCATGGACCAAGGAGCCTGGCAGGCAACTGTCCAATGGCACAGTATTTTTATAAAGGGCTTATGTTCTAGTATATTAATAGAAATAGGCATATTAGAGACAATATCAGAATAGCTTTGAAAGTAAAATGTGTACAGATTGTTCTTTATACAACTCGACACAGTTTAGGTTTTGTGTTTGTTTGTTTGTTTTTAGTGATTCTGTGACAAATGAAAATGGTTACTGTCCACAAGAAGGGAGCTGTGTCCCACAGAGAGCAGAATCAGAGTCTGTAATCAGCAGTCCTTACTGCCAGAAAGATTGCTTTCATCGCCTCAGAGCACATTCTAACCTCTAAGAGTTCAATTTTTTAAAGTAAATTTTATTTTGAAAACTTTCAGCCCTACCAAGAAAAAGTGCAGGAAAACGACAATGAGGGACTTCCCTGGTGGTCCAGTGACTATGACTCTGAGCTCCCAATGCAGGGGCCCCAGGTTTGATCCCTGGTCAGGGAACTAGATCCTACACGCTGCAGCTAAGAGTTTGCCTGCTGCAACTTAAAGATTCTACGTGCAGCAACTAAGTCCCCCGCACAGCCAAATAATTTTTTTAAAGAAAATGATAGTGAATTCCCATATAGCTTTCATCTAGATTAAGTTAGTTGCTTTTAAATTTCAAAAGAAACAAGGAAAGACCGTTTCTAGGAGGCCTTCATTATACAGCAGCCACCCTTTCCGTCGGTAACCTGCGAGGGCTAGGGGGACGTTCGCCGAGGTGGCCACGGGATAGAAGGGAGAGCCGTCTGCCGCCTGCCCGGCATCTGAGTACCCGTTCCTCCCAGTAGCACGAATTTCGGCTGGGAGTGCGCCTCTACTCCGAGGAGCTGCCGCAGGAAGCCGTGCCCCACCTGGAGGCGGCGCTGCGCGAGTACTTCGTGGCGGACGAGGAGTGCCGCGCGCTCTGCGAAGGGCCCTATGACTACGACGGCTACAACTACCTGGAGTACAACGCCGACCTCTTCCAGGCCATCACAGGTGCGGGCCGGAACCCCGGGCCTGCTGGGCTCTCGGGCGGCAACGTGGTTCTGTAGACAGGGCATCTTAGGCCTCATTCCTGAATCTCCTAGAGCTGGGAATCCGACTGAAAACTGCTTCCTCTTGATTTGTTCATCTTAAGCAGAATTGGAATCCTGGAAGTTGACCTTACGGTTCCCCCTCTCTTCGATTCCTTTCAGATCATTACATCCAGGTCCTCAGCTGTAAGCAGAACTGTGTCACCGAGCTTGCTTCCCACCCAAGTCGAGAGAAGCCCTTTGAAGACTTCCTGCCATCTCATTATAATTATCTGCAGTTTGCCTACTATAACAGTAAGGTCCACTTCCCTCTTTCAGCTGCTTTTAACTAAGCCTAAAGCAAGGCAGGCAGGGATCGTGGCCACTGTGCTTTGGCCTGTGTGGCTTCTCTCTGTGCCTCTGGGAGGCGCTGTGCCAGGTGATCCCTGGGCGCCTTGTTACAGGCCACCTCCTGGGAAGCCAGTATCAGCAGACTGAGAAGCTGGGCACCGGTCCCCTCTGTAACATTTATAACCTGATTTTGCACTTGAGTTAAGTTATAGTAAGGGCTTTCCTGGTGGCTCAGATGGTAAAGAATCTGCCTGCAATGCAGGAGACCCAGGTTCAATCCCTGGGTTGGGAATATTCCCTGGAGAAGGGATGGCTACCCACTCCAGTATTCTTGCCTGGGGAATTCCATGGACAGAGGAGCCTGGTGGGTTACAGCCCATGGGGTTGAAAATAGTTGAACATAACTGAGTAACTAATGCTTTCACTTTTTTCACTTTAAGTTGTAGGAAAGGCAAGGATGTATTTCCGTTTAAACCAGCTCACAGGACATTTCCCAGCCCTTCTCCTTCATAACAGCACTGATGCTCTCGAGTAGAGAGAGGGGCATGTCAATATCCAGAAAAACAAGTCAGCGGGTATTTACTGAGTTCCTATTGTGTGCTAAAGTAAGCCTTATAGCATATTTAAGAATATATGCTTTTATAGTTGAGGAAACCAACACATATCAACAAAAGAGGTGATCTGCTATTATAATCTTCCCTTCTCTTCTGAAAGTCCATAGGGGGAAAAAAGATAGGAGGATGAGAACATTCCTGGTATTGGTCTAATGAGTGGGACTACTAAGGCCAATGTTTGAATTACCTGAGGACACTGAGCACCTTAAAATCAATTACATATTCTATGTGGATTCTGTCATTTCTCTCCCCTAATCAGGCAGTTGTGTTATGTAGCTGGTACCTCCTGGCCATGTCATTATCACCTTGAGCTGTGCTGAGACTGAACTCTAGGTGGTTTGTGGTACCCAAAATGAGATGCTTTCTTTTCAGCCTTTTTTTCCCCTTTGCAGTTGGGAATTACACACAGGCCATTGAATGTGCCAAGACCTATCTCCTCTTCTTCCCCAATGATGAGGTGATGAGCCAGAATCTGGCCTACTATACAGCCATGCTTGGAGAAGAGCAAGCCAGATCCATTGGCCCCCGTGAGGTGAGAGACTTGCGTTACTTAGGGCAGCTGCCAGCTGAACCCCGATCAGAGAGCAGAGTGGGATAGAGAAGGGGAAGCCAGCTGCTGCTTGGGCAGGGTGAGGCAGGGTTCCCAGGCAGGCGTGAATGCATGGGGAGCGTAGGGAATAAGCCGGAGCCTTCATTAGCACAATCTGGGCCCAGAAATCTGTTCTCTGAGTTGGCAAAGAAAAGCAGAACTGCAAAGCAGAACTGCAAAGCAGCCACGTTCTTTGCCTTTTTTAGCATCCCTACTTTAAGACTTGATACTGTTTGGCCAAGATTAATCATTTTCTACTTCATGCTAACTTTTTTTCACTCACTACTTTTCTGCCTCCATTTTGCTTCCTATCCCCTCTTCTTTCTGCCATTGTCTGATCTGTCCCTGTTTCAGCATTAATCCCATGTCCTTCCAAAACTGGAAGGAAAATCTATGTGACACAAAAACTAAAATAAAAAGTACTGAAGTGAAAGCACCCCCCATCCCTGCACTGTTGGGAGGACTGTACACTGTGCTCTTCATTTAACAATGGCCTTTTCAGGAATTACAGGTGATTCTTTTCTATTTTGCTCATTGCTCATTTGTATTTTCTAAATACCCTGCAGTGAACAAGTATTATTTTTGTATTAAAAACATGAAATGAGAGGACTTTCCTAGATGTCCAGTGGTTAAGACTCCATGCTTCCACTGAAGCAGATGCAGGTTCGATCCCTGGTCAGGGAACTAAGATCACATGTCTCAGGGCATGACCAAAAAATAAATAATAAAATAAAATAGCCTAAAAAAAAAAAAACCAGACACACATGAAAAATTCTGTTTTAACTTAATGAAGTTTGGTACTGTGAACCTTCTTATTTGTGCATATGCCATGCACAGGCCCTAGATCCTCTCCTTCATGAGCCCAGAACAATGAGGTGGATTTGAAGTCACTAATATAGGCTCAAGTCCTAACTCCTCTACTTACTAGCCATGTGATTTTTGGCACATCGTATGGGATCTTAGTCATGCTGCTTTGCCCTTCTGAGCCTGTCTCTTCTGCTATAAAATAGGACTGTGGTTCTTGCTCTGGCTTCGACACAGGATGAGTATGAAGGTCAAATGAGAGAGTGAGCTGGGACTTCCCTGATGACCCAGTGGTTAAGACTCAGCACTTTCACTGCTGTGGGCCAGGATTCAATCCCTGGTCAGGGAACCAAGATCTGACAAGCCTCGAGGTGCAGTCAAAAAGAGAGAGAGAGTAAGCCGACAGACCCTGTACAACATGTTGTGTGGACAGGTAGCATCACAGGGGTCTGGACGATGGTACATGAGTAGCAGTTGGAGGGTTTTTTCACCTCTTACCTCAGTTACCTCCTGAAACCAGGAGGCTTATCACTGTGGCCCTCGATCATCTGTGTCCTGCTGGCCTCACCCAAACCCCAGCCTGTAAAATTAGCTATAACTTTGGACTAATCTTTCATTTTGTCAACAACAACAACAAAGATAAATAGCTATGATTGTTCTAGAAGCCCCTCAGTTGTTAACGCATCACATCTCTTGGACAAATGAAAGGGATGAGAAAACAGGTCTACCCCTGGGCTGTTTAACCAATGATTCAGTGGCCAGGGATTCACCCCGCAGCTGTACTGCACATTTGTGCAAAGGTAATGTGCACAGCTGTGCATCAGAACACTGCTACTGAAAGCAAAATAACTAGAAACAAGCTCAATGCCATCAATTTGGAGACTGGTTGAATCAATTTTGGTACATTCATTCAGTGACATAGAAGAAAACTCGTAAATTGCATGATTAGATTACTGTGCACCAATATGATATTGTCTCCATGATAATAATTTTAGGTAAAGAAAAAATTTTAACATAACTGTTCATGGAGCTTATTTCCCCACCCCCAACCCCCAGACATGGGCCTGTAGGTCAGGGGTTGGAGGAAAGACCTGAACATTTCTATTTAGGTCTGTCAGCTCTCTGTGGGTTTAGTCGTGTATGTTTTACCTTCATGTCTTTGAGTGCCATCTGAAACCACCTTGGAAAGGTATACAATACGACATTTGTAGGATACTGCAGTGAACAGAATAAAAGAGGTGCCAGCAAGCTAGAGTGGACGCATGGGAGAGAAGGGAATGCCTGGAGAGTCAGGGAGGGCTTTGCAAGAGGCAGTGGTGGTGACATTTGGGTTTTAAAGCCTACAGTAGGTGAATGAGTCAGGGAAGGGCCGTTTAGATGGAGAGCAGCGTGTACGACACCTACACGACTATCCCCTGCGAATGGAGGAGGGTGCCAGGGAGTTGCAGGCAGTGGGGCCCGGAGGATCAGATTCTGAAGGTTCTTGAGTGCCTCTCCGGGACCTTGGATTCTGTGCAGCAGGGAGTGGTGAGTCCTGGAAGGGTTTGAAGCAGCCTGATGAGCTATGATGGTGGAGGGTTCAGAATGGGAGGTGCTGGGGGCCCTGTGGCACCAAGAGAGCTGCCAAGGCCTGAGCGAGGCAGGAGCGCCAACCAGGTGGAGGAGGGAGGTGAAACTGGCAGCCTGGGTTGGGGGTGGTTTTCACTCCTCCCTTCTCTCCATGTCTAATTAGGTACCCTGTTCCAGTCTGGGACCCACTCCAGTAGTCTTGCCTGGAAAATTCCATGGGCAGAGGAGCCTGGCAGGCTGAAATATATGGGTTGCAAAGAGTACGACATGACTTACAGACTGAGCGATAGAGCACACACCCAAAAGTCCCAGGCTGAGAGACCTGTGTGTGTTGCTGGCCTCAGGGCTCCAGAGTGTACAGGTGGCAGGGTGGAAGGGACGCACAGCCTCCCTTCCTGCCTGCACTCCAGCCCAGGGTGGCTAACTTTTCCTCTGTTCACTGGGAGAAGCAGGTACATGATGTGGTAGTAACAGACTTCCCATTCTGGTTGTGGTGGCACTTCCTGTTGAAAATAAGCACCCTTTAATTGTGTGTGGCATTTTATAGTTTACAAAACTCTTTCACAGCTTTTCTTTCATTTGATTCTCATAACAGTCCAGTGAGTTGGCATCACCAGCCTACCCTGAAGTTAAAAACCAAGGTTCTTCCTTCCTGGATCTGGCGCCCTGAGAGTCTCCAGTAGAAGGGCTCCTCCTCTTGCCATCCCCTGCCATGTGGAGACTGTTTGCCCTTGTCATTGTCCTCTTTGGCTGCTGGATGGTGACCACCTGGCTTTGAGATGGCACTTCTCCTGGCCTCTTTGCTCAGTTAAGATCCCCCTCACCCTTACCCTTGATGGCCATATTAGTGAGTCTTGGGCAGAAAGAGAAAATGAGTGGTCAGTTTACCATTTCTAACTAGAACCACCCTTCTGGTAAGAAGGTAACTCACGTCTGTTGAGCCCCATCCCAGGCCAAGAGTTGAGCCAGATCTTTACACCCATCATCTCGCTGAGCTGGGTGTTAACACACATCATCTCATTCTGTCATCACAGTTGCCCTGTGAGGCAGGGGCTGTTCTTCTTTTTTAGAGATGAGGACATTTAGGCTCCAAGAAATGAGTTAACCTGTACGGTAGCCTGTCACTGCCTATGGTGACGAGAACCTCTGCTCCACTGCTTTCTCTCAGTGCCAGCATAGTTCTGACACAAAGCTGCCGCTTGGAAAATCAGTGTTGAAAGAGTAAGTGGTAGAAGTGGGGCTTGAGCCTCATAGGGCTGCTGCAGAGGGTTAAAGGAGTTAACACATATCTAGCTTTGTGTCCAGCACTTGGTGAGGGAGGCCAATCATTCCGACTCCTCAGGAGGGACTTCCTGGTGATTCAGTGGTTAAGACTCCACGTGATGCAGGGGGCCCAGGCTCCATCCCTGCTCAGGAAACTAGAACCCAGATATCATGACTAAGAGTTCACATGCTGCAACTAAAGATCTTCCATTAAAAAAAAAATCTCGCACACACAGAGAAGAGCCTGAGTGTCACAACTAAGACCCGACACTAAGGCCCACATAAATAAATATTAAAAAAAATAATTTTATCCCTTAAAATTTTTTTTTAAATGAACTCCCTTGAAAATGTCCATCTTCCTCTTGAGGACATATAACAGGTGATATAGGTAGGCCTCACTGACGCCTTTAAAGTTTTCCTTATAGCCCTCATCTTTTGTTTCAGCTGACACCATCTTCTTTTTCTTTTCCTTCCTTCTGTTGCTCCTAGGAGACTAGCAGGGCACCTGGGGGAAGGAGGGCTCCGGAAGGCACTTAGTCTGCTACCCCGGGGCAGCCCATCCGTGGGAAGGGCCGGGTGCTGGGCCCCAGGGCTCTTTCTGCTGCTGCCTGGCTCCGGGGAGGCATGCCCTCTGCTCCAAGTCTCAGGGGAGCACGTGACACAGGATAAAGCACGCGGACTGTAGGATTAGAGAGACCCAGCCTTGGACATGGGTCCCTGCTCTGCTGTTTCCTGTTGTGTCACGCCACAACAGGACACAATATTGTCCCTCTGTACCTCAGTGTCCCCATCTGTAAAATGGGGATAGTCAGATCAACCTCAAGGTGGCAGTAAAGATTGAATGAATAACACAGGAGTCACCTAACACCTAGTTTTTAAGTTGTTTGTTTTTCCCTGAGTACCAAACTCCTTCTTTGAAGACTAATTGTTCCTGAGAATCCTCAGGTTTTCTGTCTCAGAGAGTATTGGCAGAGGAAGGAAGGGGGCGTTTTCCCTTCAAGGGAAGCCTGGCTACGCCACCCTCAGACCCGCTGCTTGTGACAGGCAAGAGGAACCCTCGAGCACAAAAGTGAGGCTTTTGTCCCAAACCGGGGGATGGACACTTGAATGGTGGTGGGAGAGGAAGCCTCGGGTCACACTGGGAGCAGAAGTGTAGATGCGGGATGGAGGGCAGGGGTGTGGGGGGCTAGAGCTAGCGGCAGGGCGGAGTTCCAGAGCGTTCCTCCCGCCCTGTGTCCTCAGAGTGCCCAGGAGTACCGCCAGCGGAGCCTGCTGGAGAAGGAGCTGCTCTTCTTCGCCTATGATGTTTTTGGAATTCCCTTTGTTGATCCGGTAAGCCAGGGTGCGGGGGTGAGGGGTGGGCAAGGGATGGGGTGAGCTGCACACCAGGTGAGTCCGGGGAGAAGACCGGTGGACAAGAGACAAGGGAAAATTCTAGCTGGCTCAAAATAGGTGACTCAGTCCCAAAGACATCTCCCTTTGTCTCCTGGAAGGGGTCTGGTGAGAAGGTGGACTTCCTGTAGGCCCTGGTCCGCGCATCAAGACCTAAAGGATCCACCAGGCCCTCTGGCACTGTTCATTTCCTCCTGCTCCGCTTTTAGGATTCATGGACTCCAGTGGAGGTGATTCCTAAGAGACTGCAAGAGAAACAGAAGTGAGGCCCTTGAAGAAACTGCATGAGTGGATCGGTGTGATGAAGCACTTGAGGCTTCCCGAGCCCAGGCAGATGTGAACTCCTGGCAAGGGGTGGGCAGGTCCAGTCTGGGGAGCCGGGGTGGAAACCTGGGTTGGCCCCGGGGTGCAGCGCTCAGAGCGGCTGTGCTCACAGGTCAGAACGGGAAACTGCCGCCCGCATCTCCCAGGAGATCGGGAACCTTATGAAGGAGATCGAGACCCTCGTGGAGGAGAAGACCAAGGAGTCACTGGACGTGAGCAGGCTGACGCGGGAAGGTGAGAGGATGGGCTTGGGGCCACCTCGGCCATGGTGGGGGCAGCAGGCCCCGGGTCCCCGTGTCCGCTGGGCGGCTCCCGGGAGAGGGCAGCCTCAGGAGCTGAGCCGGCACGGGTCACAGTCAGGGTCACCCTTCCTTACTCACCCACGGGACTTCTGCCTGCAAAGATAACTGAGAATTGGCCTTTGGTTAAGAAATAAGACGCCTGTGTCACGGGGACACTAGTTTAGTTCACTTGGGTAAGTATTTAGAGGAGAAAATGCGTCTCCTTGGCCCCAAACCGTTTCCTCCCAACTGTCATCGTTCCTTCTGTCGCCAAGCCTCAGAATCTTCAGGTGTCCTTTGTCCCCCCTGGCCTGTCCCCTCCAGGCCACTGGTGAGGCCTACCGAGTGGGACTCCACTCCCTTTCTATCTCCCAGCCCTTTTCATGTCCCATGGCCTCAGGCCAACGACAGGCTCCCAGCCCCCTCATCTGCACCCTTCTTTCCTCTTCCAGTCTGTCCTTGCCCCTTCCCACTGGGGGGCAAGACCAGTCTCCGAAACACCGGGACTCTGACACCATCCTCCTTTGTCTCCCCTTCAACCGTAGGCTCAACTCTTGGCTTGTTTACACCTTTTCCTCATCCTTGAGCCTCTCTCTGCCCACAAGTCCTTGTTGAGGTCTATCTGTCCTCCTACACACTTCCTACCCTCCCTGCCCTTGCAGCATTCAGATACACCCCCACAGAGTCTTTCTTAAACTCCAGGCCAGTCAGGAGCCCCTGCCTATTATTTATTTGTTTGCTCTGGGTCTTAGTTGCAGCATGCAGAATCTTTAGTTGCAACATGTGGGATTAGTTCCCTAACCAGGGATTAAACCCAGGCCCTCCTGCATTAGGAGCACAGTCTCAGTCACTGGACCACCAGGGAGTTCCCTCCCCTCCCTCTTTCTGTTGAATTTTCAAGGCACTCTGTGCTTTCACAAGGCCTGCTTTGTGCTGCTTATTGTGTGATTATTGAAACAGGTTCTGTCTTCAGGTGTTAATCCCTCACTTCTTCTAGCACAGTGCCTGGAACATGCTGCGACTGGAGTAAATAGAATTGATTTGGTCTCTGGTGTGTCCCCAGCACAAAGAGATACCGGGGGAACTGAAGAGAGAAAGACTGGCCTTTATGGTTGCTTCAGTTAACAATGGTTAATTTAAAAAGATTAGTACATTAAGGAATTTGTCCATCATTTGTTTGTTTTCAGAGAGCTTTCACTCTACTCTGTTATTTCTCTTGATTCTTATAATTGCCTGAGAGGTGGGTTTGGGCAGATTGTAAGATCCTCATTTTTAAATAGATGATGATATGATGGTGGCTAAGCTTTTTTTTTTTTAATTGGAGGATAATCACTTTACAGTGTGGTGTTGGTGATAGGCAAACTTTTAAGCATATACTCCATGCCAAGTATTGTGCTAAACTTTTTAATTTGTCTTATTATTCTTTATATTAAGCTTATGATATACCAGGAGAAATTGAAGAGAGAAGGACTGGCCTTTAAGATATTATTTTGCAGATGAGATAAGGCTCAGGGAGGTTAAGTAACTTGCCAAGGTCAGACAGCTGGTAAGTGGAGGATCCAGGAGTCAAACCCAGTTCTTTCTGGTCTTGAGCTCACTTTATAGGAATGTCTATGATGTTTCCCCAATAATGTGTGAAGGCCCAGGAGCCAGCAGCTGTGGAACAGTGCTTGGACCTCCTGTCCTAAATTCCGTCCTCTGGTTCAGCCCACCTTTGGAAGTGACCAAATGGAAAGTTTCTATGGTAAACAGGAATCAACTGGAATTTCTATTCCTTACAGGAAGGTAGTACCTGATGGAGAGTGTCTGGACCGCTGCTGGATTTAGCCAGTCTTGTCATTGCTTTGCAGGCGGCCCCCTGCTGTATGACGGCATCAGACTCACCATGAACTCCAAAGTCCTGAATGGTTCCCAGCGGGTGGTGATGGATGGCGTCATCTCCGACGAGGAGTGCCAGGAGCTGCAGAGACTGACCAACGTGAGGGAGCCTGGTGACCACACTGCCTCCCTAAGGGCCCAGCATCCCCCAACTGGGTGCCTCTTAGGTCTGGACGGTTGCCTGCCCCCGGCTCTGGGCAGTCGACCGCCTCTTCCCCGGCTCTCAGCTGCCTGGCTAACTCTACGTGTTCTGGGGGCCTCCTAGGCAGCAGCAACTTCAGGAGATGGCTACCGGGGTCAGACCTCCCCACACACCCCCAGCGAGAAGTTCTACGGTGTCACCGTCTTCAAGGCCCTCAAGGTAGGGTCAGTACTCTGTTCTAGGTGTGGAGAGGAGGGAGGGGGTGCCCAGGCTTTGAGGGGGAGCTGGAGATGGTGGCGGGAAGGGGAAAGTATCTGCCTGTCAGCATTCCAGCTGCCATGGAGGCAGGATAAACCACGCTGGGTGAGGCTGACCTTTGAACCATGGCTCTTAGTGTAATAAAATTGAGGCAAGCAAGTAAGACTGATAGCCCAGGTTTGAGAGTGCTTTCTGAAGAACAGCTATACTTTAAAAAAATATTTATTTTTATTTATGTGGTGGCACTGGGCCTTAGTTGCAGCATGTGAGATCTTTAGCTGTGGTACCTGAACTCTTAGTTGGATCTTGTGAGATCTAGAGATCAAACCTGGGCTCCCTGCATTGGGAGCACAGATCTTAGCCACTGGACCTCCAGGGAAGTCCCAGAATGGCTCTGCTTCTGAGCAGATGCATGAGTTATTTATAAAGAGAAGTGCGGAGGGGAGGGGAGCTCGAGCAGTGGGGCCAGGTGCCTCCCTGGTCTCTGTTGGCCTCCAGAGAGAGGGGCGCCCAGGGCCCCTGACCCAGGCTGACCACTGCTCTCCTCGGCAGCTGGGGCAGGAAGGGAAGGTTCCCCTGCAGAGCGCCCACCTGTACTACAACGTGACCGAGAAGGTGCGCCGCGTCATGGAGTCGTACTTCCGCCTGGATACCCCGCTCTACTTCTCCTATTCCCACCTGGTGTGCCGCACCGCCATCGAGGGTGGGCCTCCCGCACCCCGCGGCCCCGCCCGGCAGACCCCCAGGCACTGGCCGGTGCCGGGATGGGGAGAAGAGCAGGCACGGGCCCCTTCATCCTGCTGGGGAACCCCCGTAAACGAGCGAGGGAGCCGCGCTGCGGAGGAAGTTAGAGTCAGTCTCCCTGGGCAGTCAGGAGGGCTTCCCGGAGGCGGTGACGGCGGTTACACAGGATGAATGGGGGTTGTGGAGTACATGGGGCGATGGGAGGATATCTAAGCCAGAGGGAACCGCAGGCATGTACAAAGGAGTGGCAGCGCTGATCAAGCAGCAGTTGCGGGAGCTAAGAAAGTTGTCATTTCTGGAGAGGAAGGTCAGGGAGGTGGGGGGCGGGGCAGCCAGGTGAGACTGGCGAGGGCCTCAGAGGCCGAATCACAGAGTGCTGCTAGTTGGAGATGACTTAGAGGCTAAACCACCACCTTCAAGAGCCTTTTTCATCCTCTAATCAGTGGTTCTCCGCATCAGGGTTGGGCATACAGGTGTCTTTAGATGAACCATGAGCTGCGTTTTAAGTTCCTGTCACTAATTTTTAAATACCACACTTGTGAGAGAACTCCTTATTTTATAAGTTAGGGCAGACCGGAGGCCACTCGTTGTTCACTGTCGCTCTGTCCCGTTCCCGTTTGCATCCCTGCGGAGGGGTGAGGTACGGCCAGTGTCCAGGACTCACATATGACCCACAGCCGGGTCCGTCCTGCCAGAGCCTTCAGTGGCCCCGGTGCTGACGAACCACGGATGGTGGCAGAGGTTAGGGCTTTACTGTCCCTCAGAATGTCTGGAATCCTACCGTAATCTGGGCACACCAAAGGAATATGCCAGGCTTGCAATATGCATGGTCTCCAGGTGGGGGCGCCCTGGGGCCTGGCCAGCAGGAGGCCTGTGGTCAGGCAGAGGAGGGCTGGATGAGGCCTTGTCTTTATCCCACCAGTGTTGAGGATTTAAGGTTGGTCTTGCCACTGTGTCAAGACTCGAAGGTGTAGATCAAACCAGAGGAAGGGAAGCTGGTCGGCAGTGACCCAAAGGCACCCCCAGGCCAGCAGGAGAGCTGCACGGCCGTCCCCTGAGAGCCCCAGTGCTAATGTGTCTCCTCTTGGCCGCAGAGGCACAGGCTGAGAGGAAGGACGGTAGCCACCCCGTCCACGTGGACAACTGTATCCTGAACGCCGAGGCCCTCGTGTGCATCAAGGAGCCCCCTGCCTACACCTTCCGGGACTTCAGGTGCCAGCGGTCCTCAGGTCCCCAGGGCCCCCGGCCTGGCTCCCTCCTCCAACACATGCATGCTTGGGACCAGCTCTTGCCAGAGTCCAGGACCCTCTGGGTTGGAAATCAGACAATATGGGAATGGTTACAGTGTAGTGGGAGAACAGAATGGAGAGAGGAGGACGTGGTTCAGAGAAGGGCCTGCTGGGTGCTCAGGGCTGAGGGTCGGGAGGCAGGAAGGTCAGGAGTCCTGTTCCAGAGAAGGTTCTGGAAAGCTTTCTTCCTGTGAAAGGCCCCCCTCCAGCTGCTGGCTGGGAGCACTTGGAGGTGAAGGCGCTGGAGCTGCGGGTTTTCTCGGGGCGGGAGGAGGAAGTTAGTGTCGAGATGCTCTCTGCCTTTCCCAGTGCCATTCTTTATCTGAACGGAGACTTCGATGGAGGAAACTTTTATTTCACTGAACTAGATGCCAAGACCGTGACGGTGAGTGCGCCTGTCCGTGGGAGACAGAAACCCTCAAGGTGCAGTGGGCAGAATGGCCTCTGGCCTTGCTGGTAGCCAGCACTCCCCTCCCCACACCAGGAGGCCTCCCACCCATCACCTTTTCTCCTTAGCGCTGGGCTTGGGCAGCCAGGCAGAGGAGCCGCCCCCCAGCCCAACCTGAGTGACCCCATGTCCCTTCTGAAGGCAGGTTCCAGTCTCTGACCTGCACACCTGCCTTGCTGTCCCCTTTAGGCAGAGGTGCAGCCCCAGTGCGGAAGGGCCGTGGGGTTCTCTTCCGGCACAGAAAACCCGCATGGAGTAAAGGCCGTCACCAGAGGGCAGCGCTGTGCCATCGCCCTCTGGTTCACTTTGGATGCCCGGCACAGCGAGAGGGTGAGAGCAGCTGGTGCCGCCATGGCCTGTTCTGGCGGGGCCCCTGTTCTGCTTCCTCCTTCCCCAGTCCCATTGCTGATGCTTAGACGGGAAAGAAACGCTGGGCTGGGGGGTCCAGAGAGACTCTTCGCTCTGGCACTGTGTCACCGTGGTCCCCAGCCCTTCCTTCCTTGTCAGTAGGGCTCCAGGTAGGGACCTGGGGGGACAGGATGGGGGTGGGGTGACCCTAGTTCTCAGTCCCTCACCGGGAACCATCTCTGCTACCTCTGCCCATGACCTGCTAGGAAGAGGATGAGCTCGGAGGCCGCAGAGGAAGCACCTCCTTGTTCTCCAGGAAGTAGCACCTAGGCAATGGTGAGTACCTGGTCTAGAGGCCTCTCTGAACAGCCAAGGGTTTGTCCTTGCAGGACCGAGTGCAGGCGGACGACCTGGTAAAGATGCTTTTTAGCCCAGAAGAGATGGACCTCCCTCACGAGCAGCCCCAAGAAGCCCAGGAGGGGACCCCCAAGCCCCTACAGGAGCCCGTCTCCAGCAGTGAGTCAGGGCACAAAGATGAGCTCTGACAACTCCCGTGGATGGTGATCAGACCCACACGAGGGACTCTGTTCTGCACCCTGGACTGGCCAGCCCCGGGTGAGGAGCAGTGGGAGCCCAGGCCTGCCGCCCAGCTGAGGGGGCTCTGCTCACAGCCATCCGCATGGTGCTACTGCTCTTGGAGTGGACATGGCGGGATGGCCCTCTCCCCTCTGGGCCTGACTGAGGGCTCAGGACGCAGGCCTGGAGCCACTCTGGGGGCCCGCACAGGCAGCCACGTGACAGCAATACAGTACTTAAGTGCCTGTGTAGACGACCAAAGAATAAATGATTCGTGGTTTTTTTACCTGGTGGTTTGTTCAGAGTGGAAATATGCCCATTGGCCCCAGAGGTCTCACTTGATGAAAATTGTTCTGGGCAGGACGCAGTGGCAGGCCCGGTGTGAGGAGGCCTGGTGCCACACCTGGCTTGGCCGCTTCCTGTGCAGCCTCAGGCCAGACACTTAACCTCGGGGACCTCGGGGTTGCATATGTACGAGGGGGACCATAATCCCCGGTCTGCCCACCTCCTGGGCAGTTGTGTGGCCCAGAGGCGGTATCGGATGTGACAGCATTTTGTAAACTGGAACGCTCTGGGTGGATGGCAAGGATTATCTTTAATCCTTCTCTGGCAGCCAGCATCGGTCAGCAGTGCCCTGGCACAGTGCCCCCGTGTCGGCCACATGCATCCTGCTCTGCTGTCTGTCCTCTGGGTCCTCAGACCTCAGGGTCTCCATGTGCAGAACAACATACACTTCTAGGAGGCAGAGTGAGAGACCAACAGCTTCAGCTCCCCTGGCCTCAAGCTCAGCTCCCATCCCGGGCTTGAGAGACAGGGGGGTCGTGAGTTGGGAACCTGCAGTCTGAGAGCCCATTGATTCATTTAACCCGTGTTTATTTGTTGAGCACCAGCTAAGTGTCTCTGTGTGTGTGATCCTTTGAGGTAGATAAGAAAGCAGGTTAGGCCCTAAGTGGGGAGCAGCAACAAGGCCAGCCTGGCGGCACCGAGCGGGCGAGGAGGGCAGCCAGTGGGGTCAGGGTCCTGGGGGCCCCGGGGGCCATAGGGAGCACCTGGGCTTTGACTCAGGGGGACAGGAGCCCTTGGAGGATTTTGAGCAGGGGGTGGGGGCGCTGACTTATAAAGGCCTCGGTGAAGAATGTACGTGGAAAATGGGCTACAGGAGCAAGTACGGAGACAGAGAGCATAGCAAAGGCTGCTGCATTGACCCTGGGAGAGATGGAGGTGGTGTGGATCGGGCGTTAGCAGTGGAAAAGGTCAGGTTCTGGATCTCTTCAAAGTAGAACCAAAAGGGACTTCCCTGGTGGTCCAGTGGCTAAGACCCCACATTCCCAACTTTGTAGGGGCCCGAGTTTGATCCCTGAACAGGGAACTAAGATCCCACGTGCCACAGCTAAAACCTGGCTCAGCCAAGTAGATAAATATTCTTAAAATTTTTTTTAAGTAGAGCCAATAGGAGTCACTGATGGGTTGGCTGGCACACAAAAAAAGGGACAGCAAGGATTTAGCCTGAGCAGTTGGGGAAGTGGAGCCACGCTTTTCCCCATGTTGGGCAGACTGCAGACAAGAGAGTTATGGGCATGGAAATGAGGAATCTGGTTTTGTGTGTTTTGCTCAAGTTTGAAGAGCCTGTTAAGCAGAAGATTCCTGAATCTGGAGTTCAGGGAGAGCTGGAGGTAGGAGTTGACATTTTGGAGGTTGCCATCAGCACATGGTGGGTGTTCAAAGCCAGGAAGCTGAGGTCCGTGTAGATAGAAGAAGTCAGAAGACTGGGCCGGGCTGCAGGCGGCTGGAGGGCACCGGGGTCCAACAGAGGACACGAGGACCAGCCATGAGCAGGGAGCCAGGACGTCTGGTCCTGGAAGCTGATGAGAGTGTTTCAGGAAGGAGAGGGTGAGCAGCAGTGTCTAAAGCTGCTGAGAGGTTGAACAAACTAAAAACCGGGAACCCGCTTTTGAATTTGGGGATGGACGTGGCGATCAGGGAGAACTTTAGCAAGAGATGTTTCAGTCCTCTTTCAAGTGAGAAGGGGAGGAGAATGAGTGGTGCTGGAGGGGTAGACCACTCTTCTCAGGAATTTAGCTCTACTCGGGGCAGGAGGGGCAGGATGAGCTGGAGGGAGATATGAAGGAACAGTTGTTTTTCTGCTCATGGGAACCATCCTCTAGGGACAGTCACTATTGCTGTAGTCATTGGTGGTCTGTGTCCTGTTTGGATGACCCACTTGCCTAATGGAGAAAGGACCACGTTAATGGAAAGAACACCAACTTCACCCACATGCTGAGCTGGACGAGACTTTCACTTCCCACCACTTCCAGCTGTGTGATCTCTTGAGTGTGTTTCCTCACACACTCAAGGGCTATACCATGAGATTATAGCCCTTACCTCCTGGGATGGCTGAGAGTATCAGCGAGGGAATACTCATAGAGAGCCTGGCAGGATGCTTGGCACAGGAGATACTCAGCATCACAGAAAACGAATCAGCCTGATCGTGGTCTTCCAGGAGTTTTCACCTCGAGGCAGATGAACTTCAAAGTATGCTAAACCACAGAGACAGCCGACTCTCAGTGTAGCTCATGAAAGGCCAGATGTTTTCAGCAGCAGCAGAGCTGGAATGAGTGCATATGGTTATGGTGGGTGAGTCCTCCCAGCAGCAGGGGGTGATGGCAGGGCCCAAGCTAAGATTGTGTGTGACTCATGCACACAGTGGGTCAGCACTGGGGAAGACTGCTTGAAGTGAAGGGAGAGCAGCCACGGGAGCAGGAGAGGGGACGGAGGCAACTCAGCAAACTCGGGGAAGATGTGGACATGGAAGACGTCTGTCTCGGCACTCTGGGCAACTGGCAGAGCTCTCAGCAAGGGTGCCAAACAGAGCCAGTGCTCAGGACTGTTTGGGGAGGAGAAGAGGGCACTGCCAGACACCCTCACCCTGGTTTAGTTGTTGTTCAGCCGTTAAGTCATATCTGACTCTTTGCAACCCCATGGACTACAGCACGTCAGGGTCCCCGGTCCTTCACTATTTCCTGGAGCTCGCTCGAACTCATGTTCATTGAGTCAGTGGTGCCATCCAACCATCTCATCCTCTGTCACCCCCTTCTCCTCCTGCCGTCAGTCTTTCCTAGAATCAGGGTCTTTTCAGTGAGTCAATTCTTCGCATCAGGTGGCCAAAGGATTGGAGCTTCAGCATCAGTTCTTCCAATGAATATTCAGGGTTGATTTCCTTTAGGATTGACTGGTTTGNCTTGACAGCTCTACCCTAGCTGCCTACCCTTGAGTCAGGTTTTCCCGCAGTGACAGTTTGAATCCCTCATATTCCTGAAGAGCTGTGTAGGTGGAGCACAGAAGGTGGTGAGGAACCGAGGGTCAAGTCAGTCAGATCAAGTTTGTTGTCTGTTTTGTTCCTTTAAAATAGTCCCCTCAAACTGGCAACCCCATTTCTGAGAACATCTCAAATTTGACCTTTTCCTACTGCGTTATATATGGTCTCATCTTATCTGGGTTTCTACAACAATGCCCCATTTTTCTGTCCCAGAGTAACTTAAAATGATAACTATCCTATTTAAAAATCATTCATCGGAATTCCTTGGCAGTCCAGTGGTTAGGACTCCACATTTTCACTGGTGAGGGCTCAAGCTTGATCCCTGCTCAGGGAACCGAGATCCCACAAGCTATAGCCAGCCAAAAAGATAATATACAAACATCTTTCAGACCCCTATCACCCAGACAGAAGGGCTGTACAGCTGGCTGCCCCAAGTCAGTAAGAGGTGCTAAACATCACTTGGATTAAGTATTTATGCAAGTTAACTTTTTATAACTTTTAAAGCCAGCCAGCCAGACTGAAGGGATCTAAGCGGGCTCTCCAACATCTGAGGCACCATTCAGAGCAGGGAGAGGCGGAATTCCTAACAAACGCTCCTTCCTCGGCCAAAAAGCAGCCTTACTAGCCTTGGTGCCACTACAGAACCTCAGTAATGAGCCTGTCATGAACTATACTTGCCTGTTTACCTCTGCCAGACACTCAATTCCCATTCAGTGCCACTACCTTAATTTCTATCAGCTCTCCTCTACTGACCCAGTATCGCTTCTCAAACCCCCACTGTGGCCTGCCCTATGGATTTAGCCACTAGCTGCTTTTCTGAATGTTCTTAGCCTACCTCTCAGCAGACTTGTGCTGAGGACACTCTTTTGAGCTTTTAGGAGTGGCTTTCTTTTTCTAAACCCAGAGTACTGAGGGGCCTGATGGTGGGCTAATTCAATTACACCATTTCCCCTTTTAAATTCAAACTTCCTTGAAGCCCATGTCTTCAAGCTCAACTCATGATCCAGCAGCACGCCCTGACATTCCAGGGCCGTCACCACACCTACTTCTATCAGCACCTAAGGCAATTTCAACACTCAGGATCCTTTTGAACATCATGATCTATTTTTGACCCCTTTACCTCACACACGATCTTAACCTGAACTGTCACTACCAGTGCCCCAGGTCTCCACGCTTGTTGGTTTAAGGCCAGCATCTCATTCTTCCAGCTTCCTTAAACTAGTACTTTTACTCCACCAGATCACTTTGGAACCGTGTCAGCTCACAGACTCATTCCAATCACCAAAGCAAGCTATGTGCTCTCATCGGCTTTCACTAATAAGGATACACCTCTTAGATCTGGGGACCGGGGAAGTGGATGCTGAGGACAATAGCATCAGCTTTAACTTTGCACTCATTTAAAAAAAATTTATTAGGCTGTGCTGATTTTTCTCTAGCTGTGGTGAGTGCATGGGCGTCTCACTGTGCTGGCTTGTCCTGCTACAGAGCACAGGCTCTAGAGTGTTCAGGCATCAGTCATTTCAGCACATGAGCTTCGTAGCTGTAGTTGCCCTGCAGCATGTGGGATCGATCCTCCCAGAGTAGGCAATGAACCCACTTCCTGCATGGGCAGGCAGATTCTTTACCACTGAGCCACCAGGGAAGCCCTCTGCATTTGCTTTCTTACTTTGACTCTTTTTCCCCTTTTGTTGGATTCAGCTGGCCAAGCTCGGGTGAAACCCAACCCTCTACCTGCTGGCAGTTCTACTTTCTTGGTATACTTATTTACCTATTCTTCAAGACAAGTATTTTACATCTTTCCCTCTCTTCTAACCTCCAATCTCTCATCTTTTCTAAAACCCAAAAATGCCATTAAAAAAAACCCCCAAATTTGTATAGATGGATTGACATCATTCTCAATATCCATGAACATGTAAATCTTCATTTCACTTTAACATCTTTCAATAGTTTTGCTTCCTCCCAGATTTTTGGAAAATGCTACTTAGTTCTGCACACATTTCCTTGATACTACTGTATTTAGTATATGAAATAAATTTTAGCTCTTTACTAATTATCCATTCTTGACTACAAGCTCTTCTGGTTCGTTACCACTATCACCTATTCCTTAAGTTACCTGACTGCCTAGGCCAAGCTTCAACAGAAACCAAAAGCATCCCAAAGTAATTTTAAAGGAACAAAACAGACAACAAACTTGATCTGACTGACTTGACCCTCGGTTCCTCACCACCTTCNTCACCTATTCCTTAAGTTACCTGACTGCCTAGGCCAAGCTTCAACAGAAACCAAAAGCATCCCAAAGTAATTTTAAAGGAACAAAACAGACAACAAACTTGATCTGACTGACTTGACCCTCGGTTCCTCACCACCTTCTGTGCTCCACCTACACAGCTCTTCAGGAATATGAGGGATTCAAACTGTCACTGCGGGAAAACCTGACTCAAGGGTAGGCAGCTAGGGTAGAGCTGTCAGAGGAAATCGCTGTAGCAGAGGACTGCTGCCACCGCCCCTCTCTAGGCTATCTAGTCCTCATACATAGTGAATTCAGCATGAGGTGCTAGGTGACATGAGAAAAATACACAAGAGAAAAACAATGTTCTGTCTGCAACACTGGCAGCAAGGCTACATCACAAAAAGCTTTCTTTCTTGCCATGGTTTTCAAAATCACATTGTACATTATTGGATTATATAAGCAATGTTGAAATCATTTCCCACAACATATATCCTAATGTATGCAACTGTTAAAAAAACACTACATTTTACATACCACGAGCAGTGCTCAATTGTCCATACCATCCAAAGAGTTGGTCCCAAATTCAGAAAAGGCATTTCAAGGTGTTAACTGATACTAGCCCAGCTACTTCCCTATTTTTTCCCACTTTATTGACCAGTCCCCTGAACCAAAACTACCACTGCAATGCAACTCTCAGTTCTGTGAAGGCCAAGCCCATTCTGAACAGGTACACAGCACTGCATGACTCCCAGACAGGCCAACTGTACATCCCCAAGGTCTCCAAAACTGGTCAGAACGATCCAGATTGTCTCTGGAGAGCAGTCATTAATCCATAAAGGAAAGCAAGACACTATAAAATATAGAACATGCTTATGTTACAAGGGTGCTGAGGACAAAATGAATGTCACTGTCCCCTATATTCTTTAAGCAGCCTTCCCACAAGCATTCCATCATTTGTGGTTACCATCTCCAGTACCCAAGTAAAGGAGACGAGCTGTTTACCGAGTACAGCATTCTCTGTGGCAGACATCTGCTAACTACGGTGCGTGTCCTTCAACCTGCCGCCCGAAATAACTCACAGTTCTGCTAGTCTCCACTAGAACATGCCCTCTCTTTACCACTGCCTCCCAGCAAAAGGAACTCACTGAAAGGAAAATGGCCAGATTATCGTAGCAAATTCTAATTTTCAGTACAGGTATGCTACTCAACAAATGATCACACATTTTAAGAACATTTCCTTGAGTAAATACCACTAAGTACCACCTATCTGCAGAGATTTAAGCTAATAACCAGCTAAGTACTTATAAACTAAAATGAAGCAAGGCAGAAATATACAACAAAGACAATTATTTAAGACCTTTATTAACAGGTGCTTGCAGTTTGTTGACTTTTTTTTTTTGAAAAAATCAAGCTGTAAACTTTTATTACAAATTAAAAATGAGGTTCTTAAAAATCTCAACTTGACCAGATATGAAACAATTTAAAAACCTTTAAAGGTGTATTGAGAAAAAACAGGCTATTTTTTTTTTTAAAAAACACGTTTGTCATTACCAAAAAGAGACGTCTTTAGGTAAAAATAATAAAAACCCCATGCTGCATAGATAATGCAGATAGTTCTAGTTATCTGGTCAACAGGCAAAAAGCAAGCACTTAAGGTCTTCAGCTCCAATCTTTTGTTCATTTCTTATTGCTGGAATTTCATATTCATTTCTTCTTGTTGGATGACTAAACTGTAAGAGAGAAAAAAAAGTTTTCTAATTACCTTCTACAGTTCACTGCAATCTTTTAGTGTATCAAATTAGCTAGGCAGGGAAGGTATTAACACATCTCATACTGGTTTACCTTTACACAGCAGTTCATAACAGGAGTGGGAATTGCTATATAATAAGAATGGTTACTCATAGGTTCTGAACGACCTTTTGACACTCAAAATAGGGGGAAAAAGTCTCACTGGCTGAAAATGATAATTCTAGAGTTAAACAGAGACAAATACATGTCTCCTAGAATCAAGTAAAAAGGGAATCTTCTTAATTTTAGAATTGATGATGTAATGCCAAAGCCACCACATTCCTCAAACAGACCATACTGGTCATCATCACCTACGTTTTTTATCTGAGTAACTATCCGACTTATTTTTGAAAATGAAGACTATCACAATGTAATTAGCTGCAGTTAGCAAGACTCTCCTCAGCTCACTGGTGCTTGTGTGTGCACTCAATCATGTCCGTCTCTTAACGACCCCCATGGACTACAGCCCACCAAGCTCCTCTATCCACAGAATTTTCCAGGCAAGAATACTGGAGTGGATTGCCATTTGCTTCTCCAGCTTACTTTAAAATCATCCAAGAAAGTTGACAAAAAAGCCCTAATACAAAAGATACGATGCAAAGCTAGGCCAAAGTGTGGCTCTGATATACAGTCCATTAACAAAATGACACTCAAGTCATCTTAAGATTAGTTTGGGTAGAAGACACCGTAAGTTTAAGTGGCTTACCTTACCTGATGAACTGGGTTTTCCTCTCTTTCATTAATGGATATCACTCATGACTGCCCAGAGGCCAGAGGGCCGTCGAGGCTTACTTACCCGGATGATGGTAGAGATGGTAAGCCGGCATTTACTCAGCCCCGCCCTGCTCAGCCTCGGGAGCGGACGAATTCTCAGCTGGTGGATCGGCTGCTTTTGTCTCTTTGCCATCTTGTGGTTTAGGGTTTTCCGGGCGTCTGCGTCGGTAATTGAAGTTGCGGCGGTACCGACGTTGAGGTGGCTGCTGACCTTGGGTCTCATCTCCTTGGTTTTCCTTATCTTCCTCATTGCCGTCCTCTCTGGGCTGTCTTTGGCGAGGAGGGCCCCTGGAAGGAACATTGTGGAAGCTTAATGGTAAAACCTTTCTTTAATCAAGTCACCAGGCCAACACATCTGGCTCTTTCTGTTTTCAAAACTGAAAGAGTAAACTTGGTTTTTACTTCACAAATTGAGTATGACGACTTGGTAAAAGGATTTGAAGTGTAAACTAAGATGACCATCTAAAACTGATTTTAACAGTCTCATATTACCCAATATATCCATATATATACCCAATATATTCATACATAATAGTTAAGTGAAGGCTGGGGAGCCTGGAGTGCTGCAGTCCATGAAGGCAGAAAGACTTGGACACAACTTAGTGACTGAACAACAACACACTCACATTATTCAAAATACCCATAGTATAACCTATCCCAAAGTTAGCCATGAAAGGACTAAAGCTGTACAATACCATCAATACCCTGATGCTATTTAAAAACACTGGTATTAAAGTAACCAGGTTTGGAAACAAGTGCTAACCTTTATAGATGAACACTTGTTTAAAAAAAAAAAAAAGCAGAAATCAAAACCAGAGAAAAGATATTATCTTCATATAAATCAAAGTACACAGCAACCATTAGTTTGGGAAAGGCAAATCAAAACCACTTCATACACACCAGGAGAGCCGAAAACAATCACACTGGGGAGGGGGTGGAAAACCCCTCAATGCATTGCTGACTGGTATGACTATAAAATGGTGCTGCTGCTTTGCAGAACAGCTTGGAGATTAAATGACCTGGCAGTTCTACTTCTAGATCTGTATCCAAAACGATATCCACCATGCATTATTTTAACATTCACAACAAGATGTGAAAATAACCCAAACACTCATCAACCAAGTTAACAAAGAAAAAAATGTAATATCCATACAACGGAATCTGATTTGGTCATAAATAGAAATCAAGTACTAATGATAAAGGCATGAATGACTAAAATACCCAAGGTGAAAGCCAGACACAAACTAGGCAAATACAGAGACAAGGAAAGCAGTAGCCAGGGGTTGGGGTAGAGGGGAATGGAGAGTGACTGTTAATGAATACAGGGCCTTTTTTTTCTTTTGGAGAGGGGACATGATTAACTTTGTGAGTATACTAAAAACCAGAGTCACACACTTTAAACACTAAGATTATCAGCATGCCTTTACACCTGTGTAGGTCATTCCAGCTCTAACTATTTAAGATTCCATTTTTCACCTCTAACCCCTCCAATCTTCCACCTACCCCTCCCAACTTCCCTCGCCCCCCGCAGCCCCTACCACCTCTTCTCCTGAAATGGTTTTCCCACATTTTTGGGACCTCCTGACCGGTCTTTGGCAAAACTGCCTTGGCCCTTCCCTGTAGCCTTTTGAATTCTAAAATCCCACCTTTCAAATCTTAATGTCATGTTCCATCTTACTACCCTTTTCCTATTGTAATTATCACGACAGTTCCATATAACATGGGCTTTTAGATTCTTTTAGTTCAGTTGCTCAGTCATGTCCAACTCTGCGACCCCATGAATAGCAGCATGCCAGGTCTTCCTGTCCATCACCAACTCCCAGAGTTCACTCAGACTCCAGCCATCTCATCCTCTGTCATCCCCTTCTCCTCCTGCCCCCAGTCCCTCCCAGCATCAGGGTCTTTTCCAATGAGTCAGCTCTTCGCATGAGGTGGCCACTTTACCTCCCATCCAATTTTTGTTTGCTACTTAGGTTCTCTGGGTTTCAAGCACTCCACTCTCTAGTCACCCTTTAGTTATTTTCCTGGTGTATTCCAGGAGTCTTGTTCTCCCACTCTTATTTCCACTAGGACCTATAATCCAACAATCCTATCAATCATTCTGTCCCCTTAACTCTTCCTTAATCCTCTTCTCTCCTTTCTCTCCAAGTATAAGGTCTACCACTAATGATTATCATCAAACCCAAACCCAGTATCTTTGAGTAGACAGATGCTGAACAAATCTAACCGTGCTTAATCTGAAGCTGCTGCTCAAAATGGCTGGAAAAACACAAGCACGTTTGGTGAACCCAGTTTAAATTTGTGATCACTGTTACTTGATTTCCCCTACTTCTCTTCTACAGATAATTTCACATTATTTGTCGCAAACCTCTCACCCCTTTCCTTTTGACTTCACCAACACACTGGTGCCCATAAACTCTGACTTTTTACACATGCAACATCCATGGTTCCCAGCAAGAGACATCCCATTACATGGACCAAACCCAATCCTAACTGAAGCAGATAATTCTGACAAGTATCCTTTTTTTTAAATTGCATTTTTCAGCCTACAAATAAGCTCTTATTTCTCAAACAAAAAAAAATCCTTAATGATTCTTTTCCCTTTACTGCCACCTCATCTGTCTTCCTTTCAGCAAAACTCCTGCTATAGTGATCTCTGATTTCTCACAATTTGCTCTTGGATCTGCATCAGTCATTTCACCCCCTGGATTATAAGTAGCAAGTGTCATTTACTACTCAAAATTTCCTGTCTAAATAGTTTGGAAAGCCCTGATTCATTGATAGATTATAATAAATATATTCAAATGAGACCATTAAATAAAACTGAAGCACTCAACAAAAATTCATGTGCTATTTTTAAACACCAACGAAACTAGGTAGAAAACTGGAAAAGTTCTACAACGTAACAAAAAGTAGACCAAGGATACTGCCCTTGGGATTTAAAGGGACAGAGCATGAAAGCCTATTTTAGACCGTTTATCACTATCACAGATAAACATTTATCACTATTTAAGAGCTGATATTGTGATTGTTTACAGTATTTCAACAAGGTACCTATGTCTAGGTTTAGAACAGTGTGCTACCTGTTGGTTTCAGGGGTCGCACCTGGAGACGTGACACTCTGGGGCCTCTCACTACACATGCGACCAGCCTGCCTGGCCCGTGAAGCTCCACCCTCGCTCCTCTAATGATTGAACGCCTTCTGCTGAAGGATGCTCACCTTTACGTTTCTCCCTCCCAATGAATCAGGTCTTAAAGTTATAATACAATGCAGTTTAAACTACCATTCTCTTACCTGTTAAAGGACAGAAATGGGAAATTCCATACCCTCATTAGAGTAAAACAACAACAAAACCAACTGCAAAAAGTAGACCACATCTAGAAAGCTGTTTTTAACCAGTGCCAGCAAAGATGCAAAGAACACATTCTCAAAGATAACTGAGTTCAGGTTCACCTCTTAGGCATTTGATGAAAGAAAATATGACGTGTTAACAAATGACTGGAAAGGCCTGCAGAAGCAGCATGCTGCTGCCGTCGTAGTACATGCTTCAAACAATTCTAAACGCAAACCGTACCTGCGGAATCGTGGTCTGTAGCCCCGATACAGGTTCTGTCTCACTGGTCTACCTTGTTCTCCTGCACCCTGGTTGTCAGCACCCTGAAAAGGCAATGGAAACCAAGCCAGATTTTACTCAATTTACATTAGCACAAAACCCCAACCAGACAAAAGTCTGAATACAGCAGCAGTTAAAAGTAAATAAAATCCCATTTACCTCCATCACTTCTCCCTGCACAGGAGGGTTGGAGTACTGTGGTCGACGCCCATAGGGTCTCCGCATGTAGTAAGATGGGAACCTCCGCCTGCGGTAGGGCCGGCGCTGTTGGGCCTGGCCTTCGGGAGCGCTCTCCGATCCCTCATTCTTTTCCCCACTCTCACTATTCTGGTAATTCTGCTGGTAATTGCGTGGAGGACCCCTGCGACGTGGATAGCGTCTATAATGGTTACGGTCTGCTGCGTATTTACTGCCTTGCACTGGAACTCCACCAGGGCCTGTAACATTTGCTGCCTCCGCACCCTACAAAAGCCATCATATAGTGATAGTGACAATGGAATTAAGGACACACAACAAAACGCACACAGAAAGTACAAAAGGGTCTCTGTGGCCAGGGGTGCATAAAATGATTAAACACTAGCTCCTCACTGTTCTGAAGAGGTAGCCCTCTATCTGCAGCCAGCACATTAGGGTTGGTGCACCTGTGTTCAAGTGGTCACCTGACCCATCCATCCACCTTAGAGCCACCATCCTAATGGATGAGATCTCCAAAATATTTCCAAACTGAAGTCAAACCTTTACACAAAAAGCATCCTCACCTTTTCTCCTTCAACAACATCAAACTCCACAGTCTCTCCATCTCCTACACTGCGAAGGTACTTCCTGGGGTTATTCTTCTTTATGGCAGTCTAGTAATATCACATTCCAAAAATAGATTAACAGGGGAGAATAATGTGCTTTTTCATTTAAAATGTACCAGAGTCAATATTATTTTAACTTGGATATATACGTAAAATTAGCTTTAAATAAGACCAAACCATCAATAAATTTAGGAAAACAAGGACCAGTGCTACCCCCAACCTCAACCAAAATACTCCAATCTTACAAGGCCCCAGCATTTTATCACTATTTTCCAAACGAAAACAAGTAATTTAACACGCAAGACAAACACAACTATAAACATATATTTTAAAATGCTTTTTGCAAAAGCATTATATGTAGCTTTGAACAAAATGAGGATATCCACCTATCCCCAAAGACTGCACTTAATAGTAGAAGCTAGCCCCACACAGGGCCAGTTTAGATGACAGGCGAGTTTAGTTTTGCATGCTTCAAAGTTGACCAAACCAACTTGGTCCCTGTGTTACCATATCAAACTCTGTTACAAATGTCAACTAAAATCCCTTCCAACCTGATTGTGGGAATACTTTGATGGAAATGCAATTCCCATGAATTAACTATGACACTTTTTAATATTCTGTGGGATACATTAAATCTCTCATTGTTACTCATTCTCTAGACTTGTATAACAAAACTAAAGGGGAAGAATAACATCTCACATTTAATACTTCCATAAAGTACTTTCATGCATTACCCACTCAATCGCATTATGAAGATGTGAGGCATCATTATTTATTCCTCTTTTAAGGTAATAAAACAGGCTTTAAAAGTCAGGGGACTTGCCCAAGGTCACAAAGGAAGTGGCAGAGTATGGACTTTTCCACATCCAGGTCTCGGG
Organism: Neotragus pygmaeus; assembly: GCA_006410875.1. Taxonomy (NCBI): domain Eukaryota; kingdom Metazoa; phylum Chordata; class Mammalia; order Artiodactyla; family Bovidae; genus Neotragus; species Neotragus pygmaeus. The sequence goes on along the minus strand of SJYV01021496.1, from coordinate 1,377,590 downwards.
ACCCCCAATCCCATGTTTATTCCACTGTATCACAGCGGTATCCATTACAGGATCACCCACGCATCTCCATTCCAGAGGAGGCAGGACAACCAACAAATCTGAAGCCAATTAAGCTAAAGTTGCCCAGAACTGCAGTCTCCTTGTAACACCACCAAGACCCGAGCAGCCAAAGTCCTAAAAAACAACTAAATGTTGAAACCATCTCCAAAATAAAGAGGAAAGCATATTGGGGACAACTTGTGGGTTGGTACAAGTGGGTGACACGTATTCAGCCAAATAATTGATCTCATCTGTCATCTAAACTGTGACAAAGTTTTCATATCTTTCATGTAACTCTCAATTATCTGTAGTCATAGGGGATAGCAGAAATATGGGTTAATTAAAATCCAAACTCTTATTTTAGTATCAGTTCTTTCCTGCACATTCCCAGACCCTTCACTGTTGCCCAAAGGCAGCAAGACTGGCAAGCCTTGCTGTCTGTCTCTTGTACCCAAGTCTGCAAATTCCTTCGAATATGCAGAAGGAAGAAACAGATTAAGTACTGGTATTCAATTTTATAAAACAAACATTTGTTTTAATACAATATTTTGCGTAAGCAGTCTTATATTTGTTTAGAATTTAAATGTTTCCATACTTAATGTTTGACCCTGTGATTACTGAACAGGGTTTTGGATGTACCTAGAAACTGATCTGGATTCCCCGTCAATTGTCATTGAGTGGTCTACAGGTCAATGCAGAGAGCTACACAACACCAACTTAAGGCAGCCTTTCCAAGAAGTATGCTGCCAGCCAAGCTCACACCTGCCTGAATAAAGGCACGAGTGTGGAGACTTTGTCTTTTGATGTCTACATCACAGTACAGTGGTTAAAAAGTTCTTAAAGAGCGATTTTCAATACAAGTCAATAATATTTCAATGGTCTCAGTAAAAAAAAAAAAAAAAAAATCCACTCCCCTCTGACAGAATTCATAGAAGTATGCATTCCTAAACATTTTTCCTACCCATTGCATTCCTATGAAGAAAAGTCCAATGAAGCCTATGATATACTTAAGGTCGAAGTATTAGTGTTCATTTGGCAGCGGCTTAAACAATAAACTTCTTAATGTTTAAAGTTTCCCCCAATACTTTCCTTAAATAGTACTTGTGGAGGTGAGTTTGGCATGTAGCACCTATCCTGTCAGTTTTTTCCTCTCAAACACTGAGGCTAATCTAAAAGCTATTTAGTAAGTACCAACTTTGCCATACTACCCTTTCACTTAACCTTCAACTAGCAAGGATTTCTAAATTTCCCAAGCTGGTAAAAATTCTTCAAACATAAAAACGTATCTTACCCATTCAAAGTACTTTAGAATAAACAGAAGGATCTATGCTACAATGTCCAGTTTTTCAACATTTGTCTCAAATCAATTATTTTGCTTTGGCCTATTTCCTCCATCACTACTGTCATCTGTCAGAGGTAATTCTAACAGCATTTGAATGTGTTATGAACAGCAATAGTATGGTTCGAATTTAGATTAATGGAGGTTTTCAGTTTGTCTGAAATTAGGTTTGAAAATTTAGTGTAAGGAATCTAGTGAATTCAACATTTAAAAAAGCTATAGCTATTAACAAAACAAAATACCAACAAAAAAGGCCTATTTTAATTAAGTGAACTGCCAACACAATGTTTTAATGTACACATTTAAGCTGTACTACCCCTCTTACTGTGGGAACTAAATTGTTTGGTAAGTGGACTTAATAACCTTTTTTTTTACAAGGAACAATAGTTCAGAAGACATACACCCTTTTCTTCTCACAAGTGTTGAGCCAGAAGTGTAAATAGCCACAGGAGCACTCACCTGGTGTACAAATACATCTTCCTTGGTGTCATTCCTACAAGACAGAACCAAGTAGAACAAGTTAGAAAATTGAACACTACATTGCATGTTGCCAAAGATTAAGAATACACTTGATCCTTTGTGCCTTCCCCTCCCCTCCCCTTTTTAGAGACTTCCCTGGCTGCCAACCAGCCACTAGGAAGGAAATTAAGAATTGAAACAAAAACACAACCAGTAAATCACAATGGTTTTACTAACAATTGTCTCACCACCTACCTCAGAAGGATTAAAAAAGGAAAAAGACAAATAAAAAGTGTGAGTTACAAAGCCCTTAAGAGGATAGCAGCGACTAGCAACATAAACACTAAAAGCATTCCAGCACAAGCCATTCATACCTCTAAGAGCATTGTTACTAACTTATGTAGACGAGATCATGAACACACTCTCATCAATTAACTACTTTCCTTCCTACTTCATCTTTACCATTCCCAATTCTCAACTTTCACTGAGGGTCGCAGAACAACCTCAGAATGTACAATACCAGGAGTGAAACCTAAATATAAACTATGGACTTTGAGCAATAAATAATGGTGTGTCAAATGTAGATGTGTCAATTTAAACAAATGTATCACTTGGTACAGTATAGCAGAGGTGGTCATGGATACAACCTGGAGGCCTGAGGTACATGGGAACTATGTATTTTCTGTTCAACTTTGCCACGAACAGAAAGTGCTGGTAAAAACAAAGTACTGATTAAAATAAAGTGACAGATTACAATGAAGTACAAATATGAACACGACCAATACCAACATCATTCACATGGCAAGCATTGTTTGTGCCAGAAAACCAGGAAGTGAAGATAAACGCAACTTTTCACTAGCACACAACCCTCTTTTACTTCATTTTAAGACATCATTTTTACGCCAATCTTTGTTGTTTAGTTGTCTCTTTTGTGACCCGCACGGACTGTAGCCCACCAGGCTCCCCTGTCCATGGGATTTCCTGGGCAAGAATACTGGAGTGGCTTGCCATGTCCTTCTCCAGGGGATCTTCCCAATCCAGGGATTGAACCTAGGTCTCCTGCACTGCAGGCAGATTCTTTACCACAGAACTACCTGGGAAGCCCACACCAATCTTTAGTCTGTTGTTAAATAGGGGACAAACTGTGAATGAATGGATGTCAGAAGTGAGGGGGCAGTGGTGAATGCTTTGACTTTCTAGAGATTGGGAATTAATGCGATGATACTACTAGTAAAAAGAGCCACTGGAGGAGCCACATTTCTAGACCTTTCCTGACTCACCCCACCCTGCTGTCAGTAGGTCAGAGTTGAGAAAGGACTAAACATTTCTAGTGTTTATGCACCAGAGAGTCCATACAGCATGGGATTATCATAATCCCATTCTGACATTCTGGCAAACAGGATTAATTTAAACTCCCCCCCACCCAAGGCAGGATGAGTGAAAACTGACCTTATAAACTAGTTGAGTGTTGTTGTTTAGTCACTAAGTCCTGTCTGACTCTGCAACCCCATGGACTGTAGCCTGCCAGGCTCCTCTGTCCATGGGATTTCCCAAGCAAGAGAACTGGAGTGGGTTGTCATTTCCTTCTCCAGGGGATCTTCCCAATCCAGGGATCAAACCAGAGTGTTCTGCAATGGTAGGTAGACTCTTTACCACTGAATCATCAGGGAAGCCCCATTGAGTATTAGGAACACTTAGGAATTAACAGTTGGAGTATCCATCTGTCAAATAGGTCTACATACATCATACAATTCCATGGCCACCACTAGTTTTCAGATGCAACATGACTGAATTTCAAGCTCTAAGGTTGTTCCAAAGACAGGGGGACATTACCTTCATTAATGGGAGTAAAGGATATAAGACTTGCCAGATGACTAAGGTAAAGGACATTTGGTACTGGACTTCCATGTAAGTAAATTTATTACTTGAGTTTTTTTTGGGAAAAAAAAGTACTTTATGGTTTTAATATGCATCAAAATTTCCTTAAAAAAAAAAAAAAAAAAGGCAACTTTCAAGAGATGGATTTTTCATTACTATCAATGCTGCTGCCCATGGACCTGGGTAGCTAATATCAATTTTTCTAATGTAGCTGCAAATAGGTATTTACAGACTGAAAATACACACCACAATAAAAAGAAAAACAGTTGTCTATGAATCTTACTTTAAGGTTGTAAAAGGAATTTTAAAAAATTCACCAAATACTTCTCTAGTCAGTTGATCTAGTTGCAACTTGTTACACAGGGGAAAAGCTTAGATACGTAACAGCTTATACTGTGAGGGTTTAAGTTTCAGATACTTTGGCAAGCATTTTACCATACCAATCCTCACAATGCCAAGGTAGGTGCTTTTATTTATATTACCACCCATTCTACAAATTAGGAAAATGAAGTATGTGGTCATCTGCCTACAGAGTAGAATCTAACTCTACAGGCCCTTGTCTTTATCAAGTTGAAAACTCAAAAAAGACCATTTGGAATCTTTACTTATTTCCAAATTATTTCCAGGCAGACTACAGGATACGGTTTTCTCTGATTTTGGGAGAGGACAGTATACAAGCCGGGTGGAGTATCCCTGCACACGCTCACCTGCAACACAGTCACATTCTGAGTAACTGGCCTGGGCTCTGCACACTGCCCCCTCACCACCCTCAGCACATGGGAAATGCAAACGCCACTCTTCGCTCACAAGCCACATAAAACCAGTCCTGTTCTGTGTGGGTTTGTTGATTCCCAATTATTGCCACTTTTAACTTTTTTCCAAAGTCTATTCTTTCATATTATTCCACCTTATTAGTTCTTCCTCTGATCTACCATAGCCACAGGACTGACAATGAAAGAACAGCAAACCCAAAGGCCTCATTCAATTCTTTAGTAACATTGGGTATTTACTTGTGCTAGCTAACTGGGCATTGTGCAAAGCACCAGAAATAAAAATAAGACATGGTCTACCCTCAACAATTTCTATCTAGAAGGCCGCCATCATTCAGTCTAATACAGCAGCTAAATTAACAAACACAGTTGCATATTATAGTATGTTAACAGAAGCAGAAGATATTAAGAAGAGGTGGCAAGAATACACAGAAGAACTATACAAAAAAGATCTTCACGACGCAGATAGTCACGATGGTGTGATCACTCATCTAGAGCCAGACATCCTGGAATGTGAAGTCAAGTGGGCCTTAGAAACTAGCATCACTATGAACAAAGCTAGTGGAGGTGATGGAATTCCAGCTGAGTTATTTCAAATCCTGAAAGATGATGCTGTGAAAGTGTTGCACTCAATATGCCAGCAAATTTGGAAAACTCAGCAGTGGCCACAGGACTGGAAAAGGTCCGTTTTCATTCCAATCCCAAAGAAAGGCAATGCCAAAGAATGCTCAAACTACTGCACAATTGCACTCATCTCACACACTAGTAGAGTAATGCTCAAAGTTCTCCAAGCCAGGCTTCAGCAATATGTGAACCATGAGCTTCCAGATGTTCAAGTTGGTTTTAGAAAAGGCAGAGGAACCACAGATCAAACTGCCAACATCCGCTGGATCATCGAAAAAGCAAGAGAGCTCCAGAAAACATCTATTTCTGCTTTATTGACTATGCCAAGGCCTTTGACTGTGTGGATCACAACAAACTGTGGAAAATTCTGAAAGAGATGGGAATCCCAGACCACATGGTCCACCTCTTGAGAAACCTATATNCGGGGGGGGCGGCGGGCGGCTGCTGGGTCTCGGCCTCGCTGCTCATAGTTGCGGTGATGGTGACTGGGGCCGGCTGCGGCAGCTGCGGCTCCTCCCGGGGTGTGATGGTAACTAGGCCGGCGGCGGCGGTGGGGCTGCTCAGGGCTCTCTGGGGTCCGCTCTCCGCTCCCGCTACCGATCGAACTAGCGAGAATGGCGGGACGGGCGGGATAAGCCCTGCGAGCGACCCGCCCTAAGCATCGTTCACTGGTCAATAGTGTTGTCAATCTCACCACCTGACCACAACTCCTAGTTTCTATTGGTTAATACTCTTTCACTCCTCCACTCTCATTGGCCTTTAGGCGGCTAATTCGGCCGACCTACAACCGTTCCTGCCTCTGCTGCCGCCATAGAGACCGGAACTAGAATTAGAGTAGAGTCACCACGAGAACCATAGAGAACCCGAGAGGACGGGCAAGAGGGGACGTGACTTTCACGAGGCTGCTGCCGGGGTGGGCCGGCTCCAAGTCCAGGGTTGTGTCCTGGCCGAAGGAAAGGTACGGCCAGATGCCTGCGCCCGGATTACCCGGCCTGACCTGGGGGCTTGGAACGGGGCCCGACAACACTGTAGCTGCATGTGGAGAAGGCCTCCTTCCCGCCCTGCTCCAAATATGGTCCCTGTGACCTCAGACCATTACTGCAGATAGAGCCGTCTTTTCTACAATGGCCGTGTACTCGCGGCACAGCCGAGAGTTTCTGGAACATACTTAAACGTCAGCATTCAAAGAGCGTCGGTTTACGGCGAACCAGTCACTCTGTGGGGGGGATCAAACTAGGAAGCCCCTGCTAAAAATATTGAGGGCGGAGGGCGGGGGTGTACTCCATGGGGACCTGCCTTCCAAGCACAGGAGGACTGTCTTGTTAAGTATTCACGTCTTTTTGTATTGGCCACAAAAAAATATTTAATTTCAACTCACGTTTATTGAGCAAGCTAGGCATTTTATTCTTACAACAGCCATAATTGAGGCTGCCACATGATGTAGATGAAGCCCTTCAACCTTCGTTCTTTATTAGGCGTCTGCTGTCTCCTGGGGATGGACAAGTTCGCCAGTTGCAGCTTTCTTAAACTCAGTCTAGGGATGAAGGCACAAATTCAGAATGCGACTTATCAAACACCCCAGCGCTGCTAATGCACAAAGCGTTTTGGGAGTGGCCGTGGGAAGAAGGTAGAGAGCCGACTTCAAGCACATGGAGGTTTATGCAAAGGCATAGAGGGAAGAGATGGGGGTCTGAGGGAAATGCAAGTATAGTTACATATAGAACCAGAATGAAGACCCTGGGTTATACAGGAAGGCAGGGTTAAATCAGGAACATTTTATCTGAAACTTAAGGGCAATAGTGAGAAGGGTAATTTTATAGTTGAAATAGGGACCGGAATGATTTTGTGTGTGTGTGTGTAATGCTAGGGAGTAGAGAATGGGTTGGAACCTTGCAAGTAGGGAAGCCGCCTAGGAGGCTAGTGTGGTAGTTCTTACCCCATCGTTATCATTTAGGCTGTCAATTCCACCTCCTAAACGCCTCCCTGAATCAGTCATAGAAAATCTCTAAATGCCAATCCAGTCTTTAGTCCTACTGTCGCTACTCATGTAGGCCATCATCATCTAGTGTTCATTGCAGGGGTGGTGGTTTAGTTGCTAAGTCGTGTCGGACTCTCTGTAAGCTCTCTGGATTGCAGCCCACCATATTGCTCTGTCTGTGGGATTTTCCCAGGCAACAGTACTGGAGTGGGTTGCCATTTCCTTCTCCAGGCGATCTTTCCAACCCAGGGATGGAACTCATGTCTCCTGCATTGGAGCTACACTGAGAAGCCCCAGAGCTGGGGTAAGCACACTTTTTCTCTAGGGGTCAGATGATTCTGTCTCAACCACTCAACTTTACAGAGCCTGAAAGTAACCACAGGCAATCAGTAAACAATTGCATCTGTGTTCCCCCTCCAAAAATAACTTATGGAAATTTGAATCTCATGCAATTTTAGGTCACAAAATAGATTTTCCAACTGTTTAAACCCTTTTCCCCCAACTACTTAAACATTTAAAAATCATCCTTAGCTCATGAACCACTAAAAAATAGAAAATACCTGGTCTGCCAAACTCTGGCTTAGAGCACCGCAGTATCGTTTTCTCTTACTCTAATAGTCCCCATGCCAACATCCGGTGTTTGAAACCACCATCTGATCACGACACTGTCTGTCTTAAAGTCTTTCATTGACTACACCACCCACGGAATTGTCCGGATTCCTTAATGTGGTTGGCAGGACCTTGCATGACCTCTAAACTTAGCTTCCATTCTTCTTTCACATCCCCTGTCCAACCTTCCAGGTGATCTTTTCACAACTGCTTCCTTTGAATTACTGCATACTATTCCCTCTGTTCTCCTTTGCCTCTTCATCCTCTACATCTTGCCTCAGGTGTTACTAGATTAGGAGACCCTTCCTCTCCTTACACACTGTACTGCATTCATTACATCTTCCCTATAGGACTACCAGTTCCTGAGGCATCTAGCATAGTCCTTGACACATGGTATCTTAATGTATTAAATATGGTGTGATGTAGAAAATGGATCAGAGAAGAAGGTACTGGTAGCAGAGGTTATCTAGGCAGCAGTGCTAGTAATCCAAGAGAAAAGTTTTGCAGCCCCAGAGCTGCTATTCATCTGTTCCAGCTCCGGGTGACTTTTGGCTGTTAAAAAGAAAATGTTTCCTCTAAGGTAATTCTGCCAACACTGGGGACATTTAAAAGTGTGCCCTATAGGCTTGAGAGCTTCTTTGCAAAGTGGAGTTACAAAGATACTTAGAATAATGGTAGCAGCACCTCTGAGAATAAGTGAGCAACCTTGCCTATGTAACTGCTTTGAAGGGATGGCTTCTCAAGCAGAAAAATAAATTCTATAACATTTGTCTTTAAAGTGTTACTTAGAAGTATCATCAGTTACTCATCCAGTTACTTTACTAAGCTCTCTCTTCATGCTCAATGCACATGAAGATAGATAAACGATTTAAGAAATAAGAAACTAGTTTTCCTCCTAGCTACATCTCTACCACTGCAGATGGTACGGAAGCACTGAGGAGAAAGTTCATGTCAAAATTCATCTCCTGTTTCAAGGTGGGAGCTCTCCACACCATAGTCCCCCTGTCACCCTGAGAGCCCAGTGTAGTGACCACAGCTCTGTGTGTACCTTTAAGTGATGGGAAAAGCCGGTGGGTTCATCCCAAGAATCTCTGCAAAACTTTCGCTGGGTCCCCATCTCTCATAGACTCTGGCCCAAGAACATAGTTCCCTTTTCCTAGAAAGCCCTCCCCACCAGTATCTCCAGGCTAATTCCAACCAAGCTGCCAATACTTACCTCAAATGTTGCCTCTTCCTCTCACCCCCGATCTCTCCACTCTGCTTCCATAGCACCTTAAACATACCACTATCATTCATATGACAATTTATTGAGCACTTACTGGTTACTGGGTGCTTACCTCTTCTAGTGATGGAGACAGCAATAAAAAAAAGACAAGACCAAGTTTCCTGCCCTCATAAGGGTTCACATTCTAAGACCGCAATGAACCCAAACTGCCTAGTCCCTGTCACAAGCATGGGTCACATCTTATTCATTTTCACAGCTCCAGTGCCCAGGACAGACACTGCCATAGAATATAGGTGCCAAGTGTAATTTAATTCGATGTCCCATTGGGGCTGTCAGCTCAGGATCCCAGCTGCTCATCCTCCCTCCTGTCTCTTTTTAATTCTGCTCCACTTAGTTACTTGAAGATTTCTCCTCCACAGCCCCTTCTTTCCTGTGTCCCCTGAATCCTGTTTACTTAGCCAGAGAGTTGCATATATCCACACAACAGAAGCCCTTGATCATCATCTCACCATCTCCCTTGACCCCCAGTACAGTGAAATGGCACTTGTAAGCTGGTTCTGTTGTGTCTGAGAATTTAGCTCTCTGCTTCTCTGGTAGCTACAGTAGCCTGCTGCTAGTAGTTATGAGTCATCCCTGCCATGAGCCAAGAGAACGTAGGAATGGGATAACACACACGTTGCCTCATGAAAGGAATACCAAGGAGTTCCCTTCATCTCTTGAACATGATACTCAACGGGATCTTTTTATGTTGGGCTATTTCCTTTCAAAACAAATATTTTCCAACGCGTGCTACTGTTTACAAGTTACTCTTATATTCATTCTCTTGTTTGACCCTTTCAACAATACTACAAAATAGTAATATTATCCCCATTTCACAGATGAGGAAACCAAGATTCTGAAAGGGGAAGGTCTCAAGACCTCAGCTGTTTAAAAAATGACTTCAGATTCAAACCAAGATTTTTAAATTATTCCCATTTCATCATGATTAAGACATTCTGCCAAACAGTCTTCCATCCCCAAATATCTCAAGCTAGTGACCTTTCACCTACAGGCTCTAGAACCAAATGGAACCTATTGGAAACATCTTTGCAAGAAATAGTGCTAGAAGGCCCTGAAGCTTTGTCTTCTTTGTCCGATTAGCTTTAACCTAAGAAGGCACTGCTACAACTGATTATAAATCTGAGGCATCAACCCTGCATAGCAAAAGCCTGCCTCTGGTCCATGCTGGTCTTGGGACAGCCAGCTCTCCTAGCTGGAGCTAAGGCATGAGAAGAGAGGGCTATCACTACAACCATTTAAGAACACAACATACAAAGAAAAAAAAAAAACAGACAACTTTATTTACAGTTGAAAACTTAAAACACAAAATTTGGGGTTTTGAATCTGTGATGCTTCCAAGGTCTCTTTCTTGATCAAATGGGGCAGCAGCCAGCAGGGAAGCCAACACAGGGGCCAATCCAGGTTACCTTACTCAAGAGTATCACATCGAGCAAGGGAAGGCCTGCAGTGGCAGAGGTGGAGGGTCTGTGAGGGAGGGAAGAGAGAAGCAGCTCAGAGGGGACAGGCCACGAGAGAAAACACTCGCAGCTCTCCTCTGCACCCCAAACCCTCCTTTCCCCAAAGAGCAGAACTGCTCTGATTCATGCCACAGGCCAGACCTTTGGTGCCCTACAGCAGAGTGGAGAGGGACATTCGTTAGAACCAAGGAAGAAGCTATTAATAATATTTACAGCCAATATACTATCTCATTTATTATTTACCCCTCACAATTCCCTGTAGTATATATTATAATTAAGCAAAGGGGAAAACTAGGGTTCCCAGGGGTTTAATGGCCTGACAGTGATGGGGCTTCCTGGTCTACTTGGCTCCAAACTCTGTGTGCTTTCTGCCAGATCTTGATGGCTCTCTGGAGCGCAAGAACAAAGAGCAATCCCTTTTCCTTGAAGGTTTTGGGCTCAGGGCTATAGAGAAATGAAAGTCCACACCCTCTGTTTATGGCCTTGGAATTGGCTGTACAAAGAATGGAGTGAGTACACTCAGTTACCACTGCTCCCTCCCCACAAACATGGCTAACACGCCTCCTCCTCCAGAGCACAGTAGGTCCTGGCGTCACAGCACAGGCTCAGACAGAAGTCTAATCCCGGGTCCTCAAGGAGAATGTACAAAAATGTATGAAAGCACTTTACAAGTTGCATGGTGCTCCAGGACCTAAGCTCTAATCTCTGACTAGGCACTGTGTGAGTAGGCATGGTCCCTGCCTCAGGGAATTCTAAGTCTAGAGAAAACCAGACCAACACATCCATGATACACTGTGTTAAATATGGGAATAGAGATGTGAACCGAGTACCGTGGGTATACCCAGGAGGGGACCAGGGAATGATTCACAAACTGATATCCGCCACATGCTCCTGGGAAGGACTGGAGGAACTAGGATTAGTTAAAACTGCAGATACACAGTATGTATTTCTGTGGATCTGAATTTTATATTATAAAATACATGCCCAATGTAGAAAATTCAAGCATATACATAAACTGAAAAGAAAGTCTTCAGCTATCTCTACTCTGCAGAAGTAACCATTACTACCAGTCAGCAATCCATCACTACAGTAATTTCTGAAAGAGTAATTCTAAATAACATCATGTTTATATAATGCACTATATCTTGACTTTGTCCCTTAATGTATCTTAGATATCTGCCAACACATACAGATCTACTTCTTTCAAGGCTATATAGTATTCCATGGACATGATGTATCACTCTATATACCGGGTTTCAGGGCAGGGAGCTTTGCCTTTGTACTGGAGGGACTGGAATAGAGCCATTCTCTCCTCCCTGCCCTTTATAGCTGGCAGGGTTTCTGACTTTCAGGGCAGGGACAGTGTTACACACCCAGCAGGCATGCAGGTATCTGCTGCCCTGCTCCCTAGACACGTATTCCCGTGGAATCTCTCCTCTGGCCAGACTGCTGCAGGGGCATCTCACTGGCCTCCAGCCTGTCCTCCACACTTCTGAATAAAGTCAGTAAGGGTGTTCTGCTCAAAAACCTTGAGTGGCTCCTGCTGGCCTGGTTCTTTTTGGACAGCCAGGCCACCATTTGGAATCTCAAAGCATGGTGGACTCTCCTCCTGTGGTGGGAGGGGCTGGGGGGGAGTTGTACCCACTGCCTAAAGCTCACACCCACCATGGGGTTAACGTATGAATGCATCAGCCTGCACTGGATCTCCCATCTGTCCTGCCCTCCTCTAGCCTCGCCTCTGTTTGCTTCTCACGCCTTGCTTTGGCTGTATTGGATTGCTTGCAGTCTCCCTAACACTTCCGGCCGTTTCCTGTGGTTTGTACCGTTGCTCATGCTAGTCCCTGTGCCTGGAATGCTCTCCCATTTTAGTTACCTGACAGGCTCCATTCTTGTACGCAGCTGAGACATCTCTCCTGCAGTCTTCCTAAACACTCCAGGCGGACACAAGCATTCATTTTCCTTCATCTTAAAATCTCCAGTCCAGTGCTTTATTGTACTGTAATTTTCAGTTTCCCTAAGAGACTGAGTTCCTTGAAGGCAAGAACTGGGCTTTCCAAGTTTGTAGCCTCATCTGCAGCGTGGAGCCTATCTTAATTAATTAGTTCTTAGTTGTGAAACAAATGAAGGGTTAGCCAAGGTGTCTAACCAAGGTGTCTTTCACTATCTTCCTCTACAGGAATGTATCGCATCTACAGGAAATCCCAGGTTGGGATGTGCACTAAAGTTTGAGAAATACTGCCTGCTGCTGCTGCTGCTGCTAAGTCGAATCAGTCGTGTCCAACTCTGCAACCCCACAGACGGCAGCCCACGAGGCTCCCCCATCCCTGGGATTCTCCAGGCAAGAACACTGGAGTGGGTTGCCATTTCCTTCTCCAATGCATAGAAGTGAAAGTGAAGTCGCTGTCGTGTCTGACTCAGCGACCCCAGGGACTGCAGCCTACCAGGCTCCTCTGTCCATAGGATTTTCCAGGCAAGAGTACTGGAGTGGGGTGCCATTGCCTCCTCCAGAAATACTGCCTAGGAGGACTTAAACTCAGTCATTACAACAGCAGCTTCACATCTCTTATTATAGCCACCATCCACAGGTGCAATTAATTTTTAACCTACTGACTGTCTGAACTTGAATAATACCTCACTGTAAGCTATGATAGCTGTAAAATTATGTGCTATGCTAATTATATTTTCTCCTAAGAGATAAATATTAAAAAACATTCATCCAGCACCACCTAAAGCAGGGTTACCCATATTTCTCTGGTAAGAAGCCTCTGAGATGCTTGTAACAAACATAGCATCCTGGATCCTACCTCAAATTCACTCAAACTCTTGAGGGGTAGGGGAGAGCGACTGGGAATTGGTAGTCTTAACAAATGCTCCTATGTGATTCTTATCTTCAGGGGGATTTGGGGAACAATGAATTTAAAGAAAGATCTCTACTGCTTGACAGCATCAGATCCGGGGATCACAGAGAGACTAGCAGGGCTGTCAGAGGGCACAGCCACTCTTTTCCAAGAGACTCTCAGGCTTTCAAAACAGAGGTCCCACCGCCCCTACACCTCCACCATGTGGCTGTGAGTAGCCAAGAACCCAGTGCACTGGACAGCAGGAAAATCCTGTTTTGAAAGCCTGAGAGTCTCTTGGAAAAGAGTGGCTGTGCGCTCTGACAGCCCTGCTAGTCTCTCTGTGATCCCCAGATCTGGTGCTGTCAAGCAGTAGAGATCTTTCTTTAAATTCATTGTTCCCCAAATTCCCCTGAAGATAAGACTCAGGCTTCCCTGATAGCTCAGTTGGTATAGAATCCACCTGCAATGCAGGAGACCCCCAGTTCTATTCCTGGGTTGGGAAGATCTGCCAGAGAAGGGATAGGCTACCCACTCCAGTATTCTTGGGCTTCTCTTGTGGCTCAGCTGGTAAAGAATCCGCCCACAATGCGGGAGACCTGGGTTTGATCCCTGGGTTGGGAAGATCCCCTAGAGAAGAGAAAGGCTAACCACTCCAGTATTCTGGCCTGGAGAATTCCAAGGACTGTTTAGTCCATGGGGTCGCAAAGAGCCAGACATGACTGAACAAATTTCACTTTCAAACAAATTCATAATAAAAAGCTTTCAAAGGACCCATTGAGATAAAACCTAGGTTTCTGCATCTAGAGTTGTATACTAATAGAAAACTTTATTTTCACTACAACCAAGGTCAGGATCTAAGATAAGGCACAAAAGAAGTTGTGAAAGGAAGGACTTCATAGGAGGTACAGCTGACTGAGTGACTTCACCTGTCTTGTCTCCTTCCTACATTCCTCTATTTCCAGTGCCTAGGCACAAGGCCTCAAATGCCTGATAAGTGAATTCTTGATTTGAATGCAGTAGATTCCTGCTGGACTGATACCATCAAAAGATTATCTCCTTCTGTGTCTTTTCTGATTGGAACATGGTGAGTTCTCAATTAAAAGACAAGCTGTCATTTCCCCGTGGCCTTGCTACTCCAGGGCAGGGTCAGCATCAATTGAGAGCCGGTCAGAAATGCAAAACCTCAGGTCCCATCCAGACTGACTGAGTCAGAGCTAGCACCATAACAAGACCTCCCGGTGACTCATACGTGCACTGAAGTTTGAGAAATACTGCCTAGGAGGACTTAAAAACATCATCTATACTGGCTGTGAAACATTATTCCGCCCAGACACTACCTGAGGGATCTGAAATACTCCTTTAGAAATTAAGAGATCTTTGTAACTTTACAGCTGGGGAGAAACATGATGGGAGGATACCATACTCCTGGGGGAATTACTCACCTCTTTTCCTGACTTTCTCCCAAATCCATTACTCAGAAACCCAAAGTGAGGACCCCGTCTGTGGAATGCCTTAAGGTCAGACTACCACTTAGTCTCCCTACACCTTAAAACCTACGAGTTTTCAACTTAGTAAAGTTAGATGAGATAACTAAAGTAAGGTTCTTAGCTCAGAATTTGAGCACCAGAAATATCCACTAAGTGACAGAATTGCTTTTACTCTATTGTCTCTAAATATTAGAAAGATTTAATTTTGAGCAAGTCAAGGTTAGAAGACTAAGTTGAAAGTATCACATGTGGCTCTTTAAATTTAATTAAAGTTAAATAAAAATAAAAACTGAGTCCCTCAGTCACAGCAGCCACATTTCTAGTGCTCAGTGGTCACATGTAGCTGGAAGCTACCATAATGGACAGCACAGATGCAAAACATTTCCACCATCAGAGAAAGGAATGCCTCCTGGACAGTATGGGTGTCGAGGACCTCTGGAGCATAAAGGGCACCCCTGGGATTTGTTCTGCTTGGGGTTGTAGGCAGAAAAGAAGGGCTTTCATAGAGGCAAAGGTTTACATGATGTTTGCTCATAGCAGGTGAGGAGAGGAGGGTTGATGATTGCCACCTTCAGGAAGACAAACTCCTCACATGGATTTCCAGTAACTTTTTTAAGGGACTCAGAAAAATGTAGAGAAAAGGCTGCAAACATAAAAAGGATTTCTAAACTTTACTGTTTTTAATGATCTTCTGTTCTCCAGTGGTGATCAGTGGTCAGTCTTTAGAAGGAAAAGGACCGATGAATTCAACTTTAGTTTGGCCCAGAAAAGAGGGGGAGAGGGAAAGAACCACAGTGAGGGCGTGGGGATAGCAGGTTGAGCCTGGGGCCTCCATTACCAGCAGAAAAGACAGGTCAGCGTGTCAACTGGGCCTGAGAAGGGGGCATTTGGCTGGACAAGGGTCCATGTGAGCTTTCAGCACACACTTGTGCATTCCTGCCCTAGCATTTGCTCACACCAGATCCATGCCTAAAATGCCCGACATTCTCCCTCTCTATTAACTCATGTAATAAATTTTAACTGAATGCCTTCAAGTGCCAGATGTTGTGAACACAAAGTCAGTCACAGATAGAGGCATGCGCCGTCGTTAAGATGCTCTGGTATTTGACTAGATCTCCATTTGAAAAAAATGGCAGAATCCAGAAAAATAAATTCTACTTACTTTTGTAAGAAAAACTACATAAACATTAGGCATTAAACTGAGGTAGTAAGGACCTTCTTAAACAAGATTAAAACACAACACAAGGGAAAAGATTAAAAATTCTGATTTCATCAAAATTAAGAACTTCTCTTTAACAAAGGATAGCACCAAAGTTAAGATAAGCAACCCACTGCCAATTTTTTTTTTTAACATATATTCAGGACAAAATGGCCACAACATAAAAAATAAGAACTAAGACACAGAAATGTAAACTTGATTCAAGTCAAATTGTATAATTATAAAATCTGTAATTATTCAGATATATGCTACAAATATATAGCATATCAGTTTTAAGTACTACATGGTTTTACATGAATGGTATAGGAAAAGTCTTCCAGACATATGTCAAGTGGAAATAAAATGATGAACAAATATTGGGTTGGCCCAAATGAACTGTCAAGGAGAGGGGGGGCTTTAGCTGTTCTGTATGAAATTTTTCAGGTGAATTATGTTGCTTTCCTAACTAAAAATAAATAACCAAACGAAATATATGAATCGTGATTGGATTTCTTTTTTTTAAGAGCTAGAAAAGTTACTTTGTGGATAACTGGGGAAGTTTGAATTTGTCTATCAGACAATATGATTGTGGTTATGCATGATGTTCTTATTTTTAGGAGTCACTTGCTAAAGTATTTAGGGGTAAGGTGTCAAGAAGTCCTCCAACTTCCAGATGGGAAAGAAATGAAGTAAGGGAAAGAAAGGAAAGAAGAGGAGTGGGAGAGGATCAGCAGGAATGGGAAGGGGAGGCGAGGGGAGAAGACAGAGACAAAAGCCAAAGCAAAACGCTACAACAAGAATGTTCAATACTGGCAAATTTAAGCGAAAAGTATATAGGTTTCAATGTACTGTTATGCTTCCAATTATCCTGCAGGTTTGAATATTTAAAGAAAAAAAAGAAAGGAAAGAAAGGCAAAGCACTGCCATCCTTTACCTAGCTGGAAGTGCTCAATTTCTTTCTTGAACTCATACTAACACTTAACAACATCACTCACTTCTGAGAATGTTTTTATTCCCCATAAGCTCCTAAAAGGTGGAGACATCGTTCAATTTTTTCTCCCATTCTCCATGTCCAATGTCCAGCACAGAGTGGGCGGTGAGGAGCAAGCCTGGGTAGGAAGTGAGTCTTTGTGGGCTGAGAAATGTGTCACATTCACCTCTGAGTCTGGCAAACACAAAGTCAGGGCCTGGGACTGGAGCATCAGTTCTGATGAGAAGCTTGATAAGAGAGTCTTCTGGCTGCCCAGGCTGCTCCCAATCACCCAGGACTGCAGCCAGTTCTTTCTAAGTGGGACGACTGAATGAAACAAGTGTCTAACAGTGCTGTCAGAAAGTGCCTGATGGTTTTCAGGTTGATAGTTTGTAAACTATAAAGTGTTAGAAAAATAAAGTGTCCCACTCAACCTTTCTCTTCTGATCCTTACAGGGAGACAGGCATTATCACCACTGGACAGATGAGAAAAACAGGCTCAGGGAAGGGAATCGACTTCTCTCAAGTCACACAGAGAGAAAATGTGCTCAATCCCGCATCTTCAGGTCTAAAGTTCTTTCCACCAGACCTTGCTGCCCTCTCTGGGATTCTGACTCCTGATCAGGGAAGACACACTTACCCGATTCAGTCTCCCTCTGGACTACATCTCCCCACACTGTGAGATCACCACAGGCAGCTTGGGTTTATTGTTGGGGCCTGTGGGAACATTCTAGGAGAGAAAGCACAGTGGTGATTCCTCCACTCTAACACCCCTCAACACACACTTACCGACACCTGCCAGCCCCTGTGCTAAGGACTGACAGCTCACAGGCTGATCTGACAAAAACAGAATACAGATCAAAGAGAAAAGGTATAATCTCAAAAAAAAAAAAAAACCCACTCATCAAACTCATAACATATAAAAATGTGGTAAGTTATAAGACAGAGTAGAGACTCGGGGCAGGAAGGAGCAAGAGGCAGGGATGTGTATGCATATTTAAGGGCGGGCTAGTAGCCTGATGTGACGAGAACATGAAGTGGCAGCGGCAGAAGGGTCAAAAGAGATCAGGCAGAGAGAGGCAGGGACTCAGTCACGAAGAACCTTGAATGCCTTGCTGAGGGGGATTGCATCAAGTAGGTGAAACAGTCAGCAGAGGCCAAAGCTCAGTTCGCACTAGAGAGGCTAACTTAGGGCCCAGAACCCTTGGGAGGCACACGGTCTCTCCTGCCTGTGCAGCCTGGCTGAACGAGTTCTCCCGCTCCTCAATACCAGTCAGGCAGCACAAGGCCAGAATGGCTGAGTCAGAGGAGATCAGCACCACAGGACTCACCTCAATCTTTCTCATCACCAAAAGTCCATCAATGATTTTCCCTGTGGGAAGAGTATGAGCTGGACTTGACTACTCTCATTTGCAGAGTATTTTCCAGCTCCCCAAGGCACATTCTCAGCCATTATCTTATTTGAACCTCAGACTAACATTACAAAATTAATATTCAGTGGAAATGAAATGTTTCCCAAAGTCACAGGTTAGGGCTCATACCTAGGTCGAAACAACTGCAAAGCCCCACTGTACCATGCTGCCATCCCCTGCAGACACACCCACACCTCCACAGACGAACTGCCCAGGTGGCTACTCACTACATCATACGGCCCTTTCATCATCCCCTTTAACCACATATTCTCCCCACCCATCACAGCTTCCACCTTCCTGACTACTACCCAGGGCAGTTACACCCACTGAACACGGGAGCTGGGGGCCCAGTTCCTTTAGAGGCTCCATGCTGGGTGAGGGGACCTGGACAAGGACAAGAACAGACTCACCAAACACCACGTGCTTCCCATCCAGCCAATCACACTTAGAGCAGGTGATGAAAAACTGGCAGCCATTCGTGCTGGGACCACTGTTCGCCTGATGGAAACCAAACAGACACACCGTGAGTTTTCCTGGCCATGTGCGCTGAAGGGCCAAACTCCCTAAGAGACTATGGTCCTGACTCCTCCGTGCTCTTCCTGCAAATCTGACTGAGCATCGGCTGTGAGCCAGGGTCTGACCTAGGCCCCAAGGACAGAGAGGCACAGAATACACAATTTTTGCCCTCAAAGAGCTAAACCCTTCAACAACTACACCTCTCCCACAGTGTGAATTTTTATAATGGAAAAATTGTTTATGGAATCTGATTTGCTGTATCTAGGCCAGTACTGGTGATAACTGGATCCCACGTAACGAATTAGCTACCAGCTCACAAAAAGCCTGGCACTTGTGCCGTAAACTCTTTTGTCTGAATGGCTCTGTACTGTCCCGCAATAATGATAATAAAAAAAATTTAAGGTGCAAGAAGTTGCCATGTTAGTGCTATGCTCGAAGAAGGATTCCATTTAATTAATGATGTGCTTTTTACAGCTACACCCCAAATCCTTGATTGCTGAATTTCATAGGGAAAATTAGTTTTTAAAATTGAGGATCTGAAATTCTCCAGCCATATCCCTTCCCTTTTCCTCTATTGAAATTGTCTTTGTATCACTACACTTCACAATGCATTATATAACGGCAACATGAAGCAGTCCGCAAACCCATGTCAAGTTTCAGCAGCACTAGCTTACCAGGTGTCTATAACTATGTGAATATTTCACTGCATACTTGTTTTGGAAAAAGCTGAGTAGAAAATGGAAAACTGAAAGCACTAGTACTATTAAAAACACAGGTCTCATAAAAGTAATACTATGGAAGCAACATTGGAAATCATCAGATAGGTCACTAGCCTTCACTGGATGTTTAATGGATTTAAATTAGTTGAGTCTGTGTTTAACATTGAAGGAATGAAAATGTGTATGAAATACATTAAAGACTTTGTCTAGAAGGGATTTCACTTTATATTTTAGAAATTCCCCATGTGAGATGAGACTATTTTTGGTTTTTGTTCATGTATGCAGGAACATCTCACATTAGCAAGGACTGCCTGAGCCAGTGAGAACAGACCTAAGTCTGGAATGAGGGCAGACTTCTCAGTGGTCCCACTTCTTCCTTCTTCTCTTCTCTTCCTCCCTCCCTCTCCCCCTCTTGTCTTTTCCATCTCTCTACCTTGCTGCTCAATGTATAAACACTTATTAGTAGGCAGGTAGGAAAACAGTCATACGACATGTGTTTTTCGTCAGTCATTTAGCCAGTCTTCTGGTAGAACAGCTTACTGGTTCAGAGAACAAGCTCCGGAGCTGGATGATCTATCTTGAATCCCAGCCCCACTACTGCCTGTGATCTAGTTTAGCTGCATAACCTCTCTATGCCTCTGTTTCCTCATTCGCACTATCTCAAAGGGATGCTGAGGATTAAAATGAATTAATGCAAACAAAGTTGTTGTCGAGAATATGCTCAACATTAGCCTTTATTCTGATTATCTTTCAGTATTCATCAGTATCTGCTCAGCACCTTTTGGTATCAGGTAGTCAGGCTAGGAGATCAATGCGACTCAGCTTCTGCTCTTGAGGAACTCATCTTGATTTAGTGGAGAATGGAAGCAGTTGTGCTATAATTGCTACAATTAAAACAACTGTGCTACAGGGTGGGTGACAACACGGCTTAACCAGTGTCAGCCTGAAGGCAGCAGAAAGCAAAGTTTCCTTCCACCTTTTTCTGACCCCTCCCCAGACGCTAACAGAGCGGCACACACCTAGAGGGGTTCCAATCCTCATGGCGACGACCCAAGCCCACCTAAGCCCCTTTGGCACGGTACCGTGCTTGCCCAGCCTGACTTTTCTAGAAGGAGGTTTGTACGCTGTCGCTGTCTGTTACGCCAGGCTCACCCGAGTGTCACGGCAGCCTCCTGACTGGCTTCTCTGCCCCAGCCTCTTCATTTCTATCTGCCACTCAAACACTGCAGCCAGGATCTTCATTTTAAAACACAAAGTCAACCAGTCCCGCTCATAAAAGTGTATGGCTTTCCACATTCCATGAAATCAAGTCCACATAACCTCATCCTTATTCTGGCATTTAGAGCCTTTTAGGAGCTAGACCCCGGAAAAGGCAATGGCAACCCACTCCAGTACTCTTGCCTGGAGAATCCCACAGGTGGAGAAGCCTGGTGGGCTGCAGTCCACGGGGTTGCTAGGAGTCAGACTCGACTGAGCGACTTCACTTTCACGCATTGGAGAAGGAAATGGCAACCCATTCCAGTGTTCTTGCCTGGAGAATCCCAGGGACGGGGGAGCCTGGTGGGCTGCCGTCTCTGGGGTCACACAGAGTCAGACACGACTGAAGTGACTTAGCAGCAGCAACTGTGGCAGCAGCGGCAGTGGGAGGAGCTAGACCCACCTGCCTCTCCAGTGGTCTCTATTAGATCATTCCCTCCTCCATCCACAATCTATGTTCTCATCACCTTCCTCACTTTCTGGCCCTTGTCCAAGCCACCCTGCTCTTTGAGGGTCACACATCTTCTGTCTAGGCTGTTTTATCTGGTAGAGAACTTCTCTGGATCTTTGCAGCAATTACTCTCATTCCTTGGGGTCCTCATAGTACTCTTACATACACTGAGGTGACCTCCCCTTAGAACCCTGATGGCATGAATTACACACTGGACTCATCACCCAGCATATGTGCTTCCCGCTTAGAGGGAAGGGATCAGATTTGTATCCTCAGGCCTTACCACCAGGCCTAAACAGTGGATGTCAACAATTTTTACTTGACGGATGCCTGAGTGGAAGAATGGGCAAGCAGACAGAGAATGTGCTTGTAAACAGTGGGTCTGGGGGAGTGAGAGTTGAGGAACTGACAGAGGGAAATAGGTGATGACAAGAGGGGAGGAGGGGGTTGGACAGTGAGAAGGAAGCCAGGTGAGAGGGGTAAGGGCAAATGAGGAGTGGGGCTAAGTAAGGAGGAGTGAAGGGGGAACAAGCAGGGATGTGTAGCTGGGGGGCTAAAGCAGGTGGGCAGGGGGACGGAGAGAGGAGCAAGATGTTTGAGTGGGGTTGTAAATGGGCAGACAGGGTCCTGAGAGCGGGCAGGAGTGGTGTGAGCACTCAACAGGGTGGCCAGCCAGCAGGCGGGGTGAGGGAGAGGCAGGGGTGAGTGGCGTGACGGGTGTGTGAACACTGGGTCTTGCCAGCACAGCCGGCTGCATCCTAAGCAGCAGGCCTGGGTGCCCAGCCACACGTCCTGGCTCACACAAAGTAAGAAAACACACAGCAGAGTTCGAGTTTGGTTCCCTGGCTGGCTAGTGGGTCCAGCCCCAAAAATCAAACCAGACTGAGGAAAGAGGTAGGCAGGGCAGAGCGGAGTCCTGGTCAAGCAAGGGAAGGAAAGCATTTCTTTCTATCCCAAGAGACTGTGCTGGGCCTCAGAGGGGCCCAGAATTCAGCTGGCTGTAAACCTAGCCCCAAACACTGACTGGTCCTCACTTACCATGGAAAGAAGGCCTGGAGCTGAGTGTCGAAGCTTAAAATTTTCATCTGCGAACGGCCCCCGGTAGATACTGGCAACTCCGGTACCATCTCCCTGAGCAGAGAGGAGGGAAGTGTTAGTGACTTGCGAGTGTTGGCTCTCAGAGCTCACAGGAAGCAGCTGCTACACCTGAAGCCTCGCTGCTTTAAAGTCTTCTTACTCCTGCAGGCCACTTTGGGAGCCACACCTCTTTAACCCTCTCCTGTTACCAAAATGGGCTTCCCTGGTGGCTCAGAGGTTAAAGCATCTGCCTGGAATGCTGGAGACCCGGGTTCGATCCCTGGGTCAGGAAGATCCCCTGGAAAACAAGCCCCGTCCAAGGCATGTGCAGCCCACAACTTGGCTAGGGCACCTCACTGAGGGAAAAAAAAAACAAACAGGTCACACAGCTGGGCCTCTAGAAAGGTGGGTTAAGACACAAGCAAAGCAGAGGATAGGAAACAGTGATTACACATGTAATCAATGCCCTTTCCAAAGACTCTCTTGCCTGCAGTCGTATATGAGAATCCATTTAACTGACTACTTCCCCTCTCCTCTCAACTATGCAGGTGGGTGAGCTCTTCGAAGTCTAATCTGTATGACAAGATACCATCCTTCTGGCTAAAGTCAAGGTGAGGGGAATTTGAGGGGAGAATGTAGGGCCAATCAGAGTTCCTTCTATGGGAAGCAGGAAATAGAGTATCTGCTCTCTGGAGACTGAGTTTGTACTGTGTAAACCTGGAAGTTGCAGGTGACTATCTTCGGCAAGGTGGGCTGGAGAAGAAAAAGACACTGCGATACACGTGTAGAAAGCTCGAGAAACAGAAAGAAAGGACTGCTTGGTTCTGTGATTCTCCAGTTCCTAGACCTATTTCTTCCTTTGGCTTCCACGAAACACCTTGTCATAAATCCCCAATTTCTGTTTAAACTAGCCCTATTTGTGTTATCCCTCTGCTCTTCCAGCAACTCCATGGAACATGCATTATCATCCACCCCATTTTTCAGGTGAGTGAACTTAAGTCAGGATAATAAAGCAACCTGACCAAGGCTTTGCTGTAGTACCTTAAACAGAACCCCAGGGGTTTAAAGTTAATATTGAGAGACTACCAAAGCCCAATCTCTCCCAGCCAGTTAGTAAACAAAAAGAATATGGGGTACATGATGGGATGTGAAAACACTGACTGAATGCAGAATCAAGGGGCCCTTACTGGAGCAAAGACCACTAAAGGGGATTAATGTAAGCCAGGGAAGGGAAAAACCTCTCAAACTGTTTGAATAAAAGTTCTTGGTACAACCAAGCTCTGTATAGTGGAAAGATGGGCTTTGAGTTCCAGATCTATCATTTATGAGCTGGGGAAGTCACTTCCTATCTCTGAGCCCCAGTTTCCTCAACTATCAAGTGACAATGAAATCACCTACTCCTTACAACAGTGCCTAAAAGATGCAATAATAATGTCTATGAGAAAAACTTTTTGCAATCCACATAGCTCTGTGTAAATGTGAGCTATTGTATCTTTGTCATTATTGTTGTTTCATCCCTAAGTCATGTCTGACTCTTGTGACCCTATGGATATAGCCTGCCAGGCTCCTCTGTCCATGGGATTTCTTTACACATAAATACCCACATACATATACAAGGAAGAGAAAACATGTTCTTTTCCAAAAAAAAAAAAAAAAAACCTAGAGAAAAGATCAGTTAATACATCATTTTCTATAATCACACTATCTACTGTGCTCCAGAAGCCAGAGCAGGGAAAATGACCAAATTGATTTGCAGGACAAAAAACAGAAAGCAACTTAAATCTTCCATGATAGTGGATTGATCAAATAAGTTCACTGTCTTTTCCTAAGGGAACAGTAAGGAATTATTAGGAAGAATGTTTTAGAAGAAGATAGTGACAAGGGAAAACACAATGACTGAGCATAAATTTTTAAAAGTTTAAGTCTGTTAAAAGTTATACTTGACACACAAATGTTCGCAACAATAAGATGGGTAATTGTAAAGTAAAATGCCAAGAGTATATTCCTTGAGACGATTTATTTTCATTGTTGTACTTTTGTTTTGCAACCAGAAAAAAAAAATTATTTTTTAGATTTTTAAAACACATTATTAAAACAAACAAACAAGCAAATATTCTTAGTCCAACTTTAGAAAGTCTCAAATTCTGCTTCTACCTCTTGCTCATTCTATTTTTTCTGCCCTAACGGTGGCTCTGAGTAATTTCTTCTCTCTGACAGCCTTCTGGCTGACTAACTGCTAACTCTAGAGCAATTAGCAAGTGATCACATGTGCCTGGCGATGACCCATAAGAAGTTGGTCCTATCCCTGCTGACAATATAGCAGTATAGAAGCCTTCGGGAAGAAAAGAAAGGATGCAGAGAATAGCATCTTAGCCCTTCTTACCTGCCAATAAAAAAGGATATGGTCACCCCAAGCCCTACTCTAATCAGTCGTGGCCATGGGTTGCCTATGGGAGTATGTGACATAAAGAAGGGAAGCCAGTGGTGGGAACTGTGGTGAAATAATGAGGACATATCTGTCTAAAGGGAGCTGTTACTTGACTCAACCAAATGTTGCTGCATGAAAAACACAGGCCAAGTGCACCCCTACTTTTCAGTTGTAACAGAGAAAACAAAACTCCAGAACTTTCTGGAAAATTTCCCAGTTTTACAACATCATACAGATGGTACAAAGCATATCTGTTTCTGATTCAGCCCCAATCTGCCACTTTGTAAACGTATCTGGGTAGGAAAGATAGAAATCTTAAAAAAACTCCTAAAAGTCAAACTAAATATACATGTAAAGGATAAAGAATGTTTCCCAGATCCAAGAAAACAGCAACATGACTAACCAAATGATATTAGTAAGAAAGATCATGCTCAAAAATGGGTGGGTATGGACAAACGTAGGTCTAAGCAAGCATAAATGTGGCTTATTCAGAACCCTGTAAGGCTGGGGGAAGCGAAGGAGGCTTGAAATGGGGATGCATACAGTCTCATGGCAAGAAAAATCATGCTTAGCAATGAAGGATTAATTCAATGGGTTCTTCTAGTGAATAGGGAAAATATCCTTCCAGAACGCTCTGATTCCTTGCCCATTAATGAACTTGATTAAAAAAATAACAACTCACCTTTCCAGGCACTGAGATACCAGAAGTGAATGGGAAATCAGGGCATAAGCATTTAACTCACTAGAAAGGGACTTGCCCCCATTTAGAAAAAATAAATGTAACTGATTTCTAGCTAAATTCCATGTGACCAGTTATTTTGGGTCTGTCATGGATCACCCTTAGGTATGCTGGGAAAGTCAGTTCCCAGCCCTAAAAGACTGAGATTTGGAAGTCAGTGACTCAATCAAAGTGCTAATAAACCATCTAGTGATGCAGTGAGTAGCAGCCATCACAGGATATTCCCATTCCCACCTCCTCCCACAGCAAACTTGCCTACTGTTCTCAGGTCCCCGAGGAGCAGCTTCAATAACAACAACAACAAAAACAAAACTTATAGGTCCTTAATAGGAAAAGAACAATACTTACATTAACAAAATCTCCACCCTGAATCATGAAATCTTTTATGACCCTGAAACAGAGAACAAAGGATCCTGGAAGAAGATTCTGTGGTTTGGAGAAACATTAGTTTCATAATATAATGTTTATCACTTAGGTCCTCAAATCAATGGTTGAGTTCACAAAAACATCCCTTCTCAAGAACTAAGAATTATGCTATGGTTTTGTTTTCCTCTGAAGAGATTTACTAATCCCCCAAGGAAGTAATTCTAAACCATACTAACAGTAATTTTAAAAGTCCCCCAGGATGGCTTGCCAAAGGCTTTACCTGTGGAAGGTGCTCCCCTTGTATCCTATCGGAACCCCATCTTTTCTATAAGCAAAAAGAAAGAGACTTGAAATGGTAAACAAGTAAACATAGGCCTTTCAAGTTTACCATACAGTCGAGCCAGAAACAGTCTTCTAAAGATAGTCGGGAGAAGAGAGACGAAGAAGGCAAATGAACTGACAGACCCATAGTAATACCTTCTATTACCGTCACCAGCAATCATGCAAGGCCTGCCGGTGATTCCCCAATACCCTCACTGCAGCCTCAGGACAGCCCTCAGGAGCAAGCAGAGAAGTCAACCACGTCAGAGACTGACCTGAATTCTCCTGTGCAGAACTGCCTGAAAAGGAAAACAGTGAACGATTCAGTCGCCACGGCATCACAACTCTGAGCGCCCCTAACCTCAGCGGGAAGAGGAGACGTCGGCGCTAGCTAGCCCACCAACCGGCCAGTCAGACGTCCAGGCATACAGATTAATATACACTGAAAAGGGGGCGGTCAAGACTATTCAGAGCAATACCCAGATAAGTCGGATCTCAAGGACGGTGAATGAACGGATAGAGGTAGGCAGAAGATTCCACAGACAGGCCCAGCTTCTCGTTTGGTTTATCCAGCAAAGAACATCTTCTTACCTAAAATTCTCCGCCGTCTTAGGCACAACGTCTGCAAAGAGCTCAATCTTCATACGACCAACTTCCTGCAACCGGCGAGAGACGTTCAGAAAGCCCAGTCCAAGCCCGTGAAGGCCTCACCGAACAGGGAACCCTTGGGCCCCCATGCCGCTTGGTCTCTCCCACCTCCGCCTCCATAGCCTACTCTTCCGTTCCACCCGGTCCCTCCACCCGCGGGGCGCTAGGATGCGCAAGACTCCTCCTCTTCCTATTCCCTCACCCCGCCCTGCAGGTCGGTAGGTGCTGGTTCAATTTCACTTTTTGGCTTCCCGAGTTTGCTACACCTGAGGAGGTGATCTGCCTGCCAGACCGCGTGCACGTTCCCTTTGGCATCGGGCTGGCTGGCTGCCAAGACCTCACCTGGCCGCCAATGCTGACATCAAAGAATACCACGGGATTGACAGGGCTTGAATTTGCCACCGCCATGGCTGTGACCCGGAAACAGAAAGCGGGAGCGCGGGGTTCCGGCGAGCCTCTGCTCCTGCTCGGCCCGGAGGTGTTTATTTCCGGCGCAGGCGCAGAAAGAGCTGGGGGGGGGGGTGCGGTCGGCTCCGCACCCGGAAGCTCTCCGCCTTCAATGCCAAGCTGGGCGCTACGTGGGTGGCCGGGGTTTCCTTCCGTTTTGACCACTCGCAAGTTGTTACCTCACCTGAGTCTCCTTGAGCGTTGAGTCCGGAGGACATCCTGGCGTTTTTTTTGCTTGAGGCCCACGGGCCTCTCATTCACTTGGATACAGTAAGTGCAGTACAGATTATTCTCGCTCAGGCTACGGGGCTTGGACTAGGCAGTCTTCAGGGTCTTTATCAGCCTTTGCAACCAAGACTGTCTGAACCATCATATCTGCTGCTTCTTACCCCTTTTCACTAGTCTGGAGGCCCGGAAGCAAAAACCGTGTTTATCTTCAGCGCTTAGAACAGCCTGGCGTACAAGGCTTGTTCAGTATATTCAGCACTTTCTTGAAGTCAGGCGCTAGACTTTTAATTCCAATTCTCCCACAAGCTTCCGCTTTCATCATCTCCAAGTCACTTACTGCAGAGCAGCTAGAGCTTTTAAATGAATCTGCTTATAAATCACTCCCGGATTCCCTTATTTAGAATAAAATCCAGTTCCTTACATAAAAGACCTACATTACATTATCTGGCCACCTACCTGGGACTCTAGCCTGTTCCTCTAGGTCACGGAGACTCGGATTCTATTTAGGGCCTGTTAACTGACTTTAATATTCTTCTAAGTCTTCATGAGGGTGGGGAGTGGTCTTGTTGGTCAAGTCTCAGCTCAGGTCATCAGTCAGGAACATTGCACCCAATCTAAAGTAGCCCTCTGTCACTCTTTTGGATAGATTACTGATTTTCTTCATGCCATTCACCATCCAAAATTATATGGTTTCCCCACTTCACCAGCTGCTTCACGCTTGTTTAACTCCATGAAAATGAAGCTGGGTCCTTCGTAAAAACCGAGTTCCTTTGCAAAGCTTATGAATAACCTATCTAAAACGTTCCCTTTCTTGTCCACCTGTTTCCCTCAAGGTTGTTGAGTACCAAAGAAAAAGGGATTGAGACACCAGGCCCTTGCAGGTACACTGCTGTGTATAAAACCCTTTCTTATGTACCTGATTCCTTGTTTGTGGAAAGACTTGACCCTCCTGGATCTTGTTCCAAAGAGCAGATCCAAATAGTTCCTAATGAGGGACATGAGGGAATGCAAAAACAAAGGAAAAGCAGTCACAGAATGATAGTTCAGGGACTTCCCTGGTGGGTCAGTGATTAAGACTATGCTTCCAGCACACATAGGTTTGCTCTCTGGTCAGGGAACTAAGATCCTGTCTGCTACACAGCAATAAATAAATAAAATTTAGTTCACTTTGTTGTAAACCTGAAACTAACAACATTGTTAATCAACTACAATTAAATGTAAAAAAAAAATTGTATTTCAGTGATAAAATAGAGCCTTAGTCCCTCCTCATGGGATATATGTAATAATCTGATACAGATCCTCACCCAGGTGGAGGATGTAACTTACCTTCTGAGAAGCCAGACTGGTGGGAACTAGAAGGTTGATGATTGAGATTCCTGGAATGTCACCCTGTTACCTCACCACCAACCAATCAGAAGAAAGTCATACACCCTACAGTCATCACCCCCAAATGCTGCCTTTAAAAACTATTCCCTGAAAACTAATGGAAAGTTCGGGTCTTTCCAGCAGGAACCACCTGTTCTTGCATGGCTAATGCAATAAAACTTTCTCTCCTCCAAATTGTAATTTTTCTATTTGTTCTCACTGTTCTGCAGACACAGGGACTTGGGTTTACCAGCAAAAAGTGAGACTTTCCTCATCTGTCTTCACAGGAGTGCCCACTATTGAATAGCACATAGTAGGGATTCAATAAATAGATTCAGTGAATTGAATGAATTGGGTAAAGCTTGGATTTAATATCACAGCTATTATTTCCTATATCCTATGACCACCCTTTTGGTCTGAGGAAGCAAGGTTTACAAATAAAAATTCAGTGTGTCTCAATAGGTCTTTTAAAAATAACTTCTGGTTACTTTCCCTCTCCATTTGGTCTCCCTCTCTACTTCCAACTGAAGGTATAGAAGAAAGAGGAGGAGAAAATGGAGGGAAAAGGGGAGGAGGAGAAGGAGCAGCAGAAATCATCCTTTAGTATAGTTTTATACCAACTATTTAGAATAATTTTTTATACTGATAATATCCTATGTTGATGAGGTTACAGAAAAACTAGTACACCCAAACTGCTATTGAAAATAAATAATGATGTCTAAGTATTTATTAAGCTGTGACTAAGTACTACATACATGGTTCATTTTATTTGGTCTTCACAATCTATAGGATAGGAACCACTATTGCTCCCATTTTATGGATCAAGAAATTGAGGCTTGAAGAGTTAAACTATAGAAAGAATATGTTGACACAATTTTTTTAAAACAATTCAACAAGTGATGTATCAAAACTATGTATCATTTATATCCTTTTACCCAATCATGCCCATCTTGTAAATGTGTTTTCTGGATAACTCAAGAGAAGAAAAGAGCTACATTTACAAAGACTTTCATTACAGCAATAATCTTAAATAGTAAAAAAGTAGAAACAAATGTCAAACAACAGGAGAGTTTGTAGGACAACATGATAGGATATCATATGGTTATTAAAAGAATAATTATGAAGACTGCTGAAATATGGGGAAATGTTTTATGATATATTAAATTTAAAATCAGACTATGAAAATGAATATACAGTATAATCATTTAAAGTATATACATTTGAATAAGAACCAGAAAAGGATAAGTGAAAGTAGTTGTGTTAAAAATGTGGGCCTTATAGGTTTTTTTTCTTTTTCAAATATTTGCTTTAAGGTGATTACATTGTTTTTTCTTTTAAATTAAAAAATAATACCCATGATAATAAGGATAGAGTATTAAATTAGCTGTATATGTGGTCTGCTGAACANGAAAGTAGTTGTGTTAAAAATGTGGGCCTTATAGGTTTTTTTTCTTTTTCAAATATTTGCTTTAAGGTGATTACATTGTTTTTTCTTTTAAATTAAAAAATAATACCCATGATAATAAGGATAGAGTATTAAATTAGCTGTATATGTGGTCTGCTGAACAACAGCCTTATTAAACCACTGAATTTATGTCATGACATTGATCAATACAAGGCATTTGAGGATACCAAAAAAAAACTTGAGAAATCCATTTTAGAACAGGTTTAATGAATTTGTCAACAGTTTCGAAGATTCCTGGTTGACGTCCAGTGAGGATCTGCCAGAACTCTTCTCCACGTCATGTTGCACCTTCATGCCCAGGCTTCAGGTTAGCAGCTTTGATCGGTCTATTTTAGACACCAGTGATTTTCTAGATCTGACTTCCTCTTATTCTTGAATGAGATGTGTTTCTTTCGGGGAAGCCCCGTTTATGTATCCGGCTTCAGAATTCTGTGAACACGAAAGGGACTCGAGGGACTTGGGGTTTGCCACCGTTTCTTCTAACCTCTGTTCTTCAGTCTCTTGAAGACTTCCAGCTGACTCTTCCAAACCTGCTCCTGAAAAACTTAAGAAGGGCCTTATGTGAGGACCACATAAAATGGACTCTTTTCTGCCTTAAGTCTGGATTAAGTCAGGATTCTGTCAAGTGTGAAGATGAAGTGGTAGCAAGGGGAGAAGGAGTTACAAGAAGATTTAGATACTAAATATAGAGGAAATTACCTCTAAATACTATGCTTTCTCAGGCCAGCAACTAGAACTAGCTAGGCAGCCGTGACACCGAGGCATGCAAATGATGGTCTTGATTTTACTAACCTGGAGTTTGGTAAATACATGATTTTATTCAATACTTCAGATTCAGGGATGTCACAAACTGTTGTTTCCTTAAAAGAAAGGATGAGTATTAAATTATAATCATAGACCACATTGGTGATATGTATTTTTTATACATACTTTTGGCTAAAAGTGTAATCCCTTCATACCTATTAGACTAGCTATCACCAAAAAGATAAGAGATAACAAATGCTGGAGAAGATATGGAAAAAAGGGAATCCTTCTGCACTGTTGGTGGGAATGTAAATTGGTACAGCCCCTGTGGAAGACAGTATGGAGGTTCCTAAAAAAATTAAAGAGAGAACTATCATACCATCCAGCTGTCTCACTTCTGGGTATGTACCTGGCAGAAGTGAAATCACTGTTCCAAAGAGATACCTATATTCCATGTTTAGAGGAGCTTTATTTACAACAGCCAAAATATGGACAGCTTAGGTGTCCATGATGGATGTATGAATAAAGAATATGTGTACAATATAATACTATTCAGCAAAATGAAAATGTTTTAATAAGGAAATCCTGCTATTTGTGACAACGTGAATGGAACTTGAGGTCATCGTGCTGAGTAAAATAAGTCAGAAAGACAAATACTGTATGATCTTACATATGCTTGGATTTAAAAAAAAAAACAACAACTGTCTTGAAATAAAGACCAGATTTGTGGTTGTCAGGGATGGGGGAATTAGGTGAATGTGATCAGTGATATGAACTCCCTCTTGTAAGAGAAATAAGTTCTTGGGATGTAATGTAAGACATGATGACTACAGTACTGCATTGTATATATTGAAAGTTGCTAAGAGAGTAGAACTTAAAAGTTCTCGTCATGAGGAAAAAATAATTGTACCTATGTGAGATGATGGATGTTAACTAATCTTACAGTGGTGATCATTTTGTAATAAATACATATAATAAATCATTATATTGTATACTTTAAACTTAAATGTTATATGTCATTTATATCATCAAAATTGGGGGGATATAATCCCTAATATCTATGGAATATTTGACAGTTAAACATCTCATACTTTTAACAACAAAAAACCAAACAACTGGATTTTAAAAATGGGCAGCCAGTGAGCCTCTGCCATAGTCCACCAAGGCCAACTGCAGGCTACAGCTTCATGCAGAAGGTGAAGGGAAGAGAGAAGACAGCAGCCTTACCTCCCCTCTGTGGATCTGGATGCTCTTTATGATATGCTCTAGGAGACCAGCCTCCTGTGTGAGCCGGAGACAATTTTCCTGTAGCTGCTTATTTTCTTCATCCAGGAAAAGTACTCTAAGAATGGCATAGATCAGAGGTGTAACTTAACATTTCTGGATCATCCAAAAAACTCTTCCACTTCCCACTAGCTCTGGGTCTTAGTCCACTGCCAGACTTTAGAACCAACTTTGCCAGAATAATTCCCACCATATTCCAAAACCAAGTGAAAATGAATAGGCTTCTGGCTTATACACAGTCATTAATTAGAGAACAGAGACACACTCTATGCGAGAATACGAAAGGCAGAGTTCCAGCCCTTGAGCAACCTAAGAAATGATGTGATCCCATTTAGGGGTGGGACTCTGCACGCCTTCTAACACTGTAGCCACACAGCCTGCATCTGGTTCTGATCTCAGTCTCCCTATGTTTTTGTTTCAGAAGCAGAAGTAAAAACAATAGTAGCAGCAGCAGCCATTTTACCAAGTACTTACGTGTATGTAGGCACTGCGAACTATCTATACAGCACATGCACGCTAAGTTGCTTCAGTCATGTGCAACTCTTTGCAATCCTATGGACCACAGCCCTCCAGGCTTCTGTCCATGGGATTCTCCAGACAAGAATACTGGAGTGGGTTGTCATGCCCTCCTCCAGGGGATCTTCCCAACCCAGGGATCGAACCAGCATCTCTTATATCTCCTGCATTGGCAGATGATATACAGTAAACACTTCTATACAGTAAACACTTAAAACTTTTCATGTTTTAGCTTCTTTAATCCTCACAATGAGCCCATGAAATAGATCCTGTTATGAAGCCTATTTGGCAGGTACGGAAACTGAGGCTCAGAATGGGGAAAGTAACTTATGTAAAAAGATAAAACCAGAAAGTCATAGAGCTGAGATGCCAGCCTTATTCTCTCTCAGTCTACCTTGATTCCATAGATGCCAAAACAATAACATGAGTGTCAGCACACATACAATGGGATGGACCAGGATGAACACAGCTGGGTCCTTGGGAGGCAATCCTGCCATGAAAGAGCCTATCTGAATGCCCAGCTCACCTTCTCCATGATACTTTTCTCTTTAATATCACAACTTCTGCCACTTGTATGAACTGCTAAAAACAGCCGAATGGCAGAGAAACAGTTATGGGACAAGTCTTCAAACTCAAAGGACCACCTCTGGAATGATATCTTTGTGGAGGGAGAAATATCCTCCTTGTGGAGCTCACAGGCCACTGGGGCAGGCACCTACCTGTTTTGGACAGAAGACATTCTCCGTTTGTTGCTGTCAATTAATAATTCTTGTTCTGTGACCTGCTCCAGAAGTTTCCTTTTTTCTAGGAGCAGGGTATCATTTTGGGTGGTGAGCTGGTGCTGGAATGCCTTCTCCTAGGGATAATAAGTCCTCATAATTACCCCAGCAGGAGAAAGAATTACACATTCAAGAGCTTCAGCCTGTTTTTAAACTCGACAGCAAATTGTCCTGCAAACATCCTTTTCTCTTGTCTTCTTAGTCTGTCTACCTGTTTGCTGACATTGTCAGCTAGATCATTCCCCTATTTATCTTGGTTATTTTATGCTATGTGTTTGTTTTGACATTTATTCATTCTTTTGGGTTAATATTTTTTAATGTCTGAACACTCAACTTCCAATAAAGTCCAAATGCTCTCATCTGTATTGTAATTCTATAGGTACCAAGTCACTAACAAATACAACCAAATTCTCTGAAGCTCCATAGCGAGAAAGATTTCCATGTAACACATTTCCATCTGCTTTGTAGTTAGTCTTTTTAAGGTGAAGGAAGACAGGAATCTAGCCACCTCACTTGAAAACCAGCGTCAGGGTTTCAGTTGCTTGGCATGTCAGCCAGGTATTGAGAGTACTCTTGCACTGATGATGNACACATTTCCATCTGCTTTGTAGTTAGTCTTTTTAAGGTGAAGGAAGACAGGAATCTAGCCACCTCACTTGAAAACCAGCGTCAGGGTTTCAGTTGCTTGGCATGTCAGCCAGGTATTGAGAGTACTCTTGCACTGATGATGCTGAAATGATTTCTAGCTTGACATGTTTCATTTCCTACCAGCATCTTCCCTGAAAGCAATAGCCAGTGAAGTTAGAGCTAAAACAATACAGGATTATATTTTGTGAAAAAACACTGAGATCCTTACATTGAGTCCGCCAATATTAGTAAATATCACAGTTGGTGAGGAGTTCAGAAGCTCACAAGTGTAGAACTGCCCTCCCTTCACCAAGGACCTGTTAGTGGTAATAGGTAAGTGCCTTCTCCTATTTGGGTTTGTTCCTACCTTCCTTCGTGGGATGGGCATGAATGCGAGTGGGAGGAGAGTAAGGACCTCTGGCAGATGGGTGAATCACATTGTTAGGAGGGGCAACTTTCTTTCAATAAGGTACTCTTAATAATATAGATCATTCAGAAAAGACTGTCCACATATGTGGTATCTAAAAATACTCAGACAACAACAAAAAACCAGACTCATAGATACAGAGAACAGATTGGATTGTTGGCTGCCAGAAGTGAAGTCCGTGGGGTGGCAAAGAATCAGACATGACTGAGAAACTGAACAACAAGAGGTGGAAAGGGGTGGGCAAAATGGGTGAAGGTAGTCAAAGGTATAAACTTCCAGTTATTAATAAGCTATAAGGATGTAATGTACAGTGTGTGACTATAGCTAGTAATACTGTATTGCATATGACAAAGTTGCTAAGACAGGAGATCTTAAAAGTTCTCATGGCAAGAAAAAACATTTCTAACTATGGGTGGCGATGGCTGTTAGTGAGACTTACTGTGGTGGCTGCTGCTGCTGCTAAGTCACTTCAGTCGTGTCCGACTCTGTGCGACCCCACAGATGGCAGCCCACCAGGCTCCTCTGTCCCTGGGGTTCTCCAGGCAAGAACACTGGAGTGGGTTGCCATTTCCTTCCCCAGTGCATTAAAGTGAAAAGTGAAAGTGAAGTCGCTCAGTCGTGCCGACTCTTGGTGACCCCATGGACTGCAGCCCACCAGGCTCCTTCTTCGTCCATGGGATTTTCCAGGCAAGAGTACTGGAGTGGGGTGCCATTGCCTTCTCCATATTGTGGTGGACATATATACAAATATTGAATCATTATGCTGTATAACTAAATAATGTAACAATGCTGTAAACATAATATTATGTCAATTATAATTCAAAATAGAGGGGAAGGAAGAAGAGAGAGAGAGGAAACGAGGGAGGGAAGAAGGGAGGGAGGGAAAAAGGAAGGCTGTCCATCTATTAGTCTATTATTAAGGAATTGTAAGGAAGGAGATTACAGCATGTTTTGAAGCTCTTCCATATTTTAAAGTCCTTCATCCAGGACCCTTCAGCGTCTAACAGCGGTCTCACCTGTTACTATTTAAATGCATTTATGGTAAGGATTGAAAGTAGAAGCAGCCACCCAACAAATAATAATCTCTGCAGTTATAACTGGATTAGAAAGGAAATTGAGTGGGGCCGGCTACTGACATCCTGTCCATCGGAAATACTGTATTTTTTGGAATCAGGACACCTGCTGTAATAATAGGATAAAATATTTGTGGAAACCTGGTTTGGGTGGTCACAGTCAGAGCTCTCAACTGGCTCTCTGAATAAGAGAAAGCTGAAGGAATGAAGCCCCCCAGAGTGGCATTATTTTCTGGAGATTTTGTGCTTAGAAAGTGAGTTCATGATTTGTATGCTTGGGGCTCTGGTTCACAGGCCCTAATATAAGTAAAATCAAGAGCTCTAGGTTTAGTACCTCTGTGGTACATCTACTGATTAACATGCTTCTAAGAGATTTTATCATACCTCAGTCAGTAAAGAATCTGCCTGCAATGCAGGAGTCCGGGGTTTGATTCCTGGGCCGGGAAGATCCCCTGGAGAAGGGAATGGCAACCCATTCCAGTATTCTTTCCTGGAAAAAATTCCATGGACAGAGGGCTGATGGGCTATAGTCCATGGGGTCACAAAGGTTGGACATGACTTAGCAACTAAGCCACCACCACCAAGAGACTTTACACTAGGAAGAAAGTATCATCTATGAAAATTGTATGTGCCAGGAGGTCCCACTTTAGGCATTTTGTATTTTAATCCTCACAGAAGCCTTTTGAGGTAGGGATTGATTCACATTTTCACAAGAAAATGATGCAAAGGGACTCGGGGAAGGGCACAGAACTATTAAGCAGCAGGGCTAGCCTTTGCATCCAAGCCTGTCCAAGGCCAACCCCAACCACTCTTCCCTCGCCTCTGGTTACTTGCAGCCTCCAGTAAATTTCATGGAGACCTGTGACTCTTTGGGTAGATGTTCTGGTTCCCCAGGGCTGCTGTAACAGATTACCACAAACTGGGCAGTCTAAAACAACAGGAATTTCTTGTTTTAATTCCTACAAGTCTAAAATTAGGTTGTTGACAGGGTAAGTTCTGGGGGCACGGAGGGAGGAGTCTGTCCCATGTCTCCCTCCTAACTGATGAATGCTACCAATCCTTGTGGCTCCTTGGCTTGTGGCTTCATTGCTCCAATCTGTGCCTCATCATCACATGGCCTTTCTCCCCTGTGTACGTCTTTTCCTCTTTGTATAAGGATACTAGTCATATTGGATTTGAGGTTCACGCTAATCTAGTATGACCTCATCTTGACTGTTTATACCTGCAAACTTCCAAATTAGGTCACATTCTTGGGTTCTGGGTGGCCATGAATTTGGGGGGTATACTCTTCAACACAGTACAGTCAGGAAACATGCCTGCTGAAAGCAGGAGGCTAGTTTTGCCATGTAAGCTTGGAAGTGGAAGCCAGGCACCACTAGGAAGAATGGGTAGTGCAGAATAGGCTGGTGGTATTTCCGGTGGGCCCGTGAACAAGAGCTGCTACTTTCTTCTGTTATACTTTCTCCGTTGCCTTCCTAACCTGGATCTAAGTCTTCAAAAGTTTGGTGAGTTAGTGCCAAAATAGGAGAGTACTGCAAAATCTAACTTGTTTTCCATTCTCACTACAGTTTAAAGTAACAGGAGGATTAAAAAAAAAACCAACTTAAAAACACAACATTGGTGACCCATCTCTTATAATCCTCACANTTTTTTAATTTTTAAAAATTTTATTGAAGGAGAGTTTATTTCCAGTGCTGTGTTAATTTCTGCTATACACCAAAGTGACTCATATATTATTTTCTACTATGGTTTATCACAGGATATTGAATATTGTTCCCTGTACAGGAGGACCTTGTTGTTGACAGAGTCCCCAGTTTTGAGCTTCTCCCATTCACTAGATATTCAGGGTGGCCTGAGCAAGCACATGGAAAACTAGGCTTAAACTCATCATTTCTTCACAACAGCCTTCCCCAGCTTGCCAAATTACGGTATGTCCCTCTGTCTCATACCCACTCAGCCTGCAGTTCTCCTTTGGAACACTCACTGGGCTTGTTCAAATCTGTGGGCCTGGTCCAGGAAAGTCCCATGAGGGCAGAGACTGTATTTTTCTTCATGACCCACCATGTCTCCAGCACCTGGTTCAGTACCAAGTACATAGTAGGTGCTCAATAAATATCTGTGATTGCCTGGAAGCAGGAACTAAGGCAGGAAAGTGCATGTTTCAGCAAGATCAGTAACACCTAGGGCAATATAGAGGTGAGGCAGTTGCTGAGCTGCCAAAAAGCAGGCAAAATGAAGATTAATGGCACTAGGGCTGGGTTTTGTGAGGAAAGAGGGCTGCTTTTTAAAAAACTTTTTATTTTGTATTGTTCAGTTCAGTTCAGTTCAGTCACTCAGTCATGTCCGACTGACTCTGTGATCCCATGAACCACAGCACGCAAGGCCTCCCTGTCCATCTCCAACTCCCAGAGTTCACCCAAACTCATGTCCATTGAGTCGGTGATGCCATCCAACCATCTCATCTTTTGTCGTCCCCTTCTCCTCCCACATTCAATCTTTCCCAGCATCAGGGTCTCTTTCAATGAGTCAGCTTTTCACATCAGGTAGCCAAAGTATTGGAGTTTTAGCTTCAACATCAGTCCTTCCAATGAACACCCAGGACTGATNATTATTGGTAGTTAATTTATAATTAAGTTTTTAAAGTTAGTATATCCATGTGGATTGAGACTGAAGAAGTACCAGTTACATTAACCATAAATAACCACAGATACCACGGGGACTTTCAGAAGTTAAATGTATCAATGAAACAGGAAGCAGGGCACAACCTTTAAAAGAATGATATAACTGGTGAAGATATGACAAAAACTGGTTGAAACTATTAGGGTCAAGATGGCAGAAGATTTAATTTCCCCTGCCGTCTATGGGGTCGCACAGAGTCGGACACAACTGAAGCGACTTAGCAGCAGCAGACCTTATTATATGCTCACTTCCTTCCAGCCTCATTATATGCTCACTGTAATAGGCCATACGGCCTGCAAAAAGGCCATACGGCCCAATTCTGCCCCTTCTCCAAAATAGTTGGACTAATCTTCCCATCATTAGCCTATGAAATTACTCAGTCCATAAAAACTAACTATGTCGTATTTCTGGACTTCTTGCCTTCTGCGATGGTCCATACTCTGCCTGTGGAGTGTGTTTCTTTCAGAGCCACTCTGGCCTTTTGAGTCGGACCACAATCTACCTATGGAATGTGTATCTCTCTAAATAAATCCACTTCTTACTTATCACTTTGTCTCTCGCTGAATTCTTTCTGAGACAAGACAGAAGAACCTGAGCTTCATTAAGTCCTGAGAACACGTGTGTGATCTCAATTAAGACAACGGGTTCAAGCCTCAATCTGAGTTGTGCTGTTTCATCTTCATTTATATGAGTGACAGTGCATTCTACTCAGTGGAAGCATACTATTCTTCTTGTAGTTTATAAGGTTGAATATGGGTAAAAGGGTTTGGATGGAAGTTGCTCATACAAAGTAGATTGTGACATTGCTCACCAGGACCCTTACTTTTCTAAGCTCTTCCTTGTGCTGCAAGATTGGAAGTCTGAAAATGACATTTCCCAAACTCCCTTGACAGCAGAGTTCCAGTTCTGTTTCTGCAAATCAGAGGCACATGCACACAGTTTGGAAAGCACGGGGGAGGGCCCGGGAAGAGCCAGCACGCTCCTCGTGTGCTACTGTAAGCAGACAGGGTAGGGAGTCTCCAGAGAAAGAACCAGGCATGATTTCTTGACCTAAGAGAAGACATTTTTGGCTTAACCCATTTTGTGATCTAAACCTGGCCACAATGCTTGTCCTTGAACAGGTCTCAGTAGTTAATGATTTTAAGGGAAGTGAAGAAGTGCAGGAAAAAGCAAAAGCAGTCAAGAAACAATGGTTCAGTGATAAAATTAGCCCTAGTTCCTTCTCAAGGGAAATACATAGCAACCTGATACATGTCTTTGAGTTCGGCAGGAACTAAGGCCCCCACTTAGGTGGAGGACAGAAGGGTGATGTTGACACTCATGACTTCTATCAACTAAAGCCTGGTCTCTGGCCCTTTGCCCCAATTCGAGCTCCTTCATAAATACGCATGTATCCTTAGCTTAACACTTCCCCAACTTTGCTGTTTGAGGAGACACTGCTTTGGGAAAGATCCCTGGTGTTTTCACTTGCTGCAAATAAATCCTTTCTTCTCCTAATCTATTGACTTGGCTGTGTCTCTTGGCTTGACACCAAGAGCTAAATCCAGTTTCTGGTAACACTATCAGGTAGATGAAAGAGGGAAACTTTTGAAAGGGCTTTGGGAGAGTTCCTGTTAATCTCCTACGAGGGTTGGTTTCCCTGTGGTTTCCGAACTTCTGGATTTATTGAAAGCTAGCAACAGTTCTTGCTGACCTACTCACCCCTACCTCTTCCTTCCAACAGTTTCGTAAGCATGTTATTCCCTGTGTTAAATTCCTTCTTGCTTGAAATAGCTAGAGTAGATTCTGCTTCCCTGTCTCAATCCTAACTAAACTTAATGGGTAAAGTGCTAGGCGTTCAAGAATTATTAGCTCTTATTAACTATTAATTAGGTTTAGGGGAACAGGAAAACTGACAGGCATACGTATTTGTCTTCTTACCTCATCAGATTTTCTTTTTTCATTTTCCAGTTCTTTAAGTTGGGCCTTTTGTTGCTGAAGTTTGATTTGCTGCTGAGAACTGGTCATTTCCAATAGCCTCTCTTTTTCCTGTAAGATTTTCACTTGCTTCTGTAGCTCATTCATATTATGATCTAGGAGTTTCCTTAAGGCAATTAATGTATATTAAATCACACTGTGAGTTGCAAAGCTTTGCAAAAGAAACTCTTTGACCTAAAATTGTTAGAGTGGGCACAGGAGAATTTTTTTCTTCAGTGAGATAAAGTAGCGGTCCAAAATGGGCAAACATCAAAGAAATCTCCTTTGTGATGGAAGCTTTTCTTAGTTTCCTCTTTTCCAAAAACTACCCTAAGAAGAAATAATTGTCCTTATTTCACAGAGGAAGGGAACTCGCCAACAACCAACACATTGGAAAAGACCCTGATGCTAGGAAAGACTGAAGGCAAAAAGGAGAAGAGGGCGGCACAGGATGAGAAGGTTGGATAGCATCACCAACTCAGTGGACCTGAACTTGGGCAAACTC
Organism: Neotragus pygmaeus; assembly: GCA_006410875.1. NCBI lineage: Eukaryota > Metazoa > Chordata > Mammalia > Artiodactyla > Bovidae > Neotragus > Neotragus pygmaeus. The sequence continues at coordinate 1,336,628 of SJYV01021496.1, read as the reverse complement.
CAGAGATAGTGAACGACAGGGAGGCCTGGTATGCTGCAGTCCATGGGGTCACAAAGAGTAGGACACAATTTAGTGACTGAACACCACCACCACCACAGAGGAAGCTGTGGCACTGAGAGGCTTAATTAACTTGCTCCAGGTTGCACAGCTACAGCAAGATGGAGGTAGGGCTCTGAGTCTGAATTCTATAGTTCTTGGGCTTGTCCACACTGCTTTATGAGTTGAATCCCTTCATCTCCTTGCTTTAATAAAGAGCTGTCAGTTACAAACACTCGATACTAATGCACATGTGTTAACACTGTTGTAACGTTCTCCTTTACTCTTAAGAAAAAGTCCAAATTCTTTTTTGGACTTGTGGGATCTTAGTTCTCCAACCAGGGATTGAACCTGGGTCCTTGGCAGTGAAGGCATGGAGCTCTAACCATTGGACCATCAAGGATTTCCCCCAAATTCTTTAATACGACTTGTGAGCTAACTGACCTTTCTAGATCCATTTTCTTGCCACTTCCTCTACCCCAAAACATTTTGTTCCAGGCAAAATGAAAAATTTTCGCTTCCCAAAACAAGTCATCCTCCACATTTATTAATCCCCTGCAACTCCGATCTTGTCCCTAGCCTCCTCTTCCAGATCTTCCTTTACCTGATATGTTCTACTTAGCTTTCCCATAACAACTACTTTACTTTCAACTTACATAGCTTTCTTTGAGGAAGGCTTTCTTGAGCTTCCTGGACCAAATTAGGTGTCTTTGCTATGTGTTACCTGAACTTACTAAATCTCCCTTAGTATAACCCTTCTCATACTTCATTACAGTTGCAGAGTCTTATGTGTCAGGATGGCAGTGGCGGTGGTTAAGTCGCTGAGACATGTCTGACTCTGTGACCCCGCAGACTGTAGTGCACCAGGCTCCTCTGTCAGCGGAATTTCCCAGGCAAGACTGGAGTGGGCTGCCATTTTTCCATGAGATCTTCCTGACCCAGGGATCTAACTCACGTCTCCTGCATTGGCAGGTGGATCCTTTACCGTTGAGCCACCAGGGAAGCCCCATGTGTCAGGATATTAATTACAAAATATATCAGCAAAAAGTCATACAAATTATGATATAGCTGTGTAACAAAATGCTATACAACTGTTTAATGTTCACTTCAGTTCAGTTCAGTTCAGTCACTCAGTCGTGTCTGACTCTTTGCGACCCCCTGAATCGCAGCACGCCAGGCCTCCCTGTCCATCACCAACTCCCGCAGTTCACTCAAACTCACGTCCATCAAGTCGGTGATGCCATCCAGCCATCTCATCCTCTGTCATCCCCTTCTCCTCCTGCCCTCAATCCCTCCTAGCATCAGTCTTTTCCAGTGAGTCAGCTCTTCACATGAAGTGGCCAAAGTACTGGAGTTTAAGCTTTAGCATCATTACTTCCAAAGAAATCCCAGGGTTGATCTCCTTCAGAATGGACGGGTTGGATCTCCTTGCAGTCCAAGGGACTCTCAAGAGTCTTCTCCAACACCACAGTTCAAAAGCATCAATTCTTTGGCTCTCAGTTTTCTTCACAGTCCAACTCTCGCATCCATGCATGACCACAGGAAAAACCATAACCTTGACTAGAGGGACCTTCGTTGGCAAAGTACTGTCTCTGCTTTTCAATATGCTATCTAGGTTGGTCATAACTTTCCTTCCAAGGAGTAAGGGTCTTTTAATTTCATGATTGCAGTCACCATCTGCAGTGATTTTTGAGCCCCCCAAAATAAAGTTGGACACTGTTTCCACTGTTTCAACATCTANTGTCTCTGCTTTTCAATATGCTATCTAGGTTGGTCATAACTTTCCTTCCAAGGAGTAAGGGTCTTTTAATTTCATGATTGCAGTCACCATCTGCAGTGATTTTTGAGCCCCCCAAAATAAAGTTTGACACTGTTTCCACTGTTTCAACATCTATTTGCCATGAAGTGATGGGACCAGATGCCATGATCTTAGTTTCCTGAATGTTAAGCTTTAAGCCAACTTTTTCACTCTCCTCTCTCACTTTCATCAAGAGGCTTGAAACCATAAATCCATAACAGAAAAATAGATGGAAAAGCACAATATTTGAATATTAAACATATTTCTATTTAAGCAGTACATGTCAAAGAGAAATTTTAAAATGACTGTAAACTACATGTATTTTACAAGGCTTCCCAGGTGGCATAGTGGTAAAAAAAATCCACCTACCAATGCAGGAGACCCAAGAGAGGAAGGTTCAATCCCTGGGTCAAGAAGATTCCCTGGAGTAGGAAATGGCAACCCACTCCAGTAATCTTGCCTGGAAAATCCTATGGACAGAGGAGCTGGGCGGGCTGCAGTTCACAGGGTTGCTCAGAATCAGACACACTGAGCGAGTGAGCACACACACCTTGCGGCAAACACCTCGGGTTCTCTTGGACCTGGAGCTGATAGTGTTATTTGTCCCTTAGAAGTGTCTTTACCATTCACTATTTTTGTTTTGCTCTAGGGCTTTCTCTAACTTTGTGAGCAGTGCTTTAAAAGGTATACTTATTGTAGTTTATTCAGGACTCGCACAGAGTCAGACACGACTGAAGTGACTTAGCAGCAGCAGCAGGAACTAGCTGTATTAAAACAGGAGAAGAGTGTCATCTTGGTAGGNCAGTGCTTTAAAAGGTATACTTATTGTAGTTTATTCAGGACTCGCACAGAGTCAGACACGACTGAAGTGACTTAGCAGCAGCAGCAGGAACTAGCTGTATTAAAACAGGAGAAGAGTGTCATCTTGGTAGGAGTGGCAGTGACAAGTATTTTTCTATCGGACATGAGTGAATTCACTATTCACTCAAACATTCATTTATTCACTTACTCAAACATTCATTTATTTACAACACATTTGCTAAGCACCTACTAAGTGTTCGGCTCTACGCTAGAGGTTTCTTTTGTTTTCTGACTGTGCTGAGGAGCAGCATGTGGGATCTGCGTTCCCAGACCAGGGATTGAACCTGCGACCCCTACAGTGGAAACATGGAGTCTTAACTATTGTACCTCCAGGGAAGTCCTATACTAGAGGTTTCAATTAGAGCTGAAAGTAAAGCTTCTGAGCTTAACAATTTATGGGAGTGGCTATATATCTTTTCAGTAGTTAAAACTACTAAGTAGTTTCTTAAGACACATGTTCTGAGTGCCACCGAAGTGCCAATATTAATACTGTCTAAATTTAAAATTTTTTACTTATTTTTATCAATTTTTCCAGCTACATTTTTTATGGAGTAGTAACTGGAAACAGTGTCAGACTTTATTTTTGGGGGGCTCCAAACTCACTGCAGATGGTGACTGCAACCATGAAATTAAAAGATGCTTACTCCTTGGAAGGAAAGTTATGACCAACCTAGATAGCATATTGAAAAGCAGAGACATT
>SJYV01021496.1:1240099-1333165 GCA_006410875.1 Neotragus pygmaeus | reverse complement strand
TGTGTGTGTGTGTGTGTGTGTGTGTGTGTATGCAGTTTTGTAATTGAGTTTACTTCAGTGGGGACACAGAGGAAATGCAGGGGTAAACTGACATTGCTCGTAAACTCAGGGGTGGTTAGCCCACAGAAAAATGACATTTTTGCTCCTCTTACCTCTTCTGTTGTTCGTCCTGATACTGTTGCTTTATTTTAGCTTCATTTTCTATTGCTTCTTTTATCCTTTCCTCTAATTGCTTCTTCTCCAAAATACAAGTGTCTGTCAGATTGACTTTATGAGCATGTTCTAATTTCTGCTGCAGATCCAAAATCTTAAATGACAAGTGTTTACAAATAAAACTTTAAGGGTGACTTATTTTCCAATTAGGGAAATACCATATAGATAGCAAACAGTAGTACTAACATAAAAATCTCATCTGAAGAGTGTGACTAGATTTATTTTAATTTTAAAATTAAATTACTTAATTGTTGCAATATGCAATACGTTCACAGAATTTAGTGTGTGTGGGTAAACTAAGCTACAGAATCTCCTTTCTGTTCTTATACTATCTTCTTTCCAGTTTTCCTCCACCAAACAGGTAATCAGTGGTATTAGTTTCTTGTCCACCCTTCTAGAAATTAATTTATGTTTATATAAACAAATACTGGGGCTTCCCAGGTGACTCAGTGGTAAAGAATCTGCCTGCAGTGCAGGAGACACAGGAGACTCGGGTTGGATCCCTGGGTTGGGAAGACCCCCTGGAGGAGGAAATTGTAACCCACTCCAGTATTTTTGCCTGGAAAATCCCATGGACAGAAGAACCAAGATGGCTACTACAGTCCATGGAATTGCAAAGAGTCGGACATGACTGAAGTGACTGAGCATGCATCTTGCATCCTGACACGTGTGTGCAGCAGAATGCAGTAGAATTTCCCTAGTTTTTATGCCTAGTAGTAGAAGTGTTGGGTGGGTTGTATGGCATATATACATCTTTAACTTAACTAGATACTAATGCCAAGTTGCTTTCTGACGTGTCTATACTAGTTTACTCTTCCAGCTGCAGCCAGAATATGTGATCCTGTTGAACAAAACCCAGTACCAATATTTATATTGTCTAAATTTTAAAGTTTTACTAATCTTCATCAATTTTGCCAGTTACTTTTTAAAATGGATTAATAACATACATATGACAATATGCCCACAACTTGCACATACTCAGTGAAGTTTTACTTACATAACCACCACTTCCAGACCAAGATAAACCTCATATAATTTCATATAAATGAAATTACATAGTATGAACTCCTTTATGCTGGCTTCTTTAGCTCGGCATTGAGTTTTTGAGTTTAAGATAGATTGCTATCATCTAATTTTGATGTTTGCTTTACATTTATGTGGTTTAAGAACCTCATTTATATGAGGTTTAAGAATAGACAAAACTATAAAGCTATGGTGATAGAATAGTGAATATCCTTATGAGGGGGACATAAGGGAATCGTCTATGGTGCTGGAAGNAATTTTGATGTTTGCTTTACATTTATGTGGTTTAAGAACCTCATTTATATGAGGTTTAAGAATAGACAAAACTATAAAGCTATGGTGATAGAATAGTGAATATCCTTATGAGGGGGACATAAGGGAATCATCTATGGTGCTGGAAGTATTCTTTATGATTTATTTTTTACATAAGATTTGACTCTCAGACAAACCTACCAAGAAAATGCGCGCGTGTTACATACTACTGCCACCTGGTGTTAAGCAGGCTAAAACGCAGGGGCAACATTTCAAAAGGGTTCATTTCTTAATACCTATCCCTCCAAAAAATTCCAAACTAAAAATCAATTAAATAGACAATCTAAGTGACAGGAGACTAAGGCCTTTAAAATTTGAAAGTATACAATGAAAGTCATTTAATCTCAGATTTACTGGAACTGTAGGAACAGGTGACATCAAAATAGGAAAGCATAGGAGACTAAAAAACCCCTAGAATTTTATCGTTTGCACTGTATCTATTTCTCAAAATCCTCAGGGAAACAGAATTTCAGTAGTAGTATCCAGGGCATGATATTTATTAAGTGTGAGGATAATTACCTTGTCCTCTGCATCAGCAACTTTAGATTTCTCCTGAGCCAGCATTTCCTGTAGGTTGTTCTGTGATTTAATGCTCTGAGCCTGTTTAAGTACTTCCAGCTCCAGTTCCCTGATTTTCTGCTGACAGTGCTTCCACTCAGCCGTGAGTGAACAGCACATCTTTGAGCTGTCTAATAACTTTTCCTGGGCCTGCTTGAGTTCAATTTTGATCTAGAGGTGGGTAATAAAGACAAGGACAAAAATAAGCATGGGATGAATGTGGATGTGAGCCAGAATAAGCAGCTTTCAAAGAAATATAGTCTCTCCCAAGAGCTGACAAATACCAATGTCATGTGGCTGGTTACCTCTCTGGAGCTGCTGGCAGCTTGACAAAGGAAATTTCCTAAGAGTTTCTATACATTCGTGGTCGAAATAGTTTCCATCTTCGCCTCCCCCTGCCCCCCCGAGTCTACTCCAAGCTGGCTTTCAATCCCACTACTTCATGAAACTATTTTTGCCAAGGGCACTACTGCCTTTCCCATTGCCAGAATTTAAGTCCAGTGGGCAACTGACCTGTTAGTAGCAGTTCCTTCCTCCTTCTCAGAAAGTTCTCTCTTAGTCTGTGATACCCACCTCTCCTGGCTTTCATTTACCACTGCTGTTGCTTCTTGGTTTCTTCTTAGACTATTCTAGTGAACTCAACTTCTAAATATTAGTGGACTGTTCTAGGCCGTCCTTGAAAGTGACGCATTCTCTCTCTAGATTCACTCTCATGATTTAAAAATACCACATTTATGCCAATATACGCCAAAGTGGAACACCTGGATTCTGCCCGTATCTCCAAAACTGTCCTTCTCTTAGTCCTCCTGATTTCAGTAAAGGATGCCGCCACCCAAACTTCTGCTCAGGCTACTGACCTAGAGCCGTCTTTGAGGCCTCCTTTTCCGCCGTCGTAAGTCTGCTCAGCACATGCCGTCACTCTACTCTCATGACACATCTCGTGTCCCTTTCTGTCATTTGCGTCACCACCTCTGCTAGATCATCACCTCCAGCCTGGACCGTAGCAACAGCACTGGTTACACCACTTCCATTTTGAGTCCCTTCTCATCTGCTATCCACACTGCAGCCAGTGTTCTTTTAAAAACACGAACTGAACTGTTCTTTCTGAGCGGTATGTGCGCGTATGCCCCATTGCTTCAGGATGTCTGACTCTGCAACCCCATGGATGGTAGCCTGCCAGGCTCCTCTGTCCATGGGATTCTCCAGGCAAGAATACTGGAGTGGGTTGCCACTCCCTTCTCCAGGGGATCTTCCTGACCCAGGGATTGAACCCATGTCTCCTGCACTGCAGGCAGATTCTTTATTTCTGAGCCACTGGGGAAGCCTTCTGAGTGGTACATTTCACAATAAAACGGTTTAAAAGCAACACATTTGCATTCTGGTTCCTTAGCCAGTCTTTTAAGTATGCCTAATATTAGCCAGAGGCCCAGAGTTCAAATATCTCTTGAGTGGATTTTTAAAAGTTCTAAGTTTGCAAAGCTGAGCTTTCAAAGTGCTCCAAATTGAAGAGAGGGAAAGACAGAAATAGGCCTGGTACTAAATTCCGACTCCGCAGTTTGTCAGCTTTGCCACCTTGAACAATTTTCTCATCTATAAAATGCTGACCCTTCAGGACTGGGAGGTTTAGAATAGATAAAGTGGACAAACTGACACTATAAGGTAGCTGGCTATTGCATATAACTCTGCTTAGGTGCCTGACCTAAGGCATCAGCACAAACACTGAAGCCTCATCAATGAAATGGCCAAAATTTTACCCTACCAAGAAGGAGATTCACAACAACAAAAAATACCTTCTGCTTTCATCAAGTTATCATTTACCCATCCCTGAAGGACTTGTTCATTAATCAACAAATACTGATATTTATAGAGTGCCAGCCATATTTAAGATGTTATGATCTGTTGTTTCGGTCATTGTACCTTGACAAAGATGTAGTCAGAGCGGACAATTAAAATGATCTAAGAGAGGTGTTTGAAGCGAAAGATAAAAGGCTGTCTTGAAATGTGAGAAAGGTTTGAAATTTAAAACTACAAAGGCTTGAGAGAATATGATATTTAATATTCAAAAAACTGTGAATGAAGAGGATAGGGAAGAAGTGTATCCAAAGATTCCTGGAATTCTAGACCTCTCTAGAAGGGCTTTTCTAGAAGTATGAGATAAATGACTATTTGTTTTCCTCTATATCTCCCCTACTAGTCTGTGAGCTCCTAAAAAGTAGGGACCTTTCTTAATCCATTTTTATGTCACTTTTTAAATAAGGTCATTGATCCTGCCATACCAGGGTGGCAAGCTTTTCATATAAAGGACCAGACAGTAAATATTTTTAGCCTCTGTGGGCCACATGGTCTCTTGTCAGAACTACTCTTATCTGCTGTTGCAGCGCAAAGGCAGCCATCAATAATACATGAAAGAACAAGGTGTGTGCCAATAAAACTTTATTTACAGAAATAAAATGCAGGTCAAATCCTGCCTATGGACTTTACCTACAGGCCAAAGTTTGCTGACCCCTGCACCAGAGGATAAAAATTGTGTCCACTTTGCCTATCATTAAATCCTCAGTATTGACGAGATGGCCGGCCTTGTGTTAAGACTGATGCTCAATAAACATTTGTTGAATGTTGAACTCCAGAATCTTAAATAGGGGCTTATAGAAACTACATCCCTAATATATGTTTACAGAATTGAACCATAATTTTTAAAAAATACCATTTTACATGGTGTTTCAGTCTGAACATTTTGTAGTTCATAACATTTAGATGAATCTGTGGGTGGCAGTTCTATACAGATTATTGTAAAATAAGCAAGTTTGGGGGATGTTCCTCTAACTTTTTGATACACCCATGTCAAGAAGAACAATTTTGCTTTCTCATGGTTTGTACCTTGGAGCAGTTGATATTTGATTCAACCAATAATAATGAATGCACCTAGGGACTTCCCTGGAGGTCCAGTGGTTAAGACTTTGCCTTCCAACTCAGGGAGTACAGGTTTGATCTCTGGTCGAGGAGCTAAGATCCTACATGCCTTGGGGCCAAAAAACCCAAAACATAAAATAGAAGCAATACTGTAACAAATTCAATAAAGACATTTTAAATGGTCCACATAAAAATAATCTTTTAAAAAATGAGTGCACCTACTAGGAATAAATATGTCCAGAGAGAGAATCAGGGAAGTGCTACCAGAGATTTGGTTCAGGTCATCGAAATTATTAAGTGCTAAATGCCCTAGGTAATGATTTCAAAAAACGTAAAAAGTTTTTCACATTTACAGCACATACAACCTTTCAGCAGCAGAGAACCAACTGAAGTGTGCACCTACTTGGTAAAGAGAAGCTGAAGGATGGAGCTACCAGATCGCTGACGCTGTCTACCCATCTGGGGACTCAATCATGAATTACCAAGTTACAGAAGTTAGATTCCTTCATTCCTGGGGTCAGCTGAGCAACTGAGACCCTTAAATGAAGGATACGCCCACTGGAATTACCTTAATGCTTTCTTCCTGAAGTAAGCTATTATGTTGCTTTAAGTCCGAGTTCTTTCCTCGCTCATATCGAAGCTCTTTTTCTGCTGAGCTGCATAGAGTCTGGAGCCGGTGCAAATTCTGGTGCAGTTGTTGTACCTCCTCTTGCTGCCGGTATTTCAGTTTTTCTCCAGATGATGGATACTAAAAGAAACGTTGAACCAGGGAAACATGGACAATTTGAAATAATGTTAGTAAAACGTGGGTTCCAGCTGTCAGAATGAGATTGCTACTGCTGCTGTTAAGTTGCTTCAGTCGTGTCCGACTCTGTGCGACCTCATAGACAGCAGCCCACCAGGCTCCCCTGTCCCTGGATTCTCCTGGCAAGAACACTGCAGTGGGTTGCCATTTCCTTCTCCAACGCATGAAAGTGAAAAGTGAAAGTGAAGTCGCTCAGTCGTGTCCGATTCCTAGCGACCCCATGGACTGCAGCCCACCAGGTTTCTCTGTCCATGGGATTCTCCAGGCAAGATTACTGGAGTGGGGTGCCATTGCCTTCTCCGCAGAATGTGATTAGTCACACGTAAATGCTTCTGGAGTTTGCTTCACTATAACCAATTACTCTTTTTACATGTATGGCTAGTTGTACATGTTCATATAATTTAACTCATAAACAGCAACCCACTCCAGTATTCTTGCCTGGAGAATCCTAGGGACAGAGGAGCCTAGTGGGCTGCCGTCTATGGGGTCGCACAGTGTTGGACACAACTGAAGCGACGTAGCAGCAGCAGAGTGAAAATATTGATGAAGTTATGTGATCAAAAGCAATTAAACATAGAAAATTAACTTTATTATTTTTCACTTCATGAAGGGGAACAGAAGTGTGGACAGTTTTAGAGCAAAACATGCTTTGAACAGGAAGTACAGGGCTTCCCTGGTGGCTCAGAAGTAAAGAATCTGCCTGCCACTGCAGGAGACACAGGTTAGACCTCTGATGTGAGAGGATCCCACACGCCTGGAGAAGCTAAGCCTGTGCACCACAGCTATTGAGCCTGTGTCTAGAGCCCAGGGGCCACAACTATTGAAGCCCGCATACCCTAGAACCCATGTTCCTCAACCAGGGGAGCCACCGCAATGAGCAGCCTGCACAGCACAGCTAGAGTGTATCCCCTACTTGCCACAACTAGAGAAAAGCCCTCCCAGCAACGAAGACCCAACACAGTCAAGAATAAACAAATAAGTAAAATTTAAAAATTCAGGGAGGTCAAACCATCAATATATGAAGGAGTGTGAATGTGTCTGTGGAAGCTGTGTCTGTGTGTTTGTGCACATGCCCACATGTGCATGTGTGTAGTGTCTGTGGGAAAGGTAAGGAGGACATTTAGCAAGAGATACTAAATTCCTAGACTTCCTCATCGCTTTCCTTTTACTCCGTGATTCTCCTTCAGTTACTTTTGAATAACACACTCTCCTGCCAGGCCTCTCTACCACAATAAAACTTGTGACCAAAGGAGGAATTATTTAGATTTTATAAAAGCTAGGCACATATAGGCGTGCTGAGTAGATAAATAATTCAACCTTATTCAGCTCAATAGATAAGATATTATCTGTTTCCTGAGTCCTGGTCCAGTGTGCTTCCTGGTCAAGACTTTCTGAAAAGGTCACATCATTATTCTAGTTTATCTTGCTATAATAGAATTGCCGCAGTGAATTCCCCAAGTCCTGTTAGCCTTTCGGTTCTGGTCTTGGGTTAGTCAAAAAGGCAATCTGGATCCAACTTGTTTGTCTTAGAGCTACAAGTGTCTAAGATACCTGGTTAGCTTGCTATGGATAAATGCACTGTTATCTAATCATGTATTCATTGTTACAGAAGAATAACTGACGGACATTCTAATTTTATCCAGTAGTTTAGAAGATTTGGTTTAATGTAAATGTATCCCCATGACTCAGATCTATTCTAGGGGAGCTATTACATTAAAGTTTTGGAGAGGGCAAGCCTAAGGGTCAATTCCAGATAAATTCACCACAATAATCTAAGAGAGGGGTTTCCTTGGTAGCTCAGATGGTAAAGAATCTGCCTGCAATGCAGGAGACCCAGGTTTGAATCTTGGGTCAGGAAGATCCCCTGGAAAAGGGAATGGCTAACCACTCCAGCTGGAGAAGGCAGTGGCACCCCACACCAGTACTCTTGCCTGGAAAATCCCATGGACGGAGAAGCCTGGTAGGCTGCAGTCCATGGGGTCGCAAAGAGTCGTACACGACTGAGTGACTTCACTTTCACTTTCACGCATTGGAGAAGGAAATGGCAACCCACTCCACTGTTCTTGCCTGGAGAATCTCAAGGACGGGGGAGCCTGGTGGGCTGCCGTCTCTGGGGTCGCACAGAGTCGCACATGACTGAAGCGACTTAGCAGGAGCAGCAACCACTCCAGTATTTTTTTTTTCCACTCCAATATTCTTGCCTGAAAAATTCCATGGAGAGGAGCCTGACAGGCTACAGTCCATGGGATCAAAGAGTCAGACATGACTGAGTGACTAACACTTTCATTTTCAGTCTAAGACAGACACCTTGGGAAGGCTTTTGGGAGCCAGCTTGCCAGTGTTCCTTAGAAAATTAGCTTGACGTGAGAACTACGTGCTTTCTGTGAGTCTGTGAGCAAGAGGAAGCAGATGACAAAACAGTTAAAAGGTCAGGCTGTAACGGAGACAGACCCAGGTTTCACCACAAAGTGTCATACTAGGCCAATTATTTAACCTCTCTAAAGCCTCAGTTTCTTCATCTATAAAGTAGCAACAATAATATTTCTGCCTCATTGTATTGCTTAATATACACAGAATATTAATTGCAGTGCCTAGGGCATAGTGAAAAATGCGAAACTACATATTAAATCTACAAAATTAAGACAATCAACAGTGGTTCAAATGTGTTTCAAGAACAGTGGGAAAGTAATATCTAGAATTCAGCTGTTGCAACCTCACTTGGAATACTGTTGAACGACAGAAATTAAGCCCTAAAGGTCAGCAGCAGCCACAAATGATGTCACAAAAGACATATGAGCAATATAGCTCACATGCTTACTCATAATAGGAACTCTCACAATTTTTTTTACTATGTATTTGCCATTTATAAGCATTCTTTAACAGTTTGGTGTTTACAGCTACCTAAATTTGCACATTATGAGATTAATAAGATGCAGCACACATGGAAAGTAGCAAGGTACCAGCACCATATCTTGCAACATCAGTGAAGTCTAAAAACTACACAGACACACAGACACACACAAGGACTAAAAAGCAGAATGATCCATAGCTATCAGATGATCAAAGAGCTATATACACAGAAAGAGGTTCTGAAATTATCACCGCACAGTGCACTGTAGACAAAAATTCAACTAAAATGTATTTTCTGGGACTTTACCAGTATCAGTGGGTAAGACTTCATGCTCCCAATACAGGGGGCCCGGGTTCGATCCCTGGTTAGGGAACTAAGATTCCACATTTTGCAACTAGAGAGGCTGCATGTTGCAATGAAGATGAGTGCAGGCAAACAAACAAAAATAATAAAAAATAAATAAATTTTAAAAAATGTATTTTCTTCCTTGCTTGCTTAAAGAAGTAAATAAAGTATTATGTGTGTGAATATTTTGGGAAATGTGAATTTTAAAACACAAATATGTTATTTTTTTTCCCATGAGGCCCATATCTACCTCGTTTACTGTTGTGTTTACCTTAACACAGGGCCTGGCACATCACAGATACTCAGTAATACTGTTTGAATAAATGAATAAGAATAACTTACACTTCTTTTAATAATCCAGATTCATTGTTATGGAAGAAAATTACTGTTTCTGTGGCTATCTGGTATATAGATTTGTTCATTCACAAAAAGGCTATTTTCCCAGATTTCTCATAGAATTTTTATATATTTAAGTTTTCTCACACACACACCCACCAAGTATTGAGAAGAGATTCTTCAAGTAATGGGAAAGGGTAAATTAGAGAAAATTAATAAATTAACCTTCATGGCAAATAGATGGGGAAACAATGGAAACAGTGACAGACTTTCTTTTTGGGGGGCCACAAAATCACTGCAGATGGTGACTGCAGCCATGAAATTAAAAGACACTTGCTCCTTGGAAGAAAAGCTATGACAAATCTAGAAAGCATATTAAAAAGCAGAGATGTTACTTTACCAACAAAGGTGTGTCTAGTTAAAGCTATGGTTTATCCAGTAGTCATGTATGGATGTGAGAGTTGGACCATAAAGAAGGCTGTGTGCTGAAGGATTGATGCTTTTGAACTGTGGTGTTGGAGAACTCTTGAGAGTCCTTTGGACTGCAAGGAGATCCAACCAGTCCATCCTAAAGGAAATCAGTCCTGAATATTCATTGGAAGCACTGATGCTGAAGCTGAAACTCCAATACTTTGGTTACTTGATGTGAAAAACTGACTCCTTGGAAAAGACCCTGATGCTGGGAAAGACTGAAGGTGGGAGGAGAAGGGGGCAACAGAGGATGAGATGGTTGGATGGCCTTACCTACTCAATGGACATGAGTTTGAGCAAGCTCTGGGAGTTGGTGATGGACAGGGAAGCCTGGTGTGCTGCAGTCCATGGGATTGCAAAGAGTCAGACACAACTGAAAGTGAAAGTGAAGTCGCTCAGTCGTGTCAGACTCTTAGCGACTCCATGGACTGTGGCCCACCAAGCTCCTCCATCCATGGGGATTTTCCAGGCAAGAGTGCTGGAGTGGGGTGCTGTAGCCTTGACACAACTGAACTGAACTGAATAAGTTAACAAAGGTGTTAGTTCTCATACTCTAGATTTTATTATTCTAAAAGTTCGCCGCTCATTTTAAGCTCATAAGTAAACTTTAATCATCTTTGTGACCACAGTGTTCAGCCTCCGCTCAAGCCTCCTACACTGGCCCACTGCCTGATAAAAGGATGGTATGGGTATGAAAATTCAACCTCTTTTTGACTATGTGATGTCATACTTCCTTTTGGTCTTCTGAACAAATCCAGAGATTTCCTTCTCATTCAAATCTATCTGAATCTCCTTTTCAGGTATGCATTTTCCTTGTTTACTATGACTTGACTATTTTTCACTCTTAGCCAAACCTCTTTTCAAGTATATTTTTGACTTCTTTTATTAATACTCTTCCTTGTTTTCTTCGACTTCCCTGGTGGCTCAGACAGTAAAGTGTCTGCCTACAATGCAGGAGACCCGGGTTCAATTCCTGGGGCAGGAAGATCTCCTGGAAAAGGAAATGGCAACCCACTCTAGTATTCTTGCCTGGGAAATCCCATGGATGGAGAAGTCTGGCAGGCTACAGTCCATGGGGTCGCAAAGAATCGGACACGATTGAGCGACTTAACTTTCTTACTTTCACTTTCTTTCTTTCTTGGTTTCTAAATGTATATTGAATCACTCCTCAAAAGTATATTATCAGTTTTTTGACGTTGCTTTACTTATGAGTTGGTTTACTTCTGAGATTCTCCCTCTGTGGATCTCAAAATAATTCCTACAAAGGTGTGTGTAGGGAAATCTTAATTTGTACAAGAGGGAGTCAGTAGAACTGAGGTAAAACAACTGAGATATAGTCACTCCTTTTATTTCTCCTGCAAACAGACTGCTAATAAATAGCAATTGTTTATTGTTCAGTTGCTCAGTCATGTCCGACTCTTTGCAACCCCATGGGCTGCAGCACACCAGGCTTCCCTGTCCTTCACTATCTCCCAGAGTCTGCTCAAATTCATGTCCATGGAGTCAGTGATGCCATCCAACCATCTCATCCTGTCACCCCCTTCTCCTCCTGCCCTCAATCTTTTCCAGCATAAGGTCTTTTCCAATGAGTTGGTGCGTCACATCAGGCAGCCAATTACTGGAACTTCAGCTTCAGCACCAGTCTTTCCAATGAGTATTCAGGGTTGGTTTCCTTTAGGATTGACTGGTTTTGTCTCCTTGCTGTTCAAGGGACTCTCAAGAGTCTTCTCTAGCACCACAGTTCGAAAGGATCAATTCTTTGGCACTCAGCCTTCTTCATGGTCCAACTCTCACATCCATGTGTGACTACTGGAAAAACCATAGCTTTGACTATATGGACCTTTGTTGGCAAAGTGATGTCTCTGCTTTTTTAATACACTGTCTAGGTTTGTCATAGCTTTTCTTCCAAGGAGCAAGCATCTTTTGATTTCAGGGCTGCAGTCATCGTCTACGGTGAATTTGGAGCCTGAGAAAATAGTCTGTAACTATTTTCATTGTTTCCCCATCTATTTGCCATGAAGTAATGGGACTGGATGCCATGATCTTAGTTTTTTGAATGCTGAGTTTTAAGCCAGCTTTTTCACTCTCCTCTTTAAATAGCTATAGCCATAGTTTAAAGAATTCCAAATCTGTGGCCTTTTCCCCACCAAAACAATGTATTTTGTATATCAAGCGAGGTACCAGGAACACAAAATGTGGCACAAATCCTGCTGTCCCCTATTCCATCTGCCCAGTGCCGACAATGACAATCAGTCAGCATTCTTTCCCGCTGAGAATTCCTGAGCCTAAGAACCCTTTATAATAAAATGCATCAACAAATGGGCTCAGCTGAGATTTTGATTGCTATTAACATTCAGGGCATGATTATGATATTGCTCAACAGATATATCCTAACTGTGATATTAAAAATTAAACATCTATCCACAGCTGATCAGAGGAAATGGAGCCAGCCAGGCCTCATGTTTATCATACCTACCTGGGCACTACTGTCTTCTGTGGTATCCCCAGAGCTCTGAGACTGAAGGAGGCTCTGATTCATAAGGCTCAGCTCTTCTCTGAGCCTCATAACTTCCTCAGGCTGCAAGGTCAACTGCTGTTCTTCACCTCTCATTTCTTGGTTCTGCTGTGAGTCCTCCTCTTTCCGTCCCTCTCTTGGAAAAGTGCCCTCCTTTACTGCCTTCTCTGGAATTTCCTTCTGCTTATTTTCTCCTAGTTCGGGACTTAGCATAAATATAATAATTAAAAAAACTATCAAAATGCTCCTTATAGTAGCAGAATATGGAGGAAAAATATGTACCAGTGAGGAAAGTGCTGCAAGCAAGATTTTTGACCTGAATTCTACAGTGGAGCAGTTGTCTTATGCTTGGAAATAAACTTTAAAAAACAAATCAGTCGTGTCTTTTTTACTCAAATGCAGGGAAATGACCCATCATAGGTTTTTGTCCACTGCTGCTGCTGCTGCTGCTAAGTCGCTTCAGTCGTGTCCGACTCTGTGTGACCCCATAGACGGCAGACCACCAGGCTCCTCCGTCCCTGGGATTCTCCAAGCAAGAACACTGAAGTGGGTTGCCATTTCCTTCTCCAATGCATGAAAGTGAAAAGTGAAAATGAAGTCGCTCAGTCGTGTCCGACTCTTAGCGACCCATGGACTACAGCCTACCAGGCTCCTCTGTCCATGGGATTTTCCAGGCAAGAGTACTGGAGTGGGGTGCCATTGCCTTCTCCAGGTTTTTGTCTACAGGTGTAGACAAATAAGCAGTTTAGTGAATTTTTCACTTTTTCAACTTTTAGTATGGCATTGGGCAGATATAGCTCATAAAGAATTTTTTTTAAATCACTCATAAGCACCAGGCACTTTGGCAGGCATTAGGGTTACAACAGGACAAAATCTTGTCCCTAAGGAGCTTACAATTTAGTGAGAAATAAGGATAAGTTAACAAGTGATTATATTAAGCTAGTAATAAGTAACTGGAGGCCAGATGGATGAGCTGGCACAAGCTAGGCAGATGTAAAGGTAGGGATGTGTGCATACTTGCTTGTGTGTGTGTGTATGGTGAAGATGGGGGATGCTGGAAGACTTCATAAGTAAGACAGGTGAAAGCCCAGAGGCAAAAGAGAGGAAGATTATTTGGAATCCGTGTGTCAGAAAAGTCAGCTGAGAGATTGTTGTGATCTGCCTACTAGCCAACAGTGACTAGAATAGGATGGCGGGATGAAAAGGCAGAATGGATCCTAGAGAGATATTCAGAAGGCGGTATTGATAAAATCAGTTATTTATTGGGTGTGGCAGGTGAGGGAGAAAAGGGAACAATGAGTGACACCTGGATTTCTGACGGAAACAAGTGAGCAAGTGGATGGCAGCCCACGAATTGACAGAATGTAGGTATACACTGGAGAGATGCCTGGGGTGAAGATACAGATACAGAGGACTGTGAGCAGAAACCTTGGGGTTAATGAGCCAGGGAGAAGGGGGAAAGGAAGAGGAAGAGGATCAATCTGGTCAGAAGCCTAAAGACTTGTGAGGAACAAGCAGAGGAAAGGGGCCTGAAGAGCAAGCTCAGAAGCCAGAGCAGGGGGAGGAAAACCAGAAGGCTGTGAGCCACTGAAGCCAAGGGAGGGAACATACCTTCCATGGTTAGACAGTGTGAATGAAAAGTGAACACAAACAAGTCCATTTTGTTTTTATTCCATTAATCTTAAATTTGTTTCCGGTACCTTGGGGTCTAGCACAAGATGCTTCACAAGTTATAGTTGGTGCTCAGATTCTCTAAGAAGGCAACTTGGCAGTACATCAAGAGCCATAAAAATGTTCAGATCTTTTGACTGAATAATAGCATACCAGTGAATTTACTGGTATAAAATAGTTGGCAAGAAGAAATAAGCTGAATATATAATAACACTCATAACCACAGTATTTAAAACAGTGATTAAGTGGAGACACAGAAATGGCTAAGATGATTAAAGATAAACCAACTTGAAAGTGGTATGTAGACTATTCATCAACATTAAATACTTAATGAAGTTGTGGAACAATGAATAATATATATGTATTGTGTGTACACATCATACATATGGGAAAGGTATATACAGAAAAAAACTGGAAAAGAACACAGGAAAAATTGTATCTATTGAGTTTTTTTCCNATGACCCAGAGAGATGGTATGGGGAGGGAGGTGGGAGGGGGGTTCAGGATTGGGAAAATGTGTACACCCATGGCGGATTCATGTTGATGTATGGCAAAACCAATACAGTATTGTAAAGTAAAATAAAGTAAAATAAAAAAAGAAAAAGAAAAATAAATTTCTGATAAAATAATGATTCCTTCCATCCTCTGTAATCTTTTCCTTTTCCTACTCTCAAAGGAAGCTAAAGACTGGGAAAATGCAAACACATACCTAATATTATTTTTAAATGGTCAGAAAGCTAAAGTAGACATACTTTTCCCTATTTTTCCCAACAAGTACAACTAAAAACTCTGGACATTATATATAAAACAAATATAAAAAGACTCTGAAAAGTAGGAAGAAGTGAAATCAGCTAGGGAACTCAGGACTTGAAGAATGACATGTCTATGAGTTTCCTGGGTTTTATTGTAGCCGTGTATCTTTGGGACTTAGTGCTGAAGAAGCTGGCGACCCAGACAACACCAAGAAGCGTAGATGAAAAGCTTTTTACTCTGTACAGAGGACCAGGAAATGGACAACCAAGCAAGCAAGAAAGCTTCTGGACATTACCCACTTTCCCCAGCCAAATGTCATAGAGAAAAACTCTGGTTCTACCCCGCTCACGTCAGCAAAGGTCAAGATGGGAGCCCAAATTTCCACCTTCACCAAGTAGAAGAAGGTACCTCAACTCCTCTGCTGGGGATAGTGTCAGAGGCCAGTGGGAAGCAGGGGTTTTCTTCCCTTCCAGGTAGTACTAGACATGGGGAATATGGACTTCCACCCCTACCTGGAAGTAAGGAGGTACCTTTCTCTCTATGGGGGTAGTTCCAGAGGAGGCCTAGTAGAGGGTTCCGACTTTCACCACTGCCCTGCTCATAAGATCATGGGGGCCAAGCAGAGAGCATTAATAAGACATCCCTCCCATCACAGTCGGTGCAGCACAAGTAGAGGCCTAGTGGGGAGTAGTGACTCCTACCATCACCAGCAGTATGAGTCCTCCTCCTTTCCTTGGGTGTTCCTAGAGGCTGAGTGGGGAACCCAGAATTCTACTTTAACCTGGGGTAGTAATGAGACAATATACTTCTCCATGTCACCTGCCCCAGAGTGGCATCAGAAGAAGCCAGCTCAACAGAAGGTTAAATAGAACAAGATGCAGAGTTTTATAACATAATACCCAAAATGTTCAGATCTCATTCTAAAATTATTCATCATACCAACAACCAGAAATCTCAACTTGAATGAGAAAAGGCAACAACAGATGACAAACTAAGATGTCAGGATTATTTAAAAATATTTTAAATCAGACCTCATAAAATAATTCAAAGAGCAATTATGAAAATTTGAAACAAACGGAAAGGTAGAAAGTCTGAAAAGAACTAGAAAGTCTCAGTAAAGAAATAGAAGATATAGGAAAAAACAATGTAAATTTAAAATTGAAAAATACAATAACCAAAAATTAAAAACTCCTTGGATAGAATCTATAGCAGAATGAAGGGGGCAGAGAAAAGAATCAGTAAACTAGAAAAGAATCAGTGAGCTTGAAAAGAGAACAATACAAATTACCCAATCTGACAAACAGAGAGAAAACAGACTAGGGGGGAAGGGAAAAAAAAAGTTTCTCTGGGAACTGTGAGATTATAGCAAAAGATCGAATGCTTTTGTTATTGGATCTTGGAAACAGAGAATAGGTAGGGCTGAAAAAGTACGTAAAGAAATAATGGCTACAAACTTCCCCAGACGTAAGCATACAGATTCAAAAGCTGAGTGAGCTCCAAACAAGATAAACCCAAAGAAATCCATACCAAAATGCATCAAAGTCAAATTTCTGAAAAACAAAGACAATCAAAACTTGAAAGGAACAGGAGAGAAACACTACTTTATCAATAGGGAAAGACAATTCAAATGACAGCAGGCTTCTCATCAGAAATCAGAGAGATCAAGAAGGAATTTGCATAACATTTTTCAAATGCTGAAAGAGAAAAGTGCTGATCCAGAATTCTATACCCAGTGAAAATATTCTTCAGGAATGAAGAGGAAATCAAGATGTTCTCAGATGAAGAAAAATCAAAAGAATCTGCCACTAGCAGAAGTACTATAAAAGAATGACTAAAGGAAGCCCTCTATATACATAGGAAATGACTAAAGAAGGCACGCTGGAACATCAGGAAGGACATATAGAAAGAGTAAAAATCTGGATAAGTACATTTTCCTTCTCCTTTTGAGGGGCTTCTCTGGTGACTCAGATGCTAAAGAATCTGCCTGCAGTGCAGGAGACCTGGGTTCGATTCCTGGATTGGGAAGAGCCACTGGAGAAGGGCATGGCAACCCGCTCCAGTATTCTTGCCTGGAGAATTTCGTGGACAGAGGAGCTTGGCAGGCTACGAGGCTTGTCCATGAGGTCACAGAGAGTCGGACATGATTGAGCAACTCCCACTTTCACTTTTTCCACTTTTGAGTTTCCTAAATTTTGTATAATGGATGAAACAAAAGTTCTAGCGCTGTCTCATGTGGTTCTAAATGTGTGTAGAGAAAAAATTTAAGACAATTATAAATAGAGGAAGGTAAAGGGACATAAAGTGAGGTAAAGTTTCTACATTTCATTCAAATTGGTCAACCTGTGTGTATGTATGTATGTGTGTGTAAAACATAGTACCCAGAGTAACCAATGTAAATCCATGAATACAAGTACACTCAAGAACACTATAAAAGTCAAGGTGGAATCATTAAAAAGTGTTCAAATAACTCACAGGAAGGCAGAAAACAGAAAATCGATACAAACAACAGAGAACAAATAGAGAACCAAAAATGAAAGCATAGCAAACTTAAGCTCCAACAGATCAGTAAAACAGACTGGCAGAGTGGATTAAAAAATAAGACCTAAGTATATGCTGTTTGGAGAAGGAAATGGCAGCCCACTCCAGTATTCTTGCCTGGAGAATCCCAGGGACAGGGGAGCCTGCCCAGGTGGGCTGCCGTCTATGGGGTTGCACAGAGTCGGACACGACTGAAGCGACTTAGCGGCAGTAGCAGCACGTGCTGTTTACAAAAACTCATCTCAAATATAGTAATAAAAGCAGGTTGAAGGCAAAAGGATGAAAAAGATATATCATGCAAATGTTAATAAGAAGAAAACAAGAGAATCTATATTAACATCAGATAAAATGGATTTCAGAAATAAGAAAATTAAAAGAGAGGACATTATTTACTGATAAAAGGGTTAGTCCACGAAGAAGACATAGCAGTCCTAAAATGTGTATGCACCAAACAACAAGCTACAAAAGTAAAAACTGAATAACTAAAAGAAATAAACAAGTCACAATTACAGGTGGAGATTTTAACAACCCTTTTGCAAAAACTGATAGAACTAGATAGAAAATCAGCTATATCAGTTGACACTGAAAAAGCATTTGATAAAATGCAACAATTTATGATAAAATCTTAAAGAAACAGAATAGTAACTTCCTTAATTTGACCAAATTTTAGCAGTTAACATGAAAACCAAATGCCTTCCTGATAAGATTGGAAACAAGACAGAGATATTCATATTCACTACTTTTATTCAACATACTGCTGAAAGTCCTAGCTAATATAAGTTGGCTAAAAAGGAAATAAAAGGCATACAGATTAGAAAAGATGAAATAATCTTAAATGTCATGATTTTCAGATAACATAATTGAATATGTAGGAAATTCCAAGGAATCTTTAAAAAAAAAAAACAAAACCTAGAATAAATAAGCAAGTTCAGCAAGGTCCCAGAATGCAACATAAATAATTGTTATTTCTGTATATTAGCAATGAACACATAAACACTGAAATTTCAAGTACTATTTACAATTGGTCAGAAAAGCGAAATACTTAGGTCTATATACACAAAACATGTATGAGTCTTGTCTGATGAAAACTATAATATACTGATTAAAAAAAAAGAATATATCTAAATCTAAACATATTTTTGGGACATACTATGTCCACGGATTGGAGGGTTCTTCTTAGGAAAGATGACAATTTTCCCTAAATTGATATGCAGATTTAAAACAATTTGTATCAAAATTCCAGCAAGATTTTTTACAGTTATGGATAAGATTATTGCACCATTATATGAAAAGGCAAAGGAATTAGATAGTTAAAAGATTTTGAAAAGGAATAAATANTGGCATCACTGACTCGACTAAATTGATATGCAGATTTAAAACAATTTGTATCAAAATTCCAGCAAGATTTTTTACAGTTATGGATAAGATTATTGCACCATTATATGAAAAGGCAAAGGAATTAGATAGTTAAAAGATTTTGAAAAGGAATAAATATAATTAGTCTATACAATTTCAAAGTTTGTTATATAGCTATAGTAATCAAAATTACAGATCAATGGAATAGAATTAGAGAAAGCAGAAACAGAAGCTCACAATCATGTCTAACTCCTTTTTGTCAAAGATGTGAAAGCAATTCAATGGAAGACAGTATTTTTAAGACATGATGCTAAAGCAATTGAATATCTATGGGCAAAAAAAAGAGAATCCCATCTAAGTCTCATACCTTATACAGAAATTAATTCAAAATAGATCATGAGCTTAAACGCAAACTATAAAACATAGGAGAAAATATTCAAGATTTAAGGTGAGGCAAAGAATTCTTAGATTTAACACCAAAAGTATGATCTGTAAAAGGAAAATTTGATACCTCATCAAAATTAAAATTTTTTTGCTCTGAGAAAACCTTGTTAAGAGGATGAAAAGACAGGGCACAGACTGGGAAAAATATCTGCAAGTCACATAACCAACAAAGAAACTAAAATCTAGAATTTAAAAAGAACTCTCAAAATTTAACATTAACAAATCCAGTTAGAAAATAGGTAAACATATCAAAGGAGACTTCACTAAAGAGGATACACAGATATACAAAAAAAGATGTTACACATTAGGAAAATGCAGATTAAAACTACAATGGGTTATTACTACACGCCTATTAGAATGGCTACAATTTAAAAGTGATAACACCAAATGCTAGTGAGGATACAGAGAAACTGGGTCACTTATATACACCTAGTGGGAATGTAAAATGATACAGTCATTTTGGAAAAAGTTTGGCAATTTATTTAAAAAGTCTAATTAAAACTAAATATGTGAGTACCTGGTTACCCAAAATTGCATTGCTGGGGATTTATCCCAGAGGAAAAAATAATATGTTCCCATAAAACTTGAATATTTATAGCAGCTTTATTCATAATAGCCAGAACTGGAAATAACCCAGGTGTCCTTCAATGGATGAAAGCTTAAAAAAAAAATCTGTGGTATAGCCATACCAAGCATATACTACTCAGCAATGAAAAGTATACAACTATTGATATATGCAATAACCTAGATGAATCTCTAGAGAATTATGTTGAGTGAAAAAAGTCAACCTTAAAATACTACTTATTATATAGTTACATTTATATAACATCCTCGAAAAGGATGAAACTTACAGAAATGGAGAACAGACTAGTTAGAATGGAACAGGGATAGGAGTTAAGGAAGGGCTGAAGTAGGGGGGATGGGGGGGTGGCTATAAAAGGGCAACACGAGGTGTCCTTGGAGTGATGGAAATGCTCTGTATCTTGGCTGTATCAACGTCAATATCCAGATTATGATACTGTACCACAGTTTTGCAGGAGGTTACCATTGGGGGAAACTGGTAAAGCATAAATGGGGATTGCTATTATTTTTCACAACTGCATGTGGATACACAATTGTCTCAAAATTTAGTTTAAAAAATGAAAAATCTATAAACTTATTATATTATAATTAATTATAATTATAATTATATTATAAAAAATTTATTATTTATGAAGGTGCTTGATTTGTCATATTTAGAGGGTTGAATAATAAAGAGTAAATTTAGCCAGACCTACTTTGGCCACCTCATGCAAAGAGTTGACTCACTGGAAAAGACTCTGATGCTGGGAGGGATTGGGGGCAGGAGGAGAAGGGGATGCCAGAAGATGAGATGGCTGGATGGCATCACCGACTCAATGGACGTGGGTTTGGGTGGACTCCGGGAGTTGGTGATGGACAGGGAGGCCTGGTGTGCTGCGATTCATGGGGTTGCAAAGAGTTGGGCACGAAAGAGCGACTGAACTGAACTGAATATGGTTTCCTTCTATAATTGCATTGTGGCCATGCAATCACAGGAGAAGAGAAGCTGCCTTCATCATATTTCCATAGTTTAAAGTTTAGATGGTCCTCCTCTTAGGTAGGTCCATAAGATGTGCCTGTAAACCCTTGTTCAGAGCACAGCAGTCAGTGGAGGAAATGACTTGGAAGAAATGATGAGCAGTTCTTTCCCAGGGACAATCCTGGGATAATGCCATTTTACATCTTCATTAATAGTCTGGATAAATGAACTGTATTCATATGAATTAATTAAGAACTGCAATACCCAAGAATATGGGTATTTAATTTAAAGTAATCTTAATATATTAAGACAAAGATTCATTAAAATAAATGCTCTCCAAGAAGAAAAGGCTTTATCTTTTTAAAAGGTATAAGAGAAAATATGACTTGGAAACGAAAGGAAAACTGAACAGGTTTTTAAAAGTAATACAGGAACTTCCCTGGAGGCCCAGTGGTTGACTCTGTGCTTCCCCTGCAGATAAGCAGGGGTTCAATCCTTGGTTGGAGAACTAAGATCAAGATCCCACATTCCATGTGGCCAAAAAACAAAATTAAAAAACAAACAAGCAAAAAACTTTATCCAAATACTACTATGTATATTGTATTATTGTTATATGATGATAATAATAATGTAAAAGTGCATGGAGAAACATAGACTACCAGTCAAAAATGACATGGAACTGAGAACATGTCCTGCAGTCAATACACCTGCAGCTTAGGGATGAGAAAACCCACCATGTCTCTCAAATTTCTCCTCCCCTCTAACACAGCTCTTAATATTCATTTGCTGAGTTCTGACTGAAACCAACCCCCGTTACTTTTATACTATTCTATAATTTTGTAATTGGCTTTGCTCTTCACCTGGTAGGAGGTGCCTAGGCAGCATCCTTATCCTGCTCCTTTTCTAGTAGCCCTGATACATGGCAGTCTTGAACGAGAATAGAGATTGGAGAAAGAGACTATAATAGTATGAGTCATGAGTTCTAGTTCTAAATCTTCCACCTACCATTTGTGCAATGTTTGGTAAGGCAAAATCTCTCAGAGTCTCAGTTTCTTGACTTACTCATAAGATTGCTGGGATTTTATGAAGTAAAATGTGAAAGAATTTTGATAACCTACAAGGACAGGGTACAGTTAAAATGAACTAAAGCCTAATGAAAGTGAAAAGTAAAAGTCGTTCAGACATGTCTGATTCTTTGTGACCCCATGGACTATACAGTCCTTGGAATTCTCCAGGCCAGAATACTGGAGTGGGTAGCCTTTTCCTTTTCCAGGGGATCTTCCCAACCCAGGGATTAAACTCAGGTCTGCTGCATTGTGGGTGGATTCTTTACCAGCTGAGCCACAAGGGAAGCCTTTTGGACAGTAGAAAAACAAGACACAGTCCATTACCTTAAATGAAGCTTAAAATCTAGTAGAGGAAATAATTATAAGAATCAATCAATTTGGTGTCCTGAGCAGCTTCTATGTACATGGGACCATACCAGGTGTGCTGTGACACTTCCTACTTCTCTTCAATTGAAGATTTGGGTTCATGGCTTTCTGGCATCTTCTTCACCCCAAGTCCTGCCATCATCCTGGAACATTCCAAGGTCCACAGAGATCACCTACCAATGTCCTGACATCTCAGTTCCTCAGTCTCCTTATCTCTAATGACTGTCTCATCTCTCCAACTTTGCCAACTACTTATATAACAACACCATGGGTTGTGTCATCAATAACTGCTCCACTTCTGAAATACTAAAATTAGACATCTGGATTCCACCTTCTCTTTTTTTACATAATTCGTACTCAATGCAATCATAAGTACCTAAAATTACTTGCCCAGCTCTCTTTACTTTGCTTCTTTATTCAATGCAGACTCTATAGAGTTCCTTATTTTAATCAATGTCTAAATAAAATATTCAATTCTTTTGCCCCATTGTCCTTCCACTCCACCCATGTGGCAAAACCTCAACCCTGGATAAATTCAACCATCTTCACATGTCTATACTAAATGTAAATAAACATAAATGTGGGGCCTCTGGCCTTGATTGGGCTCTCCATACCAACTGCTCTCCCCAGTCAGTTTTCTTTTCCATTTTCTACAGTAATTATTTCAACCTTTTTTCACTCTCTTGCAAAGGCTGCTCTTCTCTTTCTCTCTTTCAGCAGATAACTTTGCTTCCTGCTTCCGAGCATGCAGAAACCACTGAACAAGTCCTTTGATTTCTTCTCAAGTTATAAACCCATTTGGGACTTCCCTGATGGTCCAGTGGTTAAGAATCTGTCTGCTAATGCAGGGGACACAGGTTTGATCCGTCTGGGATGCTGTGGGGCAACTAAGCCCATGGGCCATAACTACTGAAGAGCCAGTGCTCTGCAACAAGAGAAGCCATGGCAAAGCTGCGCATGACACCAAAACCCAGCGCAGCCAAAAAAAAAAACCATTTGGATCTCTGTTCATCCTCCCTTTCTTCCTCCTGTTAGGGTGGACAAGGCCCTCCTGACTAATGCCAGCCGTTTTCTGAGTCCTTCTGTTCAGTTCAGTTGCTCAGTCGTGTCCAACTATTTGCAACCCCATGAATCACAGCACGCCAGGCCTCCCTGTCCATCACCAACTCCCGGAGTTCACTCAGACTCACGTCCATCGAGTCAGTGATGCCATCCAGCCATCTCATCCTCGGTCGTCCCCTTCTCCTCCTGCCCCCAATCCCTCCCAGCATCAGAGTCTTTTCCAATGAGTCAACCGTTCTCATGAGGTGGCCAAAGTACTGGAGTTTCAGCTTCAGCATCATTCCCTCCAAAGAAATCCCAGGGCTGATCTCCTTCAAAACGGACTGGTTGGATCTNTTACACTGGGCCTTAAGAGGTGGGAAGATACAGACAGGTGGAGAAGAGACTATACCATATTTCAAGCATGATCAATATGGTCAAAGGCATAGTGTGTAACTGAGCAGGGAGTATTTTTGCTCAAGTGAGGAGGATGTAGAGGCTACAAGATGAGGAGCTGAGGAAGTAAGACAAGACGGAGAGGAGGGATCAGATCATGAAGAGACCCAAAAGACAGTAATTTTCTTAACGAACTTGTGTAACTTTTCTGAACAGGAAGACAGATTCCAAAATGCTATTTAAATCACTGATTTTTATAGTCATTGTAAAAATTTAAACATTACAAATAGTCAATGTTAGTTTCTTAAGAAGTAAAGAAAGTCAAACAGAATTTAGACTTGACATTCTAGCAAAGTGAGAATTGCTGACGGTTTCTAAAGTGGAAGGTGACCTTGACACTAAGCACTTTCTAGGTATTCTGGATTCTCAAATGACCAAGTCATTGGATATTATAAGTGGTCAGCTTTGCTCTTTATCATGAAGAAAGTTAAGTCCACAGGACCCTTCATGGCACAGATGTTGTGGAACAGGAGTAACTCTGTTCCACAGGCTCCTCCTTACTGAAATTTTATCCTGGTGACATAGCTCAATCTCATAACCAGCCATGTCGAAGTACCATAAAGCATTCAGTTGACTGTTCCACTTTCTGCTTAAGGCCCCAGAGGAGTGAGGGCAGAGCTCAGGCTAAGAAACACCAGGCAGCTTGGTACTTGTTCATTATTCCGAGGCTGGTGTCCCTATCTGTAAACGGAGGAAGCTGGCCTACGCAAATACACCTTCTTCTGGCTCTAAAATTCTGTGGCCCAAATAAAACAACAGCCTATAAGACAAGGGCTTCAATAAACACATAAAATACTATTTTTAGTCTCTCTTAGCAAGACTCGGAGAAGGCAATGGCAATCCACTCCAGTACTCTTGCCTGGAAAATCCCACGGGAGGAGGAGCCTCGTAGGCTGCAGTCCACGGGGTCGCGAAGAGTTGGACACGACTGAGCAACTTCACTTTCACTTTTCACTTTCATGCATTGGAGAAGGAAATGGCAACCCACTCCAGTGTCCTTGCCTGGAGAATCCCAGGGACGGGGGAGCCTGGTGGGCTGCTGTCTATGGGGTCGCACAGAGTCGGACACAACTGAAGCGACTCAGCAGCAGCAGCAGCAAGACTATCTTTAAGTCTAAAGCACTCTACTTTCTAAAGAGAAACTAGAAAATAATTAAACAATCAAAGCTTCAAAACTGAAACTTTTAATGAGTAAAAGTTTGATGGGAAATAGAATACCCATAGTCTCAAAGTGCCTCCCCACAGATAGTTATTAATTGCAAAGGGAATTGTAATAAATTTATAGTGCAAAAATCCGACAGATAGTACCTTCCCCAAAGTAAATATAACAAAAGGATATCCTTTTTCGTTCTGATACAATGCACTGAGAAGGATACAGCGTCACTTCTACAGTATTCTTGCCAAAATTAGGTAATCTAAATTATATTGTGAGGAAACATGAGAAAAACCCAAATTGAGGGACATTCTTGAAAACAAATGATTTGTACTCTTCAAAGAGAGCAAAACCATGAACAACAAATAATGAGGAACTGTTGCAGATTCAAGGAGCTTTAGAGATATGACAGTTAAATGCAATGTATGGTCCTGGAATGGACCTTGGACTAGGGAAAAAATGTCTTTTGCTATAGAGTGGGATGATTGGTGAAATTTGAATAAGAGCTATAGATTATAGTACTATATTAATATTAATTTCCTGACTTTGAGACTTGTACTGTCACAAAAAGATGTCACTATTTTTAGCAAACATATGGAAACATTTGGGGTTAAAGGAGTATTAGGTCTCCAACTCACTCACAGGGTTCAGGAAAAAAGTATGTATGTATGTATGTAGAGCAACAGTGAGAGAGATTGATAAAACTAAATATGGTACCATGTTAACATTTGGAGAGGTAAAAGTATACGAAGAATCTTTATACTATTTTGCAACTTTTCTGTAAATTTGAAATTATTTCTAAATAAAAAGTTTTTTTTAAAGAGAGTGAGAGAAAGTCCCATCATCAGGATAGTGATCTGGATCTCTGGCTTTATATTACATTCTTCTCATTTCCTTTCATTCTTTATGTTAAGTTTTCTGATGAGATTTTGAGAGACAAGATCCTTCAGTTGTATATTGTGATGAAAATGCATCTTGCTGACAAGGTCCCACAAACAAAGCTGAAATGTAGGCTGTGCCAACATAT
Organism: Neotragus pygmaeus; assembly: GCA_006410875.1. Lineage (NCBI taxonomy): Eukaryota > Metazoa > Chordata > Mammalia > Artiodactyla > Bovidae > Neotragus > Neotragus pygmaeus. The sequence goes on along the minus strand of SJYV01021496.1, from coordinate 1,307,414 downwards.
TACCCTACTGGCTGGACCTTTCTCTCCCTAAGTCACATATTATTTGATCTGTGCCCCAGTTCCTCAGCAACTTACTCTGTGATTTCAGAGTAACAACTTCAGATAGGATAAATTAGGCCTTGATTTAGTCATCTACCTCACATGCTGCATTAAAATATAAATCAACATATTTTAACCATTGTATTCAAGCCTTTAGTCCTTCCTACCATTTTAATCAACATAACAGAGTAACTGAGGTTGGGAATTTTGAGCCAGGAGTTGGTGATAACCTAATAGGTAGGACTCTGGAAATCACATGGCTAGCAACCTCTCCGTTTAGTGTGGCACTGACCTAATCTGGCAGTGCCATTTTTATATTTGGGGAATTTACTAGAGTTGGGACATTACACAATTTTCCTAATTAGATGTGTATAAGAGACAGCGTTTGCTCCTTGGAAAAAAAGCTATGACAAACCTAGACAGCATATTAAAAAGCAGAGATGTTATTTTACCAACAAAGGTCTGGTCTAGTCAAAGCTATGGCTTTTCCAGTAGTCATGTTATGGATGTGAGAGTTGAACTATAAAGAAAGCTGAGCACCCAAGAATTGATGCTTTTTAACTGTGGCATTGGAGAAGACTCTTGAGAGTCCCTTGGACTGCAATGAGATCCAAATTAGTTAATCCTAAAGGAAATCAGTCCTGAATACTCATTCAAAGAACTGATGCTGAAGCTGAAATTCCAATACTCTGGCCACCTGATGCAAAGAACTGACTCATTGGAAAAGACCCTGATGAAGATTGAAGGCTGGAGGAGAAGGGGACAACAGAGGATGAGGTGGTTGGATGGCATCACCAACGCGATGGGAATGAGTGAGTAGACTCCGGGAGTTGGTGATGGACAGGGAAGCCTGGCGTGCTGCAGTCCATGGGGTTGCAAAGAGTCGGACACAACTGAGTGACTGAACTGAACTGCACAACCAAAAATAAAAGATATTATTGGCTGGAAAAGTAGAAACACAAGAGTTACAGGGCAAGATTAACAACAGTGGAAAAAAATTCTCAAAACAATTATCAGATATAACGTTAAATAAAAATATCAAAAAACAAACCTCTCTGAAAAGTATGGTCTTAATTATGTAAAAAATACATACATATTTGTATTAGTTAGTGTTAGTCGCTCAGTCATGTCTGATTTTTGGCAGTCCCATGGACTGTAGCCCACCAGGCTCCTCTATCCATGGAATTCTCCAGGCAAGAATACTCAGGTGGGTTGCCATTCCCTTCTCCTGGGGATCTGCCCAACCCAGGGATTGAACCTGGGTCTCCTGCATTGCAGGCAGATTCTTTACAGTCTGAGCCACCAGGGAAGTCCCATATACATGTACATGTATGGGAAAAAAGATAAGAAAGAAAAAATTAGGACATTAACATTTTTCCATAGTGGAAATTATAGGTTACTATAGGTTTCCCATGCCTTCTGGATTTTCCAAAAAAAGCATATATTTATATTTTTAAAAGAAGGAACAAAAGTTTAAGATTGTAATAATATATCAAAAGCCAAGCTTTGAGAATTTTTTGAACTGATTTTTCCATGTACATCATTTGAAAATGAATATCAAAATTATATAATTATACCCCCCAAATAATTAAGGTGATATGAGATTTTCTCCATTTACCAGAGTTCCTCTTTCTCTTCCTTCAGGCTTTGAATATCTACTCCCAAAATTGGTACTTTAGGCACAAGATCTTTACAGGTATTTTCATTTGTAATTAAATTAGCAGCTGCAGTTTTTTTCCCTATAGTAAAATGATTTGATTGCTCAAATTCTTGTAAAAGCTTCAAGACCTGTTAAGTAAAAAGACAAACATTCTATTTTACACACTCTTATATGTGACTGTAAAAAAGTATCTTGATTTCATTACATGCTTAAATGATTATTAGCTTAAATAACATACTTTGCATCCAAATTGAAGTCTTATTCCAATTTAACACTTTGCAGTTGTTACCTAATCTAACCCATTTTTACCATAGGCACAGGAGTGCATTAAGTCCATGGTTTTTAGAAAAGAGGGTATTTTGGGTCTCTGGGATTAGCTTCCTAGAGTGCTGTTTAGGGTTGTGCTCTTTTAACAAGTAAAAAGATGTGTTACCCTATTAGAGCTTTTGCATTATTATCACAAATTTCTGTTCTCAAGTTTAGAGTGTACTTCATTTATTCAAAAGCAATAATATACTATTGCAAGAAAACATTAGAAATAATATTAGCTATACATGACAGAGAACATAAGGGTTCCAATCAGATTTTACTTGTTTGGAAACACTTGAACATGTAAGGACTCCAAGACTATTGTAGTGATTCTCAGATTTTAGCTAATAAGAGCATCACCTACAGAGTTAAAAAATGCAGTTTCACATCGCCACCCCACTCCTGAGATTCAGGTCAGTGGTATGGGCTGGGAAATGGGAACGTGCACTTCGAATAAGTCTCCCAGACAATTCTGATTCCAGCGGATGCTTTCAGAGTCACTGCTCTGCTGTGTGGATTGGCAAAATATTTGCTCAGGTTTTGTTGCTTTGTTTTTTGACAAACAGATTCCTTTCCTCAAATGCATATTTTCACGTAAAATGAATGAATGCTTCCAGAAGGCAGCAGAAAGGGTGGATGGGGGATAGTTCTAAGAATGGAAGATGAATCTCCATTCAAGTATTGCATGAAGAGAGACAACAACCTGTCTGACTCCCATTCTGAGCCTCTCTGAAAATGCAAAGTTTTTATGGTTATTATTAATATGTTTGATTCCAAGAACACAATGTAAAGATCAATTTAAGTTACTTTGATGAATCTTATTGATCTTCTTGGCCCTTTCAATTTTCTGAGGAAAAACCACAGTGTGTGAGATGTGTTATAATCCCATAAAGCTGTATATATAATCTCATATGGATTATAACCTCTCCACAAGAGAAATCTGGTCTTACACTGGGCCTTAAGAGGTGGGAAGATACAGACAGGTGGAGAAGAGACTATACCATATTTCAAGCATGATCAATATGGTCAAAGGCATAGTGTGTAACTGAGCAGGGAGTATTTTTGCTCAAGTGAGGAGGATGTAGAGGCTACAAGATGAGGAGCTGAGGAAGTAAGACAAGACGGAGAGGAGGGATCAGATCATGAAGAGACCCAAAAGACAGTAATTTTCTTAACGAACTTGTGTAACTTTTCTGAACAGGAAGACAGATTCCAAAATGCTATTTAAATCACTGGTTTTTATAGTCATTGTAAAAATTTAAACATTACAAATAGTCAATGTTAGTTTCTTAAGAAGTAAAGAAAGTCAAACAGAATTTAGACTTGACATTCTAGCAAAGTGAGAATTGCTGACGGTTTCTAAAGTGGAAGGTGACCTTGACACTAAGCACTTTCTAGGTATTCTGGATTCTCAAATGACCAAGTCATTGGATATTATAAGTGGTCAGCTTTGCTCTTTATCATGAAGAAAGTTAAGTCCACAGGACCCTTCATGGCACAGATGTTGTGGAACAGGAGTAACTCTGTTCCACAGGCTCCTCCTTACTGAAATTTTATCCTGGTGACATAGCTCAATCTCATAACCAGCCATGTCGAAGTACCATAAAGCATTCAGTTGACTGTTCCACTTTCTGCTTAAGGCCCCAGAGGAGTGAGGGCAGAGCTCAGGCTAAGAAACACCAGGCAGCTTGGTACTTGTTCATTATTCCGAGGCTGGTGTCCCTATCTGTAAACGGAGGAAGCTGGCCTACGCAAATACACCTTCTTCTGGCTCTAAAATTCTGTGGCCCAAATAAAACAACAGCCTATAAGACAAGGGCTTCAATAAACACATAAAATACTATTTTTAGTCTCTCTTAGCAAGACTCGGAGAAGGCAATGGCAATCCACTCCAGTACTCTTGCCTGGAAAATCCCACGGGAGGAGGAGCCTCGTAGGCTGCAGTCCACGGGGTCGCGAAGAGTTGGACACGACTGAGCAACTTCACTTTCACTTTTCACTTTCATGCATTGGAGAAGGAAATGGCAACCCACTCCAGTGTCCTTGCCTGGAGAATCCCAGGGACGGGGGAGCCTGGTGGGCTGCTGTCTATGGGGTCGCACAGAGTCGGACACAACTGAAGCGACTCAGCAGCAGCAGCAGCAAGACTATCTTTAAGTCTAAAGCACTCTACTTTCTAAAGAGAAACTAGAAAATAATTAAACAATCAAAGCTTCAAAACTGAAACTTTTAATGAGTAAAAGTTTGATGGGAAATAGAATACCCATAGTCTCAAAGTGCCTCCCCACAGATAGTTATTAATTGCAAAGGGAATTGTAATAAATTTATAGTGCAAAAATCCGACAGATAGTACCTTCCCCAAAGTAAATATAACAAAAGGATATCCTTTTTCGTTCTGATACAATGCACTGAGAAGGATACAGCGTCACTTCTACAGTATTCTTGCCAAAATTAGGTAATCTAAATTATATTGTGAGGAAACATGAGAAAAACCCAAATTGAGGGACATTCTTGAAAACAAATGATTTGTACTCTTCAAAGAGAGCAAAACCATGAACAACAAATAATGAGGAACTGTTGCAGATTCAAGGAGCTTTAGAGATATGACAGTTAAATGCAATGTATGGTCCTGGAATGGACCTTGGACTAGGGAAAAAATGTCTTTTGCTATAGAGTGGGATGATTGGTGAAATTTGAATAAGAGCTATAGATTATAGTACTATATTAATATTAATTTCCTGACTTTGAGACTTGTACTGTCACAAAAAGATGTCACTATTTTTAGCAAACATATGGAAACATTTGGGGTTAAAGGAGTATTAGGTCTCCAACTCACTCACAGGGTTCAGGAAAAAAGTATGTATGTATGTATGTAGAGCAACAGTGAGAGAGATTGATAAAACTAAATATGGTACCATGTTAACATTTGGAGAGGTAAAAGTATACGAAGAATCTTTATACTATTTTGCAACTTTTCTGTAAATTTGAAATTATTTCTAAATAAAAAGTTTTTTTTAAAGAGAGTGAGAGAAAGTCCCATCATCAGGATAGTGATCTGGATCTCTGGCTTTATATTACATTCTTCTCATTTCCTTTCATTCTTTATGTTAAGTTTTCTGATGAGATTTTGAGAGACAAGATCCTTCAGTTGTATATTGTGATGAAAATGCATCTTGCTGACAAGGTCCCACAAACAAAGCTGAAATGTAGGCTGTGCCAACATATTACCCTACTGGCTGGACCTTTCTCTCCCTAAGTCACATATTATTTGATCTGTGCCCCAGTTCCTCAGCAACTTACTCTGTGATTTCAGAGTAACAACTTCAGATAGGATAAATTAGGCCTTGATTTAGTCATCTACCTCACATGCTGCATTAAAATATAAATCAACATATTTTAACCATTGTATTCAAGCCTTTAGTCCTTCCTACCATTTTAATCAACATAACAGAGTAACTGAGGTTGGGAATTTTGAGCCAGGAGTTGGTGATAACCTAATAGGTAGGACTCTGGAAATCACATGNTCGCTGACTCCTAGAATGTCGACGTTCACTCTTGCCATCTTTTGTTTGAGCACTTCCAATTTGCCTTGATTCATGGACCTGACATTCCAGGTTCCTATGCAATATTGCTCTTTACAGCATCAGACCTTGCTTCTATCACCAGTCATATCCACAACTGGGTATTGTTTTTTTCTTTGGCTCCATCCCTTCATTTTTTCTGGAGTTTTTTCTCCACTGATCTCCAGTAGCATATTGGGCACGTACTGACCTGTGTAGTTCCTCTTTCAGTATCCTTTCATTTTGCCTTTTCATGTTCATGGGGTTCTCAAGGCAAGAACACTGAAGTGGTTTGCCATTCCCTTCTCCAGTGGACCACACTGTGTCAGTAGCAATAGGTCAGGATAATTGCATGAGCCACTGAGTACCTGGCATCTTCCCTGGCAGCTCAGCTGGTCAAAGAATCTGCCTGCAATGCAGGAGACCCCAGTTTGATTCCTGGGTTGGGAAGATCCCCTGGAGAAGGGATAGGCTACCCACTCCAGTATTCTTGGGCTTCCCTGCTGGCTCTGACAGTAAAGAATCCACCTGTAATGCGGGAGACCTGAGTTCAGTCCCTGGGCTGAGAAGATCCCCTGGAGAAGGGAAAGGCTAGCCACTCCAGTATTCTGGCCTGGAGAATTCCATAGACAGAGGAGCCTGGCAGGCTACAGTTCATGGGGTTGCAAAGAGTCAGACATGACTGAGCAACTTTCACTTTCCCAAGACCTGTCTGAAAGCTGAAGATCCATGACAAGGAAAGCATGGCCCGAGGTCAGAATCTGGAAATGAGCTCAAGGAAAAGTGCTGCTGTACTCTGCCTACTGATTACAGTATTCAGTCCACTTCGTTCCCCTGCTAAGACCCTTGACTTAACACTTATTGATGTCACCACTATCCAGCTACTAAACATAATCAAGGAAGCTTGAGGTTTTTTCCTTCATGAAAGATTAAGAGAGAACTTTGAAAGCAAAAATCTATTTATAGTTACATCCTCTTTCCTTAGGAAATGACTTTAAAAATCATTTAAGTATAATTGATTGCTTATTTCTTAAGTAACTTCTCTAATTTTAGAGACCTTCTACTTTATAGAGAAGAAGAATTTACTTACAGTGTTCCTCAGAGTCTCTTTCCAGCTGGCTCTGTGTGGGATGAAGTAGGTGAGAGGATCACTGAGAGTCAATATAAAGCTTTATTATTTTAGAAACCCACACATATTTCAAGCCTTAATGACAAGGAAAAGAAAACTGGTTTCTGTTACAGCCTAGGCAATTGAGATTAGACAGAAAAAAAATTTCCAATACTTTAGGGAGAAAAACTGTATGATCTTCTTTTTGGAACATTTTAAAAAATAAGATAGATTCTCATTTATCCAGAATGTCATAGACAATGTCTATCATAGAGGAAGGTAGATTAACCAATTATTCTACAAGGGACTTCTCTATTAATAACTCCATGATACAGAGGGCCACAAGGTATCATGTCTCACTTCGAGAAAGAACATGCCATGTTCTTTCCAGGCGGGCTCCAGTGAATGACTGAGCATAGTGAGAATAATAAAGCCTGGCCATTCTGGCCAGTGTAGAAGCTCTACAGGTTATTATTGTGCCAAAGCCCCCTGTTGGCCTGGGTTAGACTTCTCAGGGCTGCAATATAGTCTTAGGCTCTTAACCGATTTTCCTTCTTTTTCTTTTTTCTTGAACAGATGTGAGAACGATATTATGACCTGGTTTTTGCCTGCCCATGTCTACTCCTTCCTTTTATCCTTCACAGGTATCACCCCTGTGAAGGACAACTCTTGTCATTCTAAGTTCATCTTGGTGTTGCTTCCTAGAGCAGCCTCCTTCAGGTTGATTTATGAATGACAAGGAATGGGCCAGAAACATGGTCACCATTAAAAACAAAAGAAAATGATGATTTGATTAAAGACTTAAATATAAATATCCAACAAGCTCAGTGAGCTGCAAGAGGGATAAACTCTAAGAGACCCACAATGAGACACAGTAGAGTCAAACTACTAAAAGACAAAGACAGATATAATCTTGAAGGCACAGCAAGACAAGAGTGACTCGTCATATATAATGGATCCTCAGTGAGATTATCAGCAGATTTCTCATTAGAAGCTTTAGTGACCAGAAGGCAGTGGGCTGATACATTCACAATGCTGAAAGAAAAAAACCTGTCAACTAAGTATCCCATATCTAGCAAAACTGTCTTTTCAAGAGTGAGGAAGAAATGAAGACATTCACAGATCAACAAAAGTTGACAGACTTTGCTACCACTAGACCTGCCCTATGAGAAATCCTAAAGGGACTCGTATAGAGTCAAAGGATACTAGACAGTCACTCAAAGCCATATGAAAAGATAAAGATTTCAGTAGAGGTAAATATATGCGCAATTATAAAAGCTAGTATTATTGTAACAATGGCTTGAAACATCACTTTTTGTTTTTTACATGATTTAAAAGATTAATACATCATATTAAAATTATATATGCTATGACATTGATGAAATTTGAAGACCTCATGCTAATTGAAATAAGAAAGTCACAAAAAAACAAACACTGTATGGTTCCACTTAAATGAGGTACTCAGAGTAGTCAAAACCACAAGAGAAAGAAAGTAGAATGGTGGTTGCCAAGACTGGGAGGGAAGGGCAGAATGAGGAGTATTAGGGAAATTAAATAAATAGTCTTGTTTAGGTTTCAGAGACAAACCAGAGAAGGCCTCTGACCTTCCTTCTAACTTGCCTGGACACTGCCCTGACTGGGAATGACTGCCTGCTGTGAGTGCAAAACTTGCAGCACCATAGATAAGATGGGGGAAGAATCTTGAGATTGTTGAGCCAGTTCAGTTCAGTTCAGTCACTCAGTCATGTCTGACTCTTTGAGACCCCATGGACTGCCGCACGCCAGGCTTCCTGGTCCATCACCAACTCTTGGAGCTTACTCAAACTCATGTCTATTGAGTCAGTGAAGCCATTCAACCATCTCATCCCAGGGTTAGCAACATTCCAAGTTTTACAAAACAAAACAAACAGCATTAACAGGAAACCAGGCTTGCGATTTGGTCACAGATTGATGATGATACCAGTTTGCATCCGTCCTGGGATTATACGTGGGAACCCTGAACTGCAGTCTCTGAAGACTCACCCACGGAGCCAACCCAACTGGGACTCCAGACATGCTGTGACATGGGACTTCCCAGCGCTGTTTAAGTCTGGATGTTGGTCAAAACCCACTTTGTTGATATATTCTCTGCTCTTTCTATTTCTCTTTTCTGTTAACATTAGTATATTGAAAGTAAGCTAGATAATTCTCTAACATATATCTGTATTATTTATTTGTATATAATGAGTGGCTTATTTTGTTAACAAATCCTCTGAGATAAAAGTGCAAACTTTCAGCAAAAAAGGAGTTATTGTTTAATGGGTATAGAGTTTCAGTTTTGCAAGATGAAGAAAGTTCTAGAGGTGGATGGTGGTGAAGGGTGAAAAACAATATGAAGGTGCTTAATATCACTGAACTGTACACTTAAAAATCATTAACAAGGTAAATTTTCTGTTATATGTACTTTACTACAGTAAAGAAAAAATAGGAAAAAATAAGTAAAACAAAGACTTTTGGAGACAAAAAAATCAGAAAGTTTATCACTATATCTGCACTAGAAGAAATGTTAATCAATGTTCTTTGGGCTGAAGAAGTATGGTACCAGATGGAAATGTGGACCTGTGCAAGGTAATGATGAGCTCCAGAAATGGTCAATAAGCATAAGAAAATACAGTCAGTGTCATTAGTCAATCAGGAGATGCAAATCAAAACTATACTGAGATATTACCTCATACCCATTAAGATGGCTATAATAAAAGAGACAAAATGTAACAAGTGTTGGTAAGACATGGAGAAACTGGAGCCCTTATACACTGTTGATGGGAATGTTAGATGGTACAACTGCTTTGGAAAATAGTTTGGCAGTTCTACAAAAAGTTAAATATAGAATTAATATATGACACAGCATTTCCACTCCTATGTACATACTGAAGAAAAATGAAAACTTGTTCACACAAAAATTTGTACATGAATGTTCATACCATCATTATTCATCACAAAGTAGAAGACAATCTGACAGTTTCTTATAAAATTAAACATGCACTTGCTCTGTGATTCAGTAATTTCACTGCTAGGTTATTTATCTAAGAGGGAAAAAACAGACTGGTATGTGAATACTAGTAGCAGCTTTTTCATAATAGCTGAAAACAACCTGATTATCTATTAACCAATGGCTAGATAAACAATGCATAGTATATCTATATATACAGGAATATTACTCAGCAGTTTAAAAATTAACTACTGATACAGGAAACAACATGGATAAATTTCAAAAGCATTATTATATTAATAAGTGAAAGAAGCCAAACACAAGAGTAGATACTAGATGATTCTATTTATTTAAAATTCTAGAAATGGTATGGTCATAGAAAGTGGTGGAGTGGGAGGCACTGATAGCAAAAGGTGAGGGAACGTTTTAGGTTAACGAATATGTTATTTTCTTGATTGCAGGGGTTGTAGTTATATAGATGTCTGCCTTTATCAAAGCTCATTGAACTCAACTCTTGAAATATGTATTTTATACTGTATTAAATATTTAGTAAAATTAATTTTATAAAAGAAACAAATTAAGTTTTAAATATTTGAAAAATGCTCAATATCACTACCATTAGATGATTGAAACGAGAACTGCACTGAGATACCCATTCTCATTTGCATTTGGTAAAGATTTCATAAACATTTGCATGTTTACTAAATGCAAATATTTGACAATATATTCAGTTAGTGAATCTCTGGGAAACTATCTTTCTCATACACTGCTGAGGGAAAAGGAAAATGATGCAATTTCCACTGAGCAGTATCCAGCAACACTGACCAGAATTACTGATGCATCTACTCTCTAACCTTATAATCTCATTTTTGTGACTCTGTCCTACAGAAACACCTGTATAGATATGCAGAAGACTAGAAATAACTCGAGTCCCCATCAACAGGAGACTGGTGAAATAAATTATAGTACATCCACACAACAGAATGCTAGCTGCTCTAAACCACGAGGGAGATCTCTTTGTATGGTATGGAAGGATCTCTAGAGGCATTTTAGTAAAAAAAGAAAGAAAAGGAAGGAAAGGAGGAAATCTGAATAAATATTCAAAATGCTCCTATATGAATAAAGGTATGTATATCTTTATTCATATAGAAGGATACAGAAGAAGTTAATTAAGTCAACTTTAAATCAGAGTGCCACCATTCTGGGTTGCCTGGGAGAAATTCTAGTAAACAATCCTGAAATCTTGCCTGGAAATTCCTACTTCCCTTCCTTCCTCATTTCCTTTCCTCCCTCCACCACCCTCCTTCCTTTATTCTTTTCTTCCTCCACCTTCTTTCCTTCCTATGTTTTCTCCTTTCCTTCCTTCCTAGAAAATGCATTATTACCTGGGAAAGAGTTGACAAGAAGAAGAAGAAGAGTTGGAAGACAAGAAGAATATTGGCTCCTTGAGTAGGGCATCAAGAAATCTGGTGGCTATAATTTCCTTGATACCGAGGAGGTGGGGGGTATAGGGCTCAGGGAGTTACAGTAAAAAAGACAAGTTCCAGGGAAGGAGATCCCTCAGCAACAAGGAACATTACTCATCTTAGGTGTACAAGAGAAAAGGCTGTAGCAAAACCACCTCTCTGAGCTGGAAGTCTGAAACCATCCTCTCTATGACACACTGGCTCTTGCTACAATCTGCCTTGTGTTTGATCATTTTGCCCACCACTTCAGAGGCTGACTGTGCTGAAAAGACTGGAAGCTGTACACATTGGAGCCTAAACCATATTTGAATTCTCTCTGATATGTGGTTCCCACTACCCACTCCCCTACCACTGGTTGATTCTAGGAAGCAACTTCATTTTGACGATTAAAAATGCCCATATTGGTTGTATTTTTGTAAGACTCTTTTTTCTTTAACAAAACTCATTATATCTTTCGTATTAATCATTCTCTGTGGGGAGGAAGTGAACAGAAACATATCCTATCCTCTGTACTCAAATTTCTTTCTCCACGCTCTGGCAAGGCAACAGGGAAAGGCAGGCAAGAAAAGAGAAACACGTGCTCATCAGCCAGGGCTCTGGTGCACTCTGTACAACACAGCTCATTGCAAAATGAGAAGCCAGAATCAACAGAACTCTACTACCTCTACTTTCTGTTCAGCACCCACAGCTTTTCCAGGAGAGTGGTTTCCAAGATGCTTATTCCCTTGAGCTTCACACGGTCCTCTTTTAAGTCGTTCAACCTGAAATACAAAAGCATTTTAAATACACAGTCGGCGGGTGGGGAGGTTGCTTTATTTTAAAAATATACAGGTTATACATGAATACATTCTTTGTGTGAAAAATTTAAACAACATATAGGTATATAGAGTAAAAAGTGGTCTTTTCCTTCACATAACTTTGTGCCACAATTTCATTTCCCTTTCCAGAAGTAACAATGTTTTGGATATACCCTTACTGAACTTTATCTCATGTGTATGTGTGTGTGTTATTCAGTCGCCCAGTCATGTCTAACTCTTTGTGTGTGTATATATATACATTTTTTTTGGGGGGGGTGGTTTCCCTGGTAGCTCAGATGGTAAAAAATCTGCCTGTAATGTAGGAGACCCAGGTTCAATCCCTGGGTTGGGAAAATCCCCTGGAGAAGGGAATGGCTACCCACTCTAGTATTCTTGCCTGGAGAATTCTATGCACAGAGGAGCCTGACAGGCTACAGTCCATGGGGCTGAGAAAGAGATGGACATGACTGAGCAAACATATATAAATATATATGTGAAGTGAAGTCGCTCAGTCGTGTCCGACTCTTTGCGACCCCATGGACTGTAGTCTACTACGCTCCTCCGTCCATGGGATTTTCCAGGCAAGGGTACTGGAGTGGGTTGCCATTTCCTTCTCCAGGGGATCTTCCCAACCCAGGGATCGAACCCAGGTCTCCCACACTGTAGGCAGACACTTTACCGTCTGAGCCACCAGGGAAGTCCAAATATATATGTATATATATGTAAAACACATACACAAACATGTTTAAAATACATTGAATATATTTTATCAGTATTATATGTACAAATTTATAGAGACTTAGACAACTTGAACAGTGTTTATTTATTCTTATGGTTGCATTTTAAAATTATGATAAAATATACATAACACAAAATTTACCATTTTAACCATTTTTAAGTATATGGTTGAGAAGCACTAAGCATGTTCACATTATTATGTAACCATCACCACCATCCATCTCCAGAATTATTCTCATCTTGCAAAACTGAAACTCTAATCATTAAGCAATAACTCCTCATGCTGCCCTTCCCCACAGCCCCTAGAAACCACTATTCTACTTTCTATCTGTGATTTTTGACTACTTTAGGTACCTCATGTAAATGGAATTATGCACTATTTGTCTTTGTGTGACTTGTTTAAGTAGTATAATGGCTTCAAGTTTCACCTATGCTGTAACATATGTTAAAAAATCTTTTCTTTTTAAGGCCCTATTATACACACACACACACACACACACACACACACACACACACCATACTTTGTTTATCCATTCATCTGTCAATGGATACTTGAGTTGCTTCAACTTTTTGGCTATGAATATGAGTGAATAAATCTCTGTTCAAGTGTCTGCTTTCAATTCTTTGGGGTATATAACCAGAAGCAGAACTGCTGGTAACTCTATGTTTACTTTTTAAAGGGAGTACATACCGTTTTCGAGTGTGTCTGCACCATTTTACATTCTTAACAACAATATACAAAGGGTTCTAATTTCTCAACATCCTCATCAACATTAGTTATTTTTTTATTGTTTTGATAATAGCCATCCTAATGAATAACTATTCACTCTTGCAACAAAATTTCTTGAGCACTTGGAGTGTGTGCCAGGCACTGTATTAGATACCAGAGAGATGATTGTGAAATGAATAGAACTGAAATTGAAGTGACATAACACTCCAGTACTCTTGCCTGGAGAATCCCAGGGATGGGGGAGCCTGGTGGGCTGCTGTCTATGGGGTCACACAGAGTCAGACATGACTGAAGCGACCTAGGAGCAGCAGAAGCAGCATAGTGTATCTAGAATGGAAGAGCATATTAAAAATGATTCAAAAACATAATACAACTAAGTGTTTAGTATTAACAAACTCAAACTTTGGTAAATGTGAGAAATATAAACTATTATCTAAATGNCCTAGGAGCAGCAGAAGCAGCATAGTGTATCTAGAATGGAAGAGCATATTAAAAATGATTCAAAAACATAATACAACTAAGTGTTTAGTATTAACAAACTCAAACTTTGGTAAATGTGAGAAATATAAACTATTATCTAAATGCTTATTAAAAAGAAAAGACCCTACTGAAGCACAAGAGCAATAACATCACTGTTCAGCATATGTGGTTAAAATGTATGAAGCAGAAATACTGATACAAAGCGTCCAGGTGAAAGTAGAGCATCTACCTGCCATGTTATAGCCACCAGAATCAGACTTCACTAATGACACCACTCTTATGGCAGAAAGTGAAGAGGAGCTAAAAAGCCTCTTGATGAAAGTGAAAGAGGAGAGTGAAAAAGTTGGCTTAAAGCTCAACATTCAGAAAACGAACATCATGNCCCTTGGACTGCAAGGAGATCCAACCAGTCCATTCTGAAGGAGGTCAGCCCTGGGATTTCTTTGGAAGGAATGATGCTAAAGCTGAAGCTCCAGTACTTTGGCCACCTCATGTGAAGAGTTGACTCACTGGAAAAGACTTTGATGCTGGGAGGGATTGGGGGCAGGAGGAGAAGGGGACGACTGAGGATGAGATGGCTGCATGACATCACAGACTCGATGGACGTGAGTCTGAGTGAACTCCGAGAGATGGTGATGAGCAGGGAGGCCTGGCGTGCTGCGATTCATGGGGTTGCAAACAGTCAGACACAACTGAGCGACTGAACTGAACTGAATGACCAATGGATGATGTATTATCCATCTAGGCTGCTCTAACTGCTGTTAGTCTATACACATTTAGATTAACTCTAGGAACAAATTTAATTCAACAACTTACTTCTTCTCCAAGTACTTTTTTTTCTGAGTCAAGTGATCGAACCCGACTTCTTAGAGCCAGAATTTCCTCATCCAGTCTCTGATTATGCTCCTTTGCTTTCCGTAGGTCAACTGAGTCTAAAACAGAGAAAATGCAATTGATTCAATTGGACTGAAGCTCTTTCAAATTAGTGAATTTAGTTTTGGCTGCACTAGGTCTTCGACACTGTGCGTGGTATTGCTCTAGCTGCTGGGAGCGGGTGCTACTCTCTGCTGAGGTGTGCAGGCGTCTCAGTGCAGGGGCTTCTCTTGTGAAGCACAGCCTCACGGGCTTCGATGCCCCACGGCATGTGCGATTCTCCTGGACATGGGTCCAGCCTGTGTCCCCTGTATTGGAAGCTAGATTCTTAACTACTGGACAACCAAAGAAGTCCATGGATTGAAGTTTTAATTTGGGGGTATTAAGTCTAAAAACTGGAGAAGGCAATGGCACCCCACTCCAGTACTCTCGCCTGGAAAATCCCATGGACGGAGGAGCCTGATAGGCTGCAGTCCATGGGGTTGCTAAGAGTCGGACACGACTGAGCGACTTCACTTTCACTTTTCACTTTCATGCATCAGAGAAGGAAATGGCAACCCACTCCAGCGTTCTTGCCTGGAGAATCCCAGGGACGAGGGAGCCTCATGGGCTGCCATCTAAGGGGTCACGCAGAGTCGGACACGACTGAAGCGACTTAAGAGCAGCAGTCTAAAAACTGAGGAAGTGCTATTTCCTGCTGTTCTTGCCAGTTCTAACATGTCTCTGCACATGTGATTCTCTGCAAAGAAGAGCTGCTAGACTCTCAAGTCCAGCCCTAGAATGTGGTACCAACTCATGAAACAGAACAGAATGTTTCGTCAATTCTCATGCCAATCTAATGAGCTGGCCTTTTTCAGAGTAGTGTTTCCAGCAATTGAGGTTCTTCTAGGACCTGGGGTTTTAAAACAATTGAACCTGGCTTCTAAAACCCAAATGACCCAGAAAATTATCTTTCTAGGCTCCTGTGGTCCCACCTCTCTTATATGCGCGTATGATCAGTCGCTTCAGTCATGTTCAGCTCTTTGAGACCATATGGACTGTAGCCCGCTAGGCTCCTCTGTCCATGGGATTCTCCAGACAAGAGTACAGAAGTGGGTTTCCATGCCCAGGGGGATCTTCCCTCCCAGGGATCGAACCCGCAGCTTTTACGTCTCCTGCATCGGCAGGTGGGTTCTTTACCACAAGCACCACCTGGGGAGTCTCTCTTACACACCTCATGTATTCCTTGCTACTTCTCTTGCACTTGTTAACAGCAAGACCCCCATATACAGCTGATGCACTGAGCTAGGAGCAGTGAACAGACTGTCCAAGTGAAATCAGATTAATTCACCAAAATCCTCTTTCTCCTGTAGCACCTCTGCCTGTAGGCCACTCTTACCTCAGCATCTCATGTTGAGATCTGCTCTTCCTAGCACTCATCAAAGTTTCAATAGTAGTAATTTTCTTGGATCAGCAGCTGTTTCTTTTTTTCACTTATGTTTCTCCTATTTTATTTTAATACTGCTGTAAAGTTTCCTTTGTCTTCCTTCTTCATTGCCTGTTTGGTTTTTAACTTGTATTAATTTTTTTCTTTCTTAATTTTTTGGTTTCCCTTGCTATCCCCCTTCTCTCCTTAGCATGTGAATTTTTAACTTGAAAAATGCTGAAAACACGCCAAAAAGAAAAAAAAAGTCACAATCCACATACATATATGGAAGGCAAGATTTGTTCTAACTTTTGCATATGCAGTTTAAAAAAATTTGAACAGTGCCACACAACACTGTCTGCAAATTTACTGCCTGTGAATACATCATGGATATCTTTACAGGTAGTATACCTAAAGTCATTTTCCATTTATTTGGAATGATTTTTTAATTGAGGTATAATTTATATATAATATAGCAAACATATTAAGTGTTCAGTTTAATGAATTTTGAAAATTTTATATACTTGTGAACTTGCCTTCAAAAAGATACAGAACAGTTTCATCAAACCATAATATATCCTCAAATCCTTTTCAGTCATTTCTCCACTACCACCCACCCCTATAGGCACGCTCTGACTTCTACCACAAAGACTATTAATAGTTTTGCTCATTCTTGGTTTTCATATAAATTAAATCTTACAATACACATATGTTTGTTTCAGGCTACTTTCACTCAATATCTACAGTATTTGGGGGATTCACGTGTATTTTATTGATAATTTGTTCCTTTTGCATACATCTTATCAATATACCATGATTTGTTACTGCAGTACCTCATTTTGTTCTGCATAGTAAGCCACTGTCCAAATTGCCATTTCAATGTCACTTTCCCCCTACTGATGAGGATTTAGGTTTGCTGCCAATGCTTATTCTTGTAAACAATTTTATACAAGGATTTTACTTGTTCATCAGTCTCTAAGTCCTTATGACATTATTTCCCAAAAAATAATTCCCTAAAAAGAAATGACATAGCTGGGTCAGAAGACATGCACATTTAAAAAACCTGACAGAGGTGCAGAATTACTCTTCAGAAAGACTGTGCAAAGCTGGATTTTCACAATGCATTGTCTATTTCTCTATGCTATATAGTACCAGTACTTTTAATTCTCATAAATTTTAAAAATACAGTTTTACATAGGTCATTAAAATTAGTACTGTTCTGCTTATCACAAATGGAATAAAGGCTTTTTGTTCTTTAAAACATCAAGCCAGGGCTTCCCTGGTGGCTCACTGGTAAAGAGTACGCCTGCCAATGCAAGAGACATGAATTCTATCCCTGATCCAGGAAAACCCCACGTGCCGCAGAGCAACTAGGCCCTAGCACCACAACTATGGAGCCTGTGCTCTAGTGCCTGGGAGCCGCAGCTACTGAAGCCCAGGTACCCTAAAGCACCATGCTCTGCAAGGAGAAGCTACAACAATCAGAAGCCCACGCACTGCAAATAGAGAGTAGCCCCTGCTCTCCGTAACTAGAGAAAAGCTCGTGAGGTAACACACACCTAGCACAGTCAGTAGTAAACAAATAAATAAATTTATATTAAAAAAAATCACCCTATACAATTAGGTTCAGAGCAGATATTTTCTTCCAACCCTTATCTACCCTGACCTGAAATAATGTTGTTAATGTGCATATGTATGTGTGTGTGTTTTCAGTCACTCAGTTGTGTCCAACTCTTTGTGACCACATGGCATGTAGCCCACCAGGCTCCTCTGTCTGTGGGATTTCCCAGGCAAGAATACTGGAGTGGGTTGCCATTTCCNCCCTTATCTACCCTGACCTGAAATAATGTTGTTAATGTGCATATGTATGTGTGTGTGTTTTCAGTCACTCAGTTGTGTCCAACTCTTTGTGACCACATGGCATGTAGCCCACCAGGCTCCTCTGTCTGTGGGATTTCCCAGGCAAGAATACTGGAGTGGGTTGCCATTTCCTCCTCCAGGGGATCTTCCCAACCTAGGGACTGAACCCACATCTTCTGCAAGTGGATTCTTTACCACTGAGCTACCAGGGAAGCCTATCCTTTGGTTACCTAGGGACTTTCCAAAAGTCTTCATTGTCATGACAAAAGACACCTTTATTAGGATGAAGACCAAATACATGTTACTGCTGCTGCTGCTGCTAAGTCACTTCAGTCATGCCCGACTCTGTGCACCCCGTAGACAGCAGCCCACCAGGCTCCACTGTCCCTGGGATTCTCCAGGCAACAACACTGGAGTGGGTTGCCATTTCCTTCTCCAATGCATGAAAGTGANTGCTGCTAAGTCACTTCAGTCATGCCCGACTCTGTGCACCCCGTAGACAGCAGCCCACCAGGCTCCACTGTCCCTGGGATTCTCCAGGCAACAACACTGGAGTGGGTTGCCATTTCCTTCTCCAATGCATGAAAGTGAAAAGTGAAAGTGAAGTTGCTCAGTCGTGTCCTACCCTTAGCAACCCCATGGACTGCAGCCCACCAGGCTCCTCCGTCCCTGGGATTTTCCAGGCAAGAGTACTGGAGTGAGGTGCCATTGCCTTCTCCGAAATACATGTTACTTACTATAAATTATAACATCACAGGGTAAATAAACCTAGCTTTATAACTATTTAAAACCCGTAGACATATTTTAAATTATTTTTGTAGCTACTATCACTATAACACTCAAATTTCATTCTACTTCACTATAGTTAGTGTCATTTATACATAGTCAAGTTACAAAAAGGAGTACGTCAAGGCTGAATATTGTCACCCTGCTTATTTAACTGCTATGCAGAGTACATCATGAGAAACGCTGGGCTGGAAGAAGCANGGACAGGGAGGCCTGGTGTGTTGCAATTCATGGGGTCACAAAGAGTCGGACACAACTGAGTGACTGAACTAAACTGAACTGAAGTTAGGGTGAGGTGTTGTTAAATGCATTATACAGTGTCTTAACTTCAGTAGTCAGAGAAAGTGATGGGATCCCACTCCAGGACTCTTGCCTAGAAAATCCCATGGACAGAGGAGCCTGGCTGCAGTCCACTGGGTTGTGAAGAGTCAGACACCACTGAGTGACTTCACTTTCACTTTTCACTTTCATGCATTGGAGAAGGAAATGGCAACCCACTCCAGTGTTCTTGCCCTGAGAATCCCAGGGACAGGGGAGCCTGGTGGGCTGCTGTCTATGGGGTCACACAGAGTCGGACACAACTGATGCGACTTAGCAGCAGCAACCTCACTGGTCCCAGTAAAACACATATTGTTTGTATTAACCAAAGGTTTTGCAGTCAGACATATAGCTCTAATACTTAATGTGGCTACTGGATAATTCATTTAACCTTGCCACCACTCAGTTTCTTTATCTATGAAATGGTTAGAATAATACTGCAACTTGGCATTGATGTTAGGATTAGAGATAATACACGTAAAATGCCTGATAGAGTATATGTTAGTAAGCAACAAGTGGTAGTAACAGCAATAAGATGGTAGAGACAGTAATAATAGAACTAGTAGTAATATCATTATTTTATTATTTAATAATATTATTTAACATAGATTATATTATTGTTTAATGTTTTATTATTAAATATTATAATATCTGTTAAAATTACTCACCATTTTCTTTCATCTTTATCAAATTTTCTTTCAATTTCTCAATTTCTAGTTGAGCCTTCTCAAATGCAGAAGCTAAAAGAAAAAAAGAGCAATATATTTTTGTAAGGAGCAAATGATTAGCACAATAATCAAATTTCAAGTGACCCTCTAGAATACTTTCTTATTGATGGCTGTCCTCTGAGTTTCTGCATAAATGTCACCTCCCCCAGGAAGCTTTCCCAGAGTCCCCTCTTAATGTTCCTACTACATCTTAGGTTTCTTCCTATCCCTGATACTGTCTGATCATGTAATCTTTCCCTGTTTCCCTAACCAGATTCTATGCTAAAGAGTTTGGACCACTGTAAACAAAAGGAATAGCTAAAAGTTTTTAAGCATGGTATTACAAATTTAGTAAA
Source organism: Neotragus pygmaeus (assembly GCA_006410875.1). Taxonomy (NCBI): domain Eukaryota; kingdom Metazoa; phylum Chordata; class Mammalia; order Artiodactyla; family Bovidae; genus Neotragus; species Neotragus pygmaeus. Next base: position 1,287,254 of record SJYV01021496.1, on the reverse strand, counting down.
AAGAAATTATACACACAAATACTTAAAATTAATAATACTTAGAATTTTACCAGCAGTTCCCAGAAATAGCAAAATAGAAAAATTTCAGAAATAACTTTTGATATTATTCAAGAATTGTATGAGGATTGCAGAATGTCATAGAGAAAGTATATGGGGCACAGGAGTCTATTGAATTTGCGTTCTCTAACCCAGGTTTTATCACTTTGCCTCCTGTGGTCTACTCATCACCAATGCTACAGCTGATAGGCCTCCTAAAATGGCAAGCTGAAGAATCTCCCAGAAGGAAGAGATCAACATGAATCTTATAAGAGATCATTCCCAATCACATAGAAAAGGTACATGAAGCAAAGTCCAGAGGAAACCAGGCACAAGCTTTCAAGAGTCGTCTCACAGTATTCATACAGGAAGGGCTTAATTTCTCCAACAACAAATCTGACAATTCACATGAAAAGTCTGCCAAGAAAATTCATTACAGACCCAGCAGCCAAAGTTTTTATTGGGGGCTACTTACATAGACACCACCTTCTGCCTAGAACATACCAAAATTCCAGACTCTCAGAAGGAAAGCAGGTTTTTAGCATAAACCACGTTGTACAAACAGGTCAGGCACAGTGAGCCACTGTTATAAATTGGGGGAGGGAGGGAACCTTCTCCAAATCCAAGTTTTCAGATGCTGCTGCTCCTGCTGCTGCTAAGTCGCTTTAGTCGTATCCGACTCTGTGCGACCCCATGGATGGCAGCCCACCAGGCTCCAGTGCCAGGGATTCTCCAGGAAAGAACACTGGAGTGGGTTGCCATTTCCTTCTCCAATGCATGAATGTGAAAAGTGAAAATGATGTCGCTCAGTCGTGTCCGACTCTGTGCGACCCCATGGACTGCAGCCCACCAGGCTCCTCCGTCCATGGGATTTTCCAGGCAAGAGTCCTGGAGTGGAGTGCCATTGCCTTCTCCATCTCAGATGCTAGCCAAGGGCTAACCTGACAAACAGGACTTTCTAAGGACAGCAGGGTCAAGTCTTCTATTTTAACTATTTTCTGCACAGGATGGATATATATTTTGTTTATCCACTCACCAATGATAGATGTTTAAGTTGTTTCTATGTTTTGGCTAGTACTGTAAATAATAGTGCTGTGAGCATTCACATACAACTTTTTTTAAAAATGTATTTTATTGAAGTACAGTTGACTTATAATGTGCTAATTTCTCATTCAAGCTTTTTAGTGGACATATCTTTATTTCTCCTGGGTCACATGATAATTTTACACTTAACACCTTGAGAAAATGCCAAATTGTTTTCCAAAGTGTCTGCACCATTTTATATTCCCATCAACAATGTTCCAATTTCTTCACATCCTTGACAACACTTGACATTATCTTTTTTATTATAGCCATTCGGGTGGGTGTGGAGTGGGATCTCACTGTAGATTTAATTTGCACTTCCCTAGTGATCAATGATTTTGATCCTTTTGGCCATTCACATGCCTTCTCTAAAGAAATGTCTACTCAAGTTGTTCATTTTAAAGTTAGACTGTCTTTTTATGATAACATAAAAGAATGCTGGTGCTGCTGCTAAGTAGCTTCAGTCATGTCCGACTCTGTGAGACCCCATGGACGGCAGCCCACCAGGCTCTGCCGTCCCTGGGATTCTCCAGGCAAGAACACTGGAGTGGGTTGCCATTGCCTTCTCCAACATAAAAGAATATATAAGTAAGAATTCTTCATATACTCTGGATATGAGTTCTGCATCAAACACATGATTTGCAAACATTTCTCTCAGTCCACGGTTTGTCTTTTCACTTCTTGTTATCTTTTGAAGTACAGAAATTTTAATTTCAATTAAGTACAATTTATTAGGCTTTATATTATCACTTTTGCTTTTGGTGTTGTATCTAACATGTGATTGTCAATGCCCAGATCATAAAAATCCACTCTATGTTTTCTTCTAAACATTTATAGTTTTAACTCTTGCATTTAGCTCTGTGGTACATTTTGAGTTAATATTTGTGTAGGCATAGCCCCGCCCATCAGAGCAAGACCCAGATTCCCCTCCAGCGAGTTACTCCTTTCAGGAAGCCTCCACAAGCCTCTTATCATTATCCATCAGAGGGTGGACAGAATGGAAACCACAGTTACAGAAAACTAACCAAACTGATCACAGCCTTGTTTAACTCAATGAAACTATGAGCCACGCTACATGTCGGGCCACCCAAGACGGGCGGGTCATGGTCGAGAGTTCTGACAAAATGTGGTCCAAGAAAAAGGGAATGGCAAAACACTTCACTATTCTTACCTTGAGAACCCCATGAACAGTATGAAAAGGCAAAATGACATGACACTGAAAGATGAATTCCCCCGGTCAGTCGGTGACCAATATGCTACTGGAGAAGAGTGGAGAAATAACTCCAGAAAGAATGAAGAGACAGAGCCAAAGCAAAAACAACACCCAGCTGTGGATGTGAGTGGTAACGGAAGAAAAGTCTGATGCTGTAAAGAACAATACTGCACAGGAACCTGGAATATTAGGTCCATGAATCAAGGTAAATTGGAAGTGGTCAAACAGGAGATGGCAAGAGTGAACATCAACATTTTAGGAATCAGTGAACTAAAATGGACTGGAATGGGTGAATTTAGCTCAGATGACCATTATATCTACTACTGTGAGCAGGAATCCCTTAGAAGAAATGGAGTAGCCCTTATAGTCAACCGAAGAGTCCGAAATGCAGTATTTGGGTGCAACCTCAAAAATGGCAGAATGATCTCTCTTCATTTCCAATGTAAACCATTCATTATCACAGTAATCCAAGTCTATGCCCCAACCACAAATGCCAAAGAAGCTGAATGGTTCTATGAAGACCTACAAGACCTTCTAGAATTAACACCAAAAAAGATGTCTTTTTCATTATAGGGGACTGGAATGCAAAAGTAGGAAGTCAAGAGATACCTAGAGTAAAAACAGGCAAGTTTGGCCTTGGAGTACAGAATGAAGCAGGGCAAAGGCTAACAGTTTTGCCAAGAGAACGCACTGGTCATAGCAAACCAAACACCCTCTTCCAACAACACAAGACAGACTACACATGGACATCACCAGATGGTCAATACCAAAATCAGATTGATTCTATTCACTGCAGCCAAAGATGGAGAAGCTCTATACAGTCAGAAGAAACAAGACCAGGTACTGCGGCTCAAATCATAAACTTCTTATTGCAAATTTCAGACTTAAATTGAAGAAAGTAGGGAAAACCACTGGACCATTCAGATATGACCTAAAACAAATCCTTTATGATTACACAGTGGAAGAGACAAATAGATTCAAGGGATTATATCTGATAGATAGACGAGGCCATCTGATAGATGGACAGAGGTCTGTAACACTGTATAGGAGATGGTGATCAAAACCATCCCCAGGAAAAAGCAAAGCCAAAAGGCAAGATGGTTGTCTGAGGATGCCTTACAAATAGCTGAGAAAAGAGAAGTGAAAGGCAAAAGAGAAAAGGAAAGGTATACCCAGCTGAATGCAGAGTTCCAAAGAAAAGCAAGGAGAGATAAGAAAGCCTTCCTTAGCGATCAATGCAAAGAAATAGAGGAAAACAACAGAATGGGAAAGACTAGAGATTTCTTCAAGAAAATCAGAGATACCAAGGGAACATTTCATGCAAAGATGGGCTTGATAAAGGACAGAAATGGTATGGACCTAAAATAAGCAGAAGATATTAAGAAGAGGTGGCAAGAATACACAGAAGAACTGTACAAAAAGACCTTCAAGACCCAGAGAACCACGATGGTGTGATCACTCACCNAGAGAAACATCTATTTCTGCTTTATTGACTATGCCAAAGCCTTTGACTGTGTGGATCACAATAAACTGTGGCAAATTCTGAAAGAGATGGGAATACCAGAGCACCTGACCTGCCTCTTGAGAAACCTATATGCAGGCCATGAAGCAACAGTTAGAACTGGACATGGAACAAAAGACTGTTTCCAAATCGGAAAAGGAGTACGTCAAGGCTGTATATTGTCACCCTGCTTATTTAACTTATTTGCAATAATCTACCAACACAGAACAAATCCTTAACCGTCTGATCTAATAATTCTACTCAGGTATATCATGATCAGAAATGTATAGATAAAGACAAGAATACTTATAGCAGCACTGTTCATAATAGACCACAACTGGAAACAACATAGATGTCTATCAAGAGTAGAAGGTCTAAATAAAATAAATGAAGTACGTTTATTCAATGAAATACTAGAGTACAAACAGCAAAAGTGAACAAATTACTGTTACATGCAAGAATATGGATGAATCTCACAAATATACTATTGAACAAAAGAAGCAAGCTATACAATGTATATTCCCTGCAGTTAAAACTCAGAAATAGCCTTAAAAGTTAGGACTTTGGGGAAGGAGAGAGTATGTAGACATAGGGAGAAGAAACAGGGCTTCTGGAGCACTGGAAATTTCTTGCACTGGGTGGTGTATTGGAGTTGTACACCTTTTGGTAGTTATGATATGCTTTGACAAAAACTTCTGGACACTGTAGAAAATGAGACTATATATCAGACTTTTATGTGTTTATCTTAGAAGATTTTTTTCTCAGTGTACTTGTGTTTTACCCTTAGCAGGACCATTACATTTAAAACACGGTCAGAGATGTTCATCTGTCAGCACAGCTTACCGAGTTTGCTCTGTACCTTTTCCTTCCCTTGCAGTTCATCAGTGAGCCTTTGGATCTCCTCATGGGCCATCTCTAACTTCCATGCTATGTCCTCCAAATCTCTCTCTCTGCAGTTTTGTGGTGTTTTATCTTTTTCTGGATCTTCATTAAGGGACTGAAATAAAACTGCTGTTAGTAGTACACCAAAAAGTAAATATACGCCTAGGATATTGCCCTAAAGAGTTTGAAAGCCAATAAAGAAGAGAAGATTATTTATGTGCATTTCTTTTATTAGGTTGAACCATATAAAATTGGTGATATTTTATTGTTTTTATACAATTTCACCTTCAAACCTAAAATACTTAAGAGATTATGGTTATATAATTATTTCAAAAACTAGACATTTAATCATAAAAATAATCCTTGGTAAAAAAGAGGGAAAATATTCCTCATTTATATGGTAATTAAATACAGCTTGTAAAACGCCTTTACATTAAATTTTATTTAATTTCAAAGTTGGAACAATTAGGGCTCAATTCATGTTTAGAGCTCCTTTCCTTACAACTATTTTTAAAGCATTTTAAAAGCTATGTAAGAAATTCAATCTTAATTATATTTTGCTTTTGATTCTCAAGATGTGTATTTTGTATATGAATATAATTTCATTATACATATTTTCCTAAAAAGTAAGAAAACAACCAAATATTAATACCATCTACATAACAAAACTACTTTCTGCTTACTGGTATATTTCCTTGCAGTATTTTTCATTTACACACATTTTTTTACCTAGTCATAGTCTCAATCTATGTACACATTTCTGTCTGGCTTTTTCATTTAACATTATATGAGGAATTTTTTTCCTACATTGGTGTACAGATTTTGTAATGATAATTTTTAGAGGCTGTATAATGTTCCAGCTTCCCTGGTGGCTCAGAGGTTAAAGCGTCTGCTTCCAATGCAGGAGACCCAGGTTCAATCCCTGGGTCGGGAAGATCCTCTGGAGAAGGAAATGGTAACCCACTCCAGTATTCTTAGAGCCTGGAGAATCCCATGAACGGAGAAGCCTGGTAGGCTACAGTCCACGGGGTCGCAAAGAGTGGGACATGACTAAGTGACTTCACCTTCATACAATGTTCCAGTGGGCACAACATAATTTATATAATCATTTCAACATTTTGGTATTTTTTTCATTTTTGCTGTTGAAAATAATACCATGGTTTCATCCACATATATTTATCTTGAGTTGCTTCCCATTGTTAAATTCTCTATATATACTTTATTCACTGGATTTAACTCTTAATAGCATTTCCCTAGATCAAAAATAATTTCCACAAAGAGAATTACTTATATTTAAAATAATGTGCAACATATTTTAAAGGACCTCCCTGCAAAAGGAAGCTTCAAATATTATTTGGAAGGAAGTGTGTACTGTCCCAAGGTGATTTTTCAAAGGACATAACACATATTGATTGCTTAAATTTTGATACATTCAATAAAAATCAGCTATTGTGTTAAATAATTTATTTTTTCTTCCCAAATTTCTAAGATGTGTTCATAATACTCTTATGCACAACTGGTATCTTTTACAGCATGGATTTATGCATTTAAATGTATTCAAACAAAATACTTCCAAGGTAAGAGCTAACTTGTAATTACCTATTATTACTAAGCAAAAGATTGTAAATTTTTTCTTACCTCACTCAGGCTCTTTTTAGACTGATGCACAGGTTCTTGATGTTTCTGATGTTCCTTTTGCAGAGGCTGGTGGGTTTGTTCAAGTTTCTCCTAAGTGAGGTAAATGAATATTAACTCAATCAGCTTCATGAACAAAAGTTGAGGTAAGGTGAAGTTGCTCAGTCGTGTCCAACTCTTTGCGACCCCACAGACTGTAGCCTACCAGGCTCTTCCATCCATGGGATTTTCCAGGCAAGAGTACTGGAGTGGGGTGCCATTTCCTTCTCCAGAGGATCTTCCCGACCCAGGGATCGAACCCAGGTCTCCTGCATTGTAGGCAGATGCTTTACCTTCTGAACCACCAGGGAAGTCTTAAAATGTCATTTAATTTTAAAATATATATAATCAAGTAGAGAAAGAGGGAGCACAATCCAGTCAATTTTATGAGGCTAGACCATGCATTCTCAGTGAGATAATACTGCTCCCAGGGGAGTTCAAACAATTCCTAAGAGGGGAAATCTTACCCTTTTAAATACAAAGTACAGACGTCTATGGTACATATATAGAATTACTTTATATGAGCACCATCAAGATTTTATGGGAGAGTGATAGAAAAAATTATTTTAAAAGTCTCATTATAGAAGCAATAATGAAAAAAAAAGGCTGGCTAACACTGCCTAGATGGATCTTGATATTAAAACCTGACAAAAGTAACACAGAAAGAAAAATCACAGGGCTACCTCACTCATAAATAAATATAGATGCAAAAACTTAAAGAAAAGCTTATCAAACTGAATCTATACTATTTAGAAAGGATAACCTATCATGAAGCAGTTGGATGTATCCCAGGAATACAAGATACGTTTAACACTAGAAAATTTAATCAATGAAATTCTCACATTAACAGGTAAAAGTTCTAAATGACTTCATCATTTCAATAGCTATAGAAAAAACTCAACATTTTCTAAACTCAACATTAATTCCTAATAGAAGCTCTGAACAAATCAGGAATAAAGGAGAACTTTCTTACCTCAATAAAGTCTATTTTTAAAAAACAAACTCTTTTTTTTGAGGGGTTGTGATCAGATAAGAAAGGTTCTAGGCAGTTGGCCAGCAATACGTGAACCATGAACTTCCAGATGTTCAGATATGCAGATGACACCACCCTTATGGCAGAAAGTGCTGCTGCTAAGTCACTTCAGTCGTGTCCGACTCTGTGTGACCCCATAGACAGCAGCCCACCAGGCTCCCCACTCCCTGGAATTCTCCAGGCAAGAACACTGGAGTGGGTTACCATTTCCTTCTCCAATGCATGAAAGTGAAAAGTGAAAGTGAAGTCGCTCAGTCATGTTCGACTCTTTGTGATCCCATGGACTATAGCCTACCAGGCTCCTCCGTCCATGGGATTTTCCAGGCAAGAGTCCTAGAGTGGGGTGCCATTGCCTTCTCCAATGGCAGAAAGTGAAGAGGAACTAAAAAGCCTCTTGATGAAAATGAGAGGAGAGTGAAAAAGTTGACTTAAAGCTCAACATTCAGAAAACGAAGATCATGGTATCTGGTCCCATCACTTCATGGCAAATAGATGGGGAAACAGTGGAAACAGTGTCAGACTTTATTTTGGGGGGGGCTCCAAAATCACTGCAGCTGGTGACTGCAGCCATGAAAGTAAAAGATGTTTATTCCTTGGAAGGAAAGTTATGACCAACCTAGATAGCATATTCAAAAGCAGATATTACTTTGCTAACAAAGGTCTGTCTAGTCAAGGCTATGGTTTTTTCAGTGGTCATGTATGGATTTGAGAGTTGGACTGCGAAGAAAGCTGAGAGCCAAAGGATTGATGCTTTTGAACTGTGGTGTTGGAAAAGACTCTTGAGAGTCCATTGGAATGCAAGGAGATCCAACCAGTCCATCCTAAAGGAGACCAGACCTGGGTGTTCACTGAAAGGACTGATGCTGAAGCTGAAACTCCAATACTTTGGCCACCTCATGAGAAGAGTTGACTCTTTGGAAAAGACCCTGATGCTGGGAGGGATTGGGGGCAGGAGGAGAAGGGGACAACAGAGGATGAGATGGCTGGAGGGCATCACCAACTCGATGGACATGAGTTTGGGTGAACTCTGGGAGTTGGTGACGGACAAGGAGGCCTGTCGTGCTGCGATTCATGAGGTTGTAAAGAGTCGGACATGAATGAATGACTGAACTGAACTGAACTGAGGCAGTTGGCAAAGTTGTATTCCTAACAGGACCAGTGGTTGCATAGGTGTTTATTCAATAACTATTAGTCAAACTGTATTTTTAAATTGTTATCATTTTTATGCACATATTCTGTCATATTCCACAGTAAAAAAATTTTTTTTTAACTTTGATTATTCCTGGCATTAAAAGTCATCTCTTTGTCCTCTGCCCCATGCAACAATAAAGTGGTTAAATAAATTCTGATACATCCATTTAAAGGATCAGTTCAGTTCAGTTCAGTTGCCTAGTCATGTCCAACTCTTTGCAACCCCATGAATTGCAGCACGCCAGGCCTCCCTGTCCATTACCAACTCCCAGAGTTCACCCAAACTCATGTCCATTGAGTCGGTGATGCCATCTAGCCATCTCATCCTCTGTTGTCCCCTTCTCCTCCTGCCCCCAATCCCTCCCAGCATCAGGGTCTTTTCCAATGAGTCAACTCTTTGCATCAGGTAGCCAAAGTATTGGAGTTTCAGCTTTAGCATCAGTCCTTCCAAAGAACACCCAGGACTGATCTCCTTTAGGATGGACTGGTTGGATCTCCTTGCAAGTCCAAGGGACTCTCAAGAGTCTTCTCCAACACCACAGTTCAAAAGCATCAATTCTTCGGCACTCAGCTTTCTTCACAGTCCAACATTCACGTCCATATATGACCACTGGAAAAACCATAGCCTTGACTAGATGGACCTTTGTTGGCAAAGTAATATCTCTGTTTTTGAACATGCTAGCTAGGTTGGTCATAACTTTCCTTCTAAGGAGTAAGCGTCTTTTAATTTCATGGCTGCAGTCACCATCTGCAGTGATTTTGGAGCCCCCCAAAATAAAGTCTGACACTGTTTCCCCATCTATTTGCCATGAAGTGATGGGACCAGATGCCATGATCTTAGTTTTCTGAATGTTGAACTTTAAGCCATTTAAAGGATATATGTTATTAAAAAGACAAAGGAAATCTCTACATGCTATTACAGATACTGAAAACAATAGGCATAATGGAATATAATTTAAATTTTAAGAGAATGGAAATTTTTTTGGAAAGATAGATTAAAAAATTGTTGGCAGTTGTTGCTTAGCAGTATGGAACTGAGGATTTGAGGTGAGAAGATAACTCATTTTTCATTCTATTTTATACTGCTTGAATCCTTTTACTATGTGCCTATATTAAGTTAAAAAGCCAATAAAAAATAAAAACTAATGTTAAATAAAATGTAGTTTGTATGTAGATCAGGCCTTGCAAAACTTCTTGGGGTTTCAAGTCATCATATGTGGTCCCATTTTGGTAGGAATGATTCTCTCATCTACTTTATGCAGAGGTTAGTTCAACATTGAAAGTGAAGTTGCTCAGTCATGTTCGACTCTTTGCGACCCCATGGACTATAGCCTACCAGGCTCTTCCATCCATGGGATTTACCAGGAAAGAGTACTGGAGTGGGTTGCCATTTCCTTCTCCAACAGTAGTGTATGTAAAATATAACTAGGGAGACAATGAAATTTTTACAAGCTACAGTTCATAATAATAATGTCTTTGCAAAAAATTTTTTTAAGTTTTTAAAGGTATAATCAATATACAACAAACTGAACATATTTACAGTGTACAATTTTTTGTTACATGTATACATTTATGAAACCAACACCACAATCAAGATAATGAAAATATCTACCACAGGCAAAAGTTTCATATGCTTCCTTAAATTTATTTTTTCCCAACACTGTCCTCAGACAACCACTGATCTGTTTCTGTTATTATATACCAGTTTGCATTTCCTACTGCTTTATACAAATGGAACCGTAGACTATGTACTCTTTTTGGTCTGGCTTATTTCACTCGGGTAACTGAGATATATCTGTTTTGTTGTGTATTTTTTCTTTGTTATTATAAAATAATATTCCATTCTATAGATCTATACATTTACCTGTTGATGAACACTTGAGTTGATTATACAATGAAAGTTGCTGTGACATGTGTAAGTCTTTACATGGCCACATGCTTTCATTTCTCTTGGTATAGTCCTAGAAGTGGAATGTAACAGTTGCATATTTAACTTTTTAAGGCAATGCTAAGCAATTTTCAAAGTGGTAGTATCATTTTATATTCCCATCAGTAGAATATGAGGATTACAATTGCTTCACATTGTCAACAATACTTGATACAGTTAGTCTTTTAATTCTGGGCATTCATTGATATTGATAAGTTGATAGTGGTGACTCATTGTGATTTTTGTGTTTTCCTAGTAATAAATGAATTTAAGCATTATTTCATATGCTTATTTACTACTTGTATATCTTCTCTGGTACAGTTGCTTTTTAATTTTTTGCCCATTTTTTAGTTGGGTTGTATGTGTTATTATTATTGAGCTATAAGAGTTATATATTTAGATAGAAAGATTTTGTTGGACACATTAAAAAAAAATTATCTCCCAGTCTGTGCCTTCCTCTTTTATTTCTGTCTTTTGAAGAGCAACATTCTGAATGTTGATAAAATCCAATTTCATAATCCGTGCTCTTCCTGTCTGATAAAAATCTTTCCAAACCGACGGTCACTAAAATTTTCTTCTGTAGATTTTCTCTCCTACATGATCTATGAACCGTTTTGAGTTAATTTTTGTATATGGATAGGATAAAGGTATTATAAAGCCTTAAATTTCATGTGTTACCTTCACATCCTTATAGCCCACAGTCCACCAAAAGCCTAACCATGAATTCCCCTGCTTTTGCCAGATATACCCCATCTGACAGGAAAGATTCCCTACCCAGCTAGCTCCCCTATCAGCCAGAACAGCTACAGTCTACCTGGTCCTCAGCCATTTAATGACTGTCATTTCACTGCCAACTCATGAAATTGTTTAAACAAGCCAGTCATATCCTCCCACAGGAACAAAGGGCACCTCTCCTATTGTTCCTGAACACAGGCAGTGTCCTCCCCTGGGCTGTAAGTCCATGTGATTAACTATGAACCACATCTCTGTCCAAAGCTGGGTCTCATGTGTTTGACTGTCTCATAGTATTTAGGGTAGGAACGCCTCCTTTACCAGTGGGGAAGGGAACTCAACAGAGTTGAGGGAGCCTTTTCTGTTTGTTTTTTGCATATGCCTGTCCAATGGTTCCAGCACCATTTGTGCAAAAGCACATCTTTTCCCCATTAAATTACCTTCCCATCTGTTTTGAAAATCAATTTACCATACAGATGCGGGTCTTTATTTTGTTCCATTGATCTATATATCTACCTTTACACCAATACCACACATTCTTGATTACTGCAGCTTTATGGTAATTCTTGAAAGCGGGAAGAGTGTATCTTCCAATTTGTTATTCTTTTTCAAAGTTGTTTGGGCTATTCTAGTTCCTTTGCCTTCCTTATCCATTTTAGAATCAGCTTGTTAATTTCTACAAAAAAGTGACTCTACTGATTACTTTATGCTCAGGCAAATGACAACATTAGCTTAAAATATAAACAGGAATGTGACAGAAATGTTATGAATTACATTTTATAATAACAAAATCCTTTAAGGTATCTGTTTTAATTCTTCCTGTCCATGAGTTGTAAAACTATGACTTAGTAATGATCTAAGTAAACTATGATCTTAGCCTTAAAATCATCTAAGACTTCACCTTCAAAACACCAATTTGTTTTATAGATTCCACCTCCTTCATAACTCCTTAGTTCATCTTCCCTTCTCCATTTACACTCTGAGTCTTGGTTTTGGTTCTCATTCTTTAATTATTTAACATCTCCTGAAACCCCTGCTTCCAATCTGGCCCCTTTCCAATCCATCTCTCCACGATGGCCAGAGTGATTTTTCTAAAACACAAATCAGATCATGCTGTGCGTGCATGCATGTTACTCTTCTCTTAAAATCATTTAGTGACTCTCCAGACCTTTTACATCAGTCAGTTATTTGTCAATTTGAAATATTTTTATCCCTCTAGTATGCTCCAAGAACACTGCTGGGTGCTGAGTCCAAACTCTCTAGCTTAGCGTATGAGTCTCACCATGAAGTGATATCTGAAAATATCTCCGGGTGCATTTCTCAGCATTGACTCACATGAACCAGTATGTGTTATACACTGTCTCCTCTGCCAGAAATGCCTTTCCCTTCTTCTTCATCCAACTCACACCTACTCAGCTTTCAAAATGCTACTCAATACCACCTCTTCTGGAAGCCTTTTCTATCCATCCCAACTGAGCCTCTCCCCCAGGTTCTCCTAGCCTTCTGTGCCTCACTTTACTAAAGAACTTTCCACACTGAATTATAACCACTAGTTTATTTCTTTCCTTCATTAGCTTCATTTATTTCTTTCATTTTTCTCTCCTTGCAAGTCCAGATTATGTTTAATTTGACTTTGTTCCTACATCTACTAGCACAAAGCCTGGCACACAGTAGGTTCTCAAGAATAATAGTGCTAATTAACATGGGGGGTTTCATTTTAGAGCTACACATATATTAAGCAATTTCATTTCATTTACATGATCATCTTGCGGAGTACGTGAGTTGCTCCCAGATTTTACAGGTTACGACAACGAGGCTCACAAAAATTAAGTAATTTATTCAAGAACATACTGCTCACAAGGGGCAGAGCAGGCCCATTCAAACTTAAAGTTTATATTCTTAAACACTATCAAAACTGGCTTCCTGATATTTTAATGTAGGAAAGGTTAAATAAACACATGCAGTTTTCAACTGGCCCGCTTCTTACTCAATTCTGTAGTTAATTTTGGAATACCTGGGGAAAGTCTTTCTGCAGGTTACGGCTCAGACATCTTTGTGGTTCTGGCTTGGGGTTCCCAAGTTCCAGTTTCCTCAAGAGTGTATTTCTTTCCATGATTAAGTGTGTGATCTGTTCACCAGGGCTGCTCAGAGCCACTGTAGACAAGCCTTCTTGATACATTGCAACCTTCTTTGTTTGCATTTCTGTTAGGAAGAAATAACAGAAACGATACTGTTATAAGAAATGCAGGCAAAAAACTAAAAAGTCGTGGGAAAAGGTTCTCAAAAGCAGTAGATATTCTTCAGTTCAGTTCAGTCACTCAGTTGTGTCCGACTCTGCAACCCCATGAACTGCAGCAGGCCAAGCTTCCCTGTCTATCACCAAATCCCAGAACCTACTCAAACTCATGTCCATTGAGTCAGTGATGCCATCCAACTATCTTATCTTCTGTCATCCCCTTCTCTTCCTGCCTCCAATCTTTCCTATCATCAGGGTCTTTTTTCAATGAATCAGTTCTTCACATCAGGTGGCCAAAGTTATTGGAGTTTCAGCTTCAACATCAGTCCTTCCAATGAACACCCAGGACTGATTTCCTTTAGGATGGACTGGTTGGATCTCCTTGCAGTCCAAGGGACTCTCAAGAGTCTTCTCCAACACCACAATTCAAAAGCATCAATTCTTTGGCACTCAGTTTTCTTTCTAGTACAACTCTCACATCTATACATGACTACTGGAAAAACCATAGCTTTGACTAGATGGACCTTTGTTGGCAAAGTAATGTCTCTGCTTTTTAATATGCTGTCTAGGTTGGTATTCTAGATATTTTTACTACCTGTGTAAGTTTAAAATTTGTCCTTGCATAACTTTTAAAGTGTATCATTGTTTCAGTTAGTGTTTGCTAATGTGGCAGGTATTTGAGATAAATTTATCTTATTTAATCCAGTGAGGTAGGAATCATATTATCACTTTTAAGAGAAGAGGGCTCAGGCACCAAGAAATTTGTCCATAGTCACTCAGCTAATCCTGCCGAAATTCTTGATGATTTCTATATTCAGGTAAGTGATTATATTCCAGGAGCCTGTCCTTTTAGTTTCTTTATAGCTAACTTTCAAAAATTTAGTCCTCTATCCCATCTTAGTCACCTACTCCTTATTAATCCCCTAGACCCTGTCATTAGCCTGTATAGTTTCTATAGCCTCTCCCTAGCCTCAATTTTAAACATCCTATTCTCCAATCATCCTTCCCAACCCTTTGTACTAGCAGCTCAATTTCAACAATTTTTGACCATACTGGAAACTAGCATCCATTGACTACAAAGACTTTTTAGCGTTCCTTATTCCATTCCTATTTTCATTTCCTTTCTTACCCAGCTTAGATTCTACAACCCATCAGTACAATTACTCCCCAGAAAATATTCACAATTCTCTTGCCTTCTTTCCTTCCATTGTACTTGGTGACAAAACTTCAACCTGTTTAAAACCAGCACTTCACCAGTGCACTCCAGAACCTGAAACCTGAATGTAGCTGGAGAAAACTGCACAGACAGTGCTGATTGGTTTCATTTCAAACTCATGACTACCAACCAGCCTTGAGTGGGCCCCTACTGCTGCTCAGCAATCCTCCTGCATTCCCCTGCTTGTCTGTCTCTGCCTGGAAAATACCATGGACTGAGAAGCCTGGTAGGCTACAGTCCATGGGGTCGCAAAGAGTTGGACACAACTGAGCGACTNTGAGTGGGCCCCTACTGCTGCTCAGCAATCCTCCTGCATTCCCCTGCTTGTCTGTCTCTGCCTGGAAAATACCATGGACTGAGAAGCCTGGTAGGCTACAGTCCATGGGGTCGCAAAGAGTTGGACACAACTGAGCGACTTCCCCAAACCATCCTTCTCTTTCATCAAATCTCTAATACCTCCGACCCCTCCTCACTCTCACGCGAACACCTGACTTCTTATTTCACTGAGAAAAGAGAAGTACTTTGAAAAGAGCTTCCGCGAGCTCCCCTTACCAAATCTGCCAGCTCTCTGGTACTCTTCCCTCTTGTGAGATTAGACAAGATACCCTTGTTCCTAAGCCCAGCCCCTCCCCTTGTGCACTGGATCTCATTCCTTCTCTCAAAAAAAAAAGCTCCCGCAGTTGACTCTTCTCTCTGCTGTCTCATGGAGCTTTCTTCCCAACTATTCATCTGAGAGACATGGTATAGTATCTCCCATTAAAAACAGCAGTGATAGGGACTTCCCTAGTGGTCCAGTGGTTAGGACTCCACGCAGGGGGCATGGGTTCGATCTCTGGGTGGGAAACTGAGATCCCGCACGCTGCACACAGCATGGCCAAAAAATTAAAAAACAAAAAGTTAAAAATAAATAAATAAGAACAAGGTGATGAAAACCACGAAACCTTTGCTTCACACGCATGTCACCCTCTAGCTCCTCTTTGCCGCACAACTTCAAGAAAGGATCATCCCTCCCTCCCCTACCATTCTTTCCTGAATTCACTCACTGGCTTTTGTATCCACTGCTCCACAGAAACAGCTCTCCTCGAAATCACAATGAGTTCCACGTGACCAGATCCAAGGGTCAATCTCCTGTCCTCATTCCACATATCTTATTAATGGCATTTGGCCCAATTGTTCATTTCCTTTTCTGAAAACACCTTCCTCATTTCTCTCCTTGGGCACCACACTCTGCTAGTTTCCTCTTAGCTTTCATGCCACTCCTTCTCAGACTCCTTTGCTGACTTCTTACCTTTCTAACCTCTAAACACTGGAACACACCAGGGCCTAGCTCTGAAACTTCTTCTTTTCACTCCCTAGGGTATCTCCTTCCATCCTAAGGCTTTAAGTATTTGCTATACCTGATGACTCCCAAATTTACATCTCTAGTTCACAATGCATTCCAGACATAAACAAAATTGCCTACTTAACCTTTCAACTCAGATGTTTAATATTCACATCCAAATGCAGATGTCCAAGAGCAAACTCTTTACTGTCTTCCCTAAATAGGACCACCCACACCTACCCGATCTGAATAGTTAGGATCTCTAGTATTCCAGCTGTCCAGGCCAAAGAGCTTGGGGTCACCAGTAATTTCTTTTTCTCCCACCCAACATGAAATCTGTGCCCTTGGTATGTACTGTGCTGTGCTTAGTTGCCTGTCAGGCTTCTCTGTTCACGGGGATTCTCCAGGCAAGAATACTGGAGTCGCCATGCCCTCCTCCAGGGGATCTTCCAAATCCAGGGGTCGAACCCAGGTACCCCGCATTGCAGGCAGATTTTTTACCATCTGAGCCACCAGGGAAGCCCATGACCTTGGTATGGTGGTGGCTTAGTCGCTAAGTTGTGTCCAACTCTTGGGACCCCATGGGCTGTATAGCCCGCCAGACTCCTCTGTCCATGGGATTCTCCAGGCAAGAATACTGGAGTGGGTTGCAATTTCCTTCNAGCCACCAGGGAAGCCCATGACCTTGGTATGGTGGTGGCTTAGTCGCTAAGTTGTGTCCAACTCTTGGGACCCCATGGGCTGTATAGCCCGCCAGACTCCTCTGTCCATGGGATTCTCCAGGCAAGAATACTGGAGTGGGTTGCAATTTCCTTCTCCAGGGGATCTTTCCAGTCAAGGGATTGAACCCAGGTCTCCTATGTTGCAGGCAGATTCTTTACCAACTGAGCTACAAGGGAAGCCCCAAGGGAAGACTTTAGTATAGGGCTCCAAAAAACCCATTATCAAATCATGTTTGCTCCACTTTCAAAAGACATCCTTTAATTACAGATGCATTTCTGATGTGATTGACATATGTGTTCCTAAAATAAACAAGCGGATCTGTATTTCACAAAAATGCTCACTAAAAATAATGTAGCTTATGGAAAAATGTTGGCTTGGAGCACTCAAAACCTTTATCATTGCATAATTAATGCTATAAAAAACACTGAGAATCCTAATTATATTGGTTCATTAAAGAGATGTGTCAAATTCCTAAAAAAATTAAGGGACTACTATAGCAGATATAAGTAAACAATGTAAAAAAATAGAGGAAAATAGAATGGGAAAGACTAGAGACCTCTTCAAGAAAATTAGAGATATCTAAGGAACATTTCATGCAAAGATAGGCACAATAAAGGACCGAAATGGTATGGGCCTAACAGAAACAGAAGATATTAAGAGGAGGTGGCAAGAATACACAAAAGAACTATACAAAAGAGATCTTAATGACCCAGATAACCACGATGGTGTGATCACTCACCTAGAGCCAGACATTCTGGAATGTGAAGTCAAGTNCCATAAACAAGGCTGAGTGCCAAAGAACGGATTTTTTTGAACTGTGGTGCCAGAGAAGACTCTTGAGAATCCCTTGGACAGGAAGGAGATCAAACCAGTCAATCCTAAAGGAAATCAATCCTGAATATTCATTGGAAGGACTGATGTTGAAGCTGAAGTTCCAATACTTTAGCCACTTGATGTGAAGAGTCAATTCAATGGAAAAGATCCTGATGCTGGGAAAGACTGAGGGCAGGAGGAGAAGAGGGTGACAGAGTGAGATGGTTGGATGGCATCATTGACTCAGTGGCTATGAGTCTGAGCAAACTCCAGGAGACAGTGAAGGCAAGGGAAGTCTGGCGGGCTGCAGTCCATGGGGTAGTAAAGAGTTGGACATGACTGAAGAACTGAACAACACAGCAAATATAGGGAATTCCCAGGTGGCACTAGTGGTAAAGAATCCACCTGCCAATGCAGGAGACATGGGTTCTACCCTTGGGTTGGGAAGATCCCCTAGAGTAGGAAATGGCTTCCCACTTCAGTATTCTTGCCTGGAAAATGTCATGGATAGAGGAGCCTGGCAGCTGCAGTCTGTGGAACTGCAAAGAGTCAAACTATGACTGAGCACACACACACACGTACACAGCAAATATAGAGCTCTGTCTTCTTTTTAAAATCAGATTTGCTGCAAAGATAAGATAAAGAAGGAGCTGAGCCTGCAGGGTAAAGTAAAGGCAAAATGCAAAGGATTAGGAATATCTCTGCAATAAGCACTTTCAAGGCAAAATATATAGCCAAACAGCCCAGAAGAGGAAAGTGGGATGAATGGGCTTTAGGTATAAACTCCATGGCTTGTTGGTGAACCCAAATCATTAATATGCTGGGGAAAATGATATGTGAACTTCCACACATAACTCCCATTATAGTGACATTACTCTCCTATTTCCCAATCCTTCATGAGCTAATTAATTTATGCTAGTAACAGGACACAGAGGAGCTTTTGCTTCTTACAGCAAGGCAGATTAGAGCCCTTAACGACCTTGCAGCTGAGAAAAACTAAAAATGCCAGGAAAAATTTAAAATTCCTAAAATGCAATCAGAATATGAACAAAACTAGAATGCAAGCTTTTGAGCCAGCAGAAGAAAACTCAGTTATCCAGTGGAAAACAAAAAAGGGGGGAATCGAAACTAGAGTGAAGTACCAATGAATCACATCTTATGATTAGCTCAATTTACTCTGCACCTGAGATTTAAAATACAGAGAACTGTCCATCACGGATCCTTGTGAAAGAAAGTTCTAAAATGAAAAAATGGAAAATGATTCCAAAGAAGATATCTGAAATGAAAGAAAAATGCTAAACAAAGAAAATAATAAATGTGTAGTAAATATAAATATCTACTGGCGTAAAATGACCCCATGGTGTGCTGCAGTCCATGGGGGTCACAAAGATCGGACACAACTCAGTGACTGAACAGAACTGAAAACTAAATAGACACTGAATATCATAATAAAAGCTAATTTATGGAGTTTTAAAAAATATAATATTTTAAAGGGGTCCTGTCTGTATCATCCTTTGTAGCTCTGGAGTACTTAATAAACATCTCCTGAGCCCTTAACCTGCTAGGTACTTTACAAGGCTGGAGCTGTTGAGAACCCAGAAACCAGGGAGACGAGGACGTGATCTCTGCCCCAGAAGAGCTGACACAGGTCATGGTGACCTAGTGCACTAAGTGCTGTAACCGACATTAAAGAAAAGAACCATTCTGCACTCTCTCACACACATTTCAGAATATTTCAGAATACATACCTTAAAAAGATAGGCAGAAAATAAACCTAAAACATTACAAATACTTTTCTTGAGGTGGAGGGTATGTAGCAATTTTTTCCCTTCCTTCTGTTTTTATACATTTCCCAAATTTTCTATAATTGTCAAACTCTACTTATTAGAATTAGAGAAAAAATTTACATTTTTTACAAAAGGAAAAATGACCTGGTTTGAGTTGGAGCTCTTTAAACTCATGTCTAGGCTGTTTGTTTTCCTTTTCATAACTAGGAGAAAATGCTTCTTTTTCCTCTGTTAAGTCACAGACATGGTTTGCATAGTTTTCCACCTAAGAAGAAAATAATGCATTTTCTTACCAGACTATTAAGTGAAAGAGTCATTAAGAGATCACCATACTATCAATGTTTATAACCTGAGAAATAAAAGAAAACTCAACTTTACTTAAGCGTGGAATCAGTATTTGATGTCTCTCCCTAAACTTCCTGTTGTCACGTTATCAGACGCTGTTTCTCCACAGATAGGATGACACATCTCTACAAATTTCTGGGAAAATCAGTCTCTGATTTTTTCACCATGAACAACTCAGGTTTCAAATCAAGTCTCCTTATCTATGGTTTAGGAAATACTGTCATGATACTCAGGAACAGAGAACTATCTACACAATAATTATTTATACTCTTAAGCAAAACTCATGATTACGATGTCTGAAATTTTTTTCATTCATAATTGCTTATTTTAATTAACTATTAATTTAAATTAAAATTATTACATAAATTAGGTTTTAAGGTGTTAAAAATGATGAAATGTTAATAGGAGCTTTATTAAAATAACCTATTGGGTATTCTTTAAAAATAGTTTCTGATTAATAGGGCAGCTTCACAAAAGGTACTTCTATGTAGCTCATAATAATAGATTGAAAGCAAACTGTATGCTCTAGGTACTCTGTTAAGGAAATCAAATACCGAGTTTTCACCACAATCCTATGACACTGTTATCTTCTCCTTTATAGGTAAGGGAGGAGGCTGAGAGAGGCTGAGGGAGTTGCATTGTCAAGCAAGACAGAAAGGCAGGAGCCAGACTTCACACTCTTACTAGGCCAAATTGCTTAGAAGTAGGCTACAATCCATGGGGTTGCAAAGAGCTGGACACGACTGATGCGACTTAGCAGCAGCAGCAGCAGACTACCAAAGTAACTGCATTTTGCTGAATTGTGTTGAAGCCTTCTGGGGACAAGTACTCAGAATATGAACAAAAAGCTGAATGGTATAGTAGAAAGAACACAGAACTGCAGCCCAGCTTTATCACTTCCTGGTATGATTCAGTTTCCTTCTCTTTAAAATGGCAGGAACAATACTATCTATTTCTAGTAATAATACTCTTATCAAATACTTGGTGGGTGCCAAGAACATATGTGAAATGTTTGATACACATTGTGCGTAAACCTCACAAATCCTTTTTAAGGAGCTATTCTCAGCTCCAAACTACAGATGAGAAATTTTACGCTCATGGAAGTAACCTGCTCAAGGTGACACAAGGGAGGAGGTGCCAAAGGCAATTTCTCGCCCTCATCTGCCTGATGTTAAAAGTTAATGGTCTACTATGCTAATGGCTCTCTTCTTTAAGAGTTCGGGAATCAGACTGCCCCCCAAGAGTTAACTTTAAAAATCAACAGCTTAGCTGAGCTGAGCTGTCAGAACATAATAGAGTGATCTGTAAGTGACCGGAGAGAATTATTAACTCATTTAAAGAAAGTAGCTGAACTGGGCAAACAGAAGAGGCTGGTTGTACACTCAAGGACTTTGTCAAAAATGTTTCTTGAGGTGGCTCATTTGCTTTAGTAAAGTTTTTTCTTTTTCCCTTTCTTTCTTTTGTGTGGTTTTCAAGAAATACCAAACAGCAAAATGGCACTTAATAAAGCTAAAGAAGATGTCTGCCTAGGTAGCATACAGGATATAAAGCCCAACATTAGGCCAGCAATGAAATGTCCCTTATTAATCAAATCACGGTGATGTTTAACTGCTGTTGAACTTAATACTTAAAGATACACTGTAAATAGCCATTCCTTTAAGGCAAGAAAATGTTGGATCAGCAAAGCATTAAAGATAGTTGTTTTACTTATTTTTTATTACTTTTGTATTTCCAGGAAGAGAAATACAATTTTGTTCTTATACTGGAGTTTTTTCTTTATATTTTGAGAAGTTGGAAACAACTTTATTAAAGGAAATTTAAGTATCTGGAGTTAAAAAAAATAAAGTATCTTATATGTAAGGATGTAGGTTAATCAGTACTGGACACATCAAAAAGAGTGATTAAAGTGTCAAAAGGTGTCATTATATGCTCCTCTACTGGCTTGGTACTGAGGTTCTAGCATATAATAGGTCCAGAAATAAGGACAGGTATGATAGTCTGATTATAGAAATATGGTTATCTTAGCTGGTTCTCTAACAAATCAGAATCATTTCATTTGTTTAGCAAAAAAACATTTGATGAGGGAGAGGGTGGGATGATTTGGGAGAATGGCATTGAAGCATGTATACTATCATGTTAGAAATGAGGCGTCGGTCTATCTTAGATGCAGGATGCAGGATACTTGGGGCTGGTGCATGGGGATGATCCAGAGAGACATTGTGGGGTGGGAGGTGGGAGGGGGATTCAGGATTGGGAGCTCGTGTACACCTGTGGTGGATTCATGTCGATGTATGGCAAAGCCAATAGAGTATTGTAAAGTAAAATAAAGTAAAAAAAAAAAAAAAGGTACATATCTGTATAGAAATAAAGATACTATGAAAATAAAAAAATAAATAAAATTTGGCTTCCTATGTAGTGAGTCTAGTTCCTTTGGTAGTTATATTTCTTACTGTTATTTAAAAAACTGGTTCGATTTTTCTACAAACTCTTCTGTGAGTTTGGTCAGTACAAGGCCACCTTTGAGAAGCAGATCCATTCCCTGTAGGCTGACTAGTCAGGTCTCTAAGCCTACTAGCCAGAGAGTCAGCTAGAGGGCTGGTTATTGAGATAAGGATGAATTGCCTAATAAAATGAAAGCCATCTTCAGCAGACTTATTTGGATATTCAACTAGTCCTCTCTGGGTAATGTCCTGTACATGTATTCTATTGGAAACCAATACAGATTGCTGATATATTTCATGAAAAAATGTAAGTGTACACATGAATGCTTTGCAACTACACAGTGATGTTAAAATATCACTTTTTAATATGTTAACATAATGGAAGGATGATGACCAAAATCACAGTTTCTTTTTTTCGCTCTTGGCCACATTGCACGGACTTCCCCACCCAGGGATAGAACCCTTGCCTCCTACAGTGGAAGCACAGAGTCTTAATCACTGAACCACCAGGGACGTCCCAAAACCATGGCTATCTCAAAATTATGATATTAGTTCTTACGTCTTTAATTTCTTCCATGTGCTTCACTGACAGCTCTTCTAGATTTCTGGAAGCAGTCATCAGCCTGTCTTTGCTGTAACAAGCACCAGACAAAACAAGAGTTATTCTTCTGTTAAGGCAAGTGGTTCAATTCCTTCTTTCTCAGGATGGTAAAGTAAATCTTCTAATTGAAATTTTCCCCTTGATAAAAGACATAAGCATATGTATGTATGTATAAACATACAACTGAGCATGCAAGAAATCTGTTATGTTTATATGCCTACAGTTAGACTCTTTACAAAGTATAGCTTAGTTTCCCTATTAATTAACGGTTATGTTATCAAGTTACAATGTGCACGTACATGAAATAGCTAAAGTACAAAAAATTAAAGCTTTGAAGAGTTCTATTATATTCTCTAAAATAAGAGAAGCATGTGTTAAAAAATACAAGCTTTCTGCCTGCCCAGTTCTGAAGTTTGTAATTTAATAATCTGAAAATCTCCCCAAGGCCCCTCGCAATGTTATAAATCCCAAAGTAGTTTTTGTCTATTAAGTATTTAGAAATAAAAGGATTCCTCTAGGAGCTAGAAAGCCATTAATTCTCTACTATCAAGGAATTATTTTGCTCCTAGAAAGTGTCTTGTAACTTCTGTTGACTTCTAAGTCATTTAGCTTGCTTCTAAAACTTGATCTAAGCCTGCCATTGATACTGTCTTTAATTTTTTTAACTTGAAAGTAGCCATGCTACATAACAGCTTGCACTACATGGTGTGGAAGAGATAAATGTTTGCTGACTGATAGAATATTATCTGTGTTATGAGAATCACTAAAGCATCACCGTGAACAAAGCCAGAGGAGATGATGGAATCCCAGGTGAGCTATCTCAAATCCTAAAAATGATGCTGTGAACATGCTGCATTCAGTATGCCAGAAAATTTGGAAAACTCAGCAGTGGATAAAGGACTGGAAAAAGTCAGTTTTCATTCCAAACCCAAAGAAAGGCACTAAAGAATGTTCAAACTATTGCATAACTGTACTCATCTCACATGCTAGCAAAGTAATGCTCAAAATTCTTCAAGCTAGGCTTCAACAATATGTGAACCAAGAACTTCCAGATGTTCAAGCTAGATTTAGAAAAGGCAGAAAAACCAGAGATCAAATTGCCAACATCCACCGAATCACAGAAAAAGCAAGAGAATTCCAGATAAGTATCTACTCCTGCTTCACTGACTATGCTAAAGACTTTGACTGTATGGATCAAAACAAACTATGGAAAATTCTTAGAGATGGGAATACCAGATCACCTCACCTGCCTCTGAGAAACCTGTATGCAGGTCAAGAAGCAACAGTTAGAACTGGACATGGAACAATGGACAGGTTCCAAATTGGAAAAGGAGTACATCAAGGCTATATATTCTCATCCTCTTATTTAACTTATATTAGAGTACATCATGTGAAATGCTGGGCTGCATAAAGCACAAGCTAGAATCAAGACTGACAGGAGAAATATCAATAATCTCAGATATGCAGATGATACCACCTTTATGGCAGAGAAAGTGAAGAGGAACTAAAGAGCCTCTTGATGAAGGTGAAAGAGGAGAGTGAAAAAGCTAGCTTAAAACTCAAAATTCAAAAACTAAGATCATGGCATCCGGTCCCATCACTTCATGGCAAATAAATAGAGAAACAATGGAAACAGTGACAGACTTTATTTTCATGGGCTCCAAAATCACTGTGGACAGTGACTGCAGCTATGAAATTAAAAGACACTTGCTCCTTGGAAGAAAAGCTATGACAA
Source organism: Neotragus pygmaeus (assembly GCA_006410875.1). Classification (NCBI taxonomy): domain Eukaryota; kingdom Metazoa; phylum Chordata; class Mammalia; order Artiodactyla; family Bovidae; genus Neotragus; species Neotragus pygmaeus. Next base: position 1,262,764 of record SJYV01021496.1, on the reverse strand, counting down.
ACCTAGACAGTGTATTAAAAAGCAGAGATACTACTTTGCCAACAAAGGTCCATCTAGTCAAAGCTATAGTTCTTCCAGTAGTCATGTATGAATGTGAGACTTGGACCATAAAGAATGAGTGTCGAAAAATTGATGCTTCTGAACTGTGGTGTTGGGGAAGACTCTTGAGAGTCCTTGGACTACAAGAAGATCAAACCAGTCAGTCCTAAAGGAAATCAATCCTGAATATTCACTGGAAGGACTGATGCTGAAGCTGTAGCTCCAATACTTTGGCCACCTGATGAGAAGAGCTGACTGGTTAGAAAAGAACCTGATGCTGGGAAAGACTGAAGACAGGAAGAGAAGGGGATGAGAGAGGATGAGATGGTTGGATGGCATCACCGACTCAATGCACATGAGTTTAAGCAAGCTCGGGGACATGGTGAAGGACAGGGAAGCCTGGCGTGCTGCAGTCCATGGGGTTGCAAAAAGTCGGACGTGACTGAGAGACTGAACAACAATTGTGAATAAGACTTGCTGGTATAATCAAATATGTTAATAACTTTTAACTAAGTTAATATGACCCAGATTATAGGGATAAGCATAATTGTTATTGAACTGCAGTTAGTCTACATAATCATGATCAGTTTTGCTTTTTTAACAGCAAAACTATATTTTGATTATTTATCTTTTCTTGATAAGTTTTCCAGAGTTTCACTCTTTTCACATCAATAGCCCTTGTGGATGATATATAAAATGTTAATTATCATCTGATAAATTAAAGGAAAAAAAGGATCCAGTCTGAATTTTAGTGCCCCAAACATCTTCCTCATGACTTATAGCTAAAAGTCTTCTTGTGCTCCTCACCTTACTCCCATCATCTGGTCCCCATGCATATTCTCCTCCCTACAAGGTCTCTGAGCACTAGTCAGTTCCTTGTGGTTTTAGTTCTGAGTATTAGAGGACCCAAGACACTAGAAATCCATTTGGCGATATAGAAAAATGCTTGTTATAATAAAAAGTATTATTACAACTATGTAAAAATCAGACACATAAGAATGGAAGCAAATACATCAAAATGTTAAAACACAACTGTGATAAATTGGTGACAATATAAATAATAAGAAAACAAATGCTTGAATTCTTACATGTCCTACACTGTGAGCTGCTTGCCCCCGGAGAGTAGCATATGCCCCGTCACCCTACCATGTTGTGGGGTAGAGTGGGGCAGTCTTAAGCTGGAGGAAGTTGAAAGGAAAAGTGGATGGGGGATATTGAAAATACTTTTGCATTCCTGGCTTCTGGGAAATTTGGGGTACTGGAGGGTAAGCAGCGATATAGGAAAATGAAGCTTGTCTGGTCCAGACGCTGGTATAGGATGCAAGTCAATAGCCAAGTGTATGATTCATCCAAGCTCCCAGACTGAACACCCTTCCAAAGCCAGAGACCTTTAACCTCCATTCTACTTAGTCATCTAAGCCCTTGGCTTCCACTGATCTCTTGTCACAACCTAAACTACTGTTGAGATCCCACAATTCTAAATTCCAAATGTCCCACTCAACCACCTTCCACTCTTGTGTGTGTGTGGTAAATATACGAAACTTAAAACTTACCACTTTAACCATACTTAAATGTAGAACTCAGTAGCACTAAGAACATTCTCGGTGCTGCGCAATCGTCACTGCTATCCATTTTCAGAACATTTTCATTATCCCGAACATAAGCTCTGTATCCATTAAACAATGAGATCCGATTTCCCACTCTCTAATTTCTGTCTCTATAAATGTGCCTATTCCGGATACCTCATATGAGTGGAATCATACATTTGTCCTTTTGTTCCTGGCTTATTTCACTTAACATGTCTTCAGGTTTCACCCTCTTCATATCATGGATCAGGATTTCCTTCCTTTTTAAGGTTGAATAACATTTCACTGCGTGTATTTGGGTTATCCACTCATCTGTTGATGGGCATGTGAGTTGTCTCCACCTTTTGACTATTGTGAATAACACTGCTGTGAAACACTTGTGTAACAAGTATCTAAGTCCCTGCTCTAGTTGTTTTGGGAATCTTCCTAGGAATGGAATTTCTGGATATATAAATCTGTATATTAACTTTGGGGGAACTGCCATAAATATATTAAAAAATAGCCATAGAAATGGGTGTGAAGTTGTTGCTCTCTTAAACTATTCTACAATGACAGTTGAAAACTCCAGTCCCTGGACCATTACACCTTGTCTCAAATTACCAGATACTCTTTGGCTTCACTTATTTCCCCCTCAAGCCTGGACCCTACTTTGTTCATCTCAATCAGTCTTTCATCAATGTTTCCAGTTATCTAACCCCTTGTCCCATCTTCCCTGCAAATCTAAACTGGGGGGAAAGTTTGACCATCTGACTTGTCTCTACCTATTTCAGTTTGCTGAGTGCTGGGAGAGAAAAATGAACAAGTATGCAAACTGGAGCCACTACAAATCCATGGTCTGCTAAACTGAGCTACTTGCAAAGGTCATTCCATGCACTTGGCTAGTTTCTGCTACCATTTCACTCAGTATATATTCAGAACTTCCACCTTTCCCATCAAACTGCAAACCTCACCTCTCCCCTCTGTTGGCAGATGACCGTGTCTCCCACAGCACTAGTAAAAACTAAGGCCATCATAAAACTGTCAGCTTCTTCTACGGCCACCAATACACTAACCACCATTTTTAGAGATCCTGCTCCCTTTCCCTTCTCAGAGGAAGAGCTTTCCATTCTCTTGTCCAAAGCAAATCCCTTTACCCGTGTTCCAGATCCCATCGTGGATTGCTTCTTTCTTCTTTTCTGTTGGCTCACTATCTCCCTCTCAACTGATGTCATGTCCTTAGGTTAAGATGTCTTTGATGGTAAAAAATAAAGATACAAAATAACTCCTTTGATCCTACCATATCCCCCTCTTGAGTTACTGTCCTCTTTCTAGTCTATCTTGCCCTCCTCAAGTCACAGCACTCTGTTTCTGCTCTCACTACTGTACTCACACTCTCACTCAGCAACAACCCTCAAAATGCCAAATTCAACTGGAAATGTTTCTGCTCTTTTTCGGAGCGGCATCTGTCCTCTCCTTTCTGTTCTGTGATGTCACTTTTTCCTGTTTTCACTCTTACCTCCCTGGCCTTTCCTTTCCTGTGTTCTTCCCGGGCTCTTCAACAGTCACGTCAAACGCCACCATTCCTAAGAACCCTGCCTTTGGCTCTCCGCCCTTCCTACCATCATGGTGATGAATAGCTCAGGCGGGGAAATCTGACATGCCTTGGTCCAAATCCTGGTTCCATCACTTTCTAGTTATGTGACTAAACAAGTCATCTAACTTCTTTAAACTTTGATTGCCTCCAAAGAGAATGGATATAATAGTAATACCAATCTCATTGGGTTATTAGGAGAATTAAACAATAATCCATCTCTGCTAAGCTCCAGATCTAGAAAAATTGGCAAGAAACAAATAAAGTTAGAACAAACATAAATAAGTAAATGTAGCAGAAATTGCCAGTTTTCCTTCCATATATATACATATATTTAAATTTGTTTATTTTTAATTGATTGATGATTGTGTATTCTTCTTTTTTCCTGCAGAAATAAGACATTTTTTTTGGACTGGTCACAAGGATGCCTGCCTTCTGCTAGATACACCCATGTGACTAAGTTCTGACCAATATGATGTAAATGGAATTGTGTGCCACCTCGTTTAGGAAATGTCTTTAAAGGAAAAAGATGGCCTCATCCTCTTCCTTTCTACTGGCTGGAATGCAGACAAAGATAATTTGAAGCTTGAGCATCCATCCTGGACACCATGGTGTGGAAGCCACAGGCCAAGGATGATATACTATCATGAGAGAAGAAATCTGAACCTTTGGCAATTTCAAAATGCTGCCCTATCAGTTCTGGGGTGCTTGCTTCTTGACTTTTATGTGACTTTTATTTTCAAGCCATTATTATTTTGAGTTTTCTGGCCTTTACAGCTTACCAATCCTAACTACTCAGGAGGGTTACTGGAAGAATAAGATACAAGGGCATATGCTGCAAACAAGGAGATCAAACCAGTCAATCCTATAGGAAATCAGTCCTGAATACTCATTGGAAGGACTGACGCTGAAGCTGAAGCTCCAATGCTTTGGCTACCTGATGCGAAGAACGGACTCATTGGAGAAGACCCTGATGCTGGGAAAGATTGAAGGCAGCAGGAGAAGGGAACGACCAAGGATGAGATGGTTGGATGGCATCACTGACTCAATGGACATGAGCTTGAGCAAGCTCTGGGAGCTGGTGATGGACAGGAAAGCCTGGTGTGCTGCAGTCTATGTCCGACTCTCACAAAGAGTCGGACACGACTGAGCAATTGAACTGAACTGAAACCTGGTTTGGTTGGTGGTTTAGTTGCTAAGTTGTGTCAGACTCTTGCGACGCCATGGACTGTAGCCTTCCAGGCTCTGTCCATGGGATTCTCCAGGCAAGACTACTGGAGTGGGTTGCCATTAACCTAGTTACATGGAAAATGGACATGGAACTAGATAGTCATTGCTAGTCTATCCTGACCCATAAGGTCTTTCGCCTATGTTTCCCTATGAACCTGCTCCCATTTACTTGCTTTCCCACATGGATGGACTTTCTCTGTGTGCTCAACAGCAAAGCTAAAAACAGTCGAGTCCTAAACCTATTTAATTTTTCAGAATAAGTCATTTCTTTTATCTATCCCTTTTAGTTCAAATTTATGAGAGAGAATTATTTGTTGCTCACCCCATGAATTGCTCCCTTCTCTCTGAAGTTAGTTGTACAATATTCCTTGTTCAGTCAGCTGTGGCTAGGACAGGTGGGAAGTAAGGATAAAAATACAGCCACCAAGCCTATCCTTTAAGCAAGGATTGGCAGAAAAGTACAAATTCCAGGGCAGAGGATGTAGGCAAGAAGGCAATCCAAAATGAATCTACTAGTTAAGACCAAATGCATATCCAACTCTCTAGTGTATAGCTCAGTTTGAAAAATCCATCTTAACACTTGGTCTTCCATCTGTATCCCAGTTAATAAAATCACTATCAATATAGTTTCCCAAGTCAGAAATCTGGGAGTTATCTTTGGCCCATCCTTCTTCATCCCACTCTCATGGACAACCAGTCCCTGCATTTGTAGATTCCATCTCTTTGATCATTTTCTAATTAATCCTCTCTTAGTTTTAGAGAAGGCAATGGCATCCCACTCTTGCCTGGAAAATCCCATGGATGGAGGAGCCTGGTAGGCTACATTCCATGGGGTCCCGAAGAGTCGGACACGACTGAGCAACTTCACTTTCACTTTTCACTTTCATGCATTGGAGAAGGAAATGGCAACCCACTCCAGTATTCTTGCCTGGAGAATCCCAGGGACGGGGGAGCCTGGTGGGCTGCCGTTTATGGGGTCGCACAGAGTTGGACACAACTGAAGCAACTTAGCAGCAGCAGCAGCAGTGTAACAGTGTCCTTAACTGATTTTCTTGCTGCAGGGCTGGCCCTCCATCCAGTCTGTACTCTATAAAGTTCTCAGACTGACCCTTGTAAATGCAAATCACTTGCTGCTTAACATTCCCATTGCTTTCAGGAAGTCTGGATCCTCAGCTTGACACCAGAGTCTTCACAACATGAGCCCTACATGTTTCTCTCTTATTTTCTGCCACACCTTGACAGCCCTTCATGCCAGTGTACGGCCTGATCCCTATCATGATGCTCATTCCATAACTCTGAATATTTGGGTCCCTCTGTCTGGTATCCTGGGTCCTTCTGCCTGTTCTGCTCTGACATCCCAGAACTAACATGTTCCCAATGGATTTACTGAGCCCCAATGGTTGAGTAATTTGAAACTTATAAAAAGGCAGATCTTGAGGTAATATAAATTCATTCTTTGAATTCTAAATGCTCTGACATCTAAACCGTGCCTAAACTTGCTCACATAACAAAGTATATAAGCATACTATTCATTAAAAGGAGATACTGAATACAGGCTCATGAAGTATCTTAAAAAGTCACGGTCTGGAAAGAAGCACATCCTGTGGCATTTTGGGAGCTTCTAAAAACTTCTAGATGTAAGGAAAGAGGTGGTAAGAGCAAACTGAGACAGAGGCAAAGAATTTGAAATGGGAAGAGGACAAAAGAATGAGTGCAGTCATTTCGACTTGTTCTTAGCGCTGCAGTAGGTGCCTTCAACTTCAGGGCAGGGTCCAGGACCATACCCCGTGCTACAGCATATCTCCTGGCGCTGAACAAAGGATGAGCCTGTGACCCCATGGTCTTTGCGTGACATAAGGGAACACAGTAAAGAGCATGGCCATGAAAACTGAGAAATCCACTTAGGTTATTCATCCTACCCCTTCTTTCTTCCTCCTACACAAGTATACTTCAAAACATACAAATGTCTTAAATACAGTATCCATTATACAGTTTTTTCTTTTCAATCTGCAATTAAAATAAGGAGAAAAATACTTTTAAAAAGTTGAGAACAATGTAGCAATGTTTAAACACTTAAAATACAAAATTAAGTGAAATAGAGAAGAAATGTCCACTGTATGTAAAAAAACATATGCACATGAGCAAGGATTGACACAGAACAGAACAATGAACTACTGATATGTCAGCCTTAGCACTGCTGTCAGACTCAGCCAGCCATTCAGGGCTGGCTAACTCTTTCTTGTCGGGGGACAGAAATTCTTTCTTGTTCTGTGGACAGGAGAATGGAGGGCAGACTCTCTGGCTTCTACTAACTAGATGCCAGTTATATATCACCAGTTGTGACAACTAAAAATGTCTCCATCCATTGCCATGTTTCTTAGGGAGCAAAATCCTCCCCCTGCTGCCCCATTTAAGGTTTAGTAGCACTAGGCTAGGGGTAAGAGGAAAGTTTTTTTGAATTTTATGTTAACATTGCCATAATGATGTTTGTTTAATAAAAATATACTGGAAGGGGAAAAGAAATCTCCTTAACATATAGCATCTAACAGCTCTTACTACCAAGAGTTAAAATTTACTCAGCTCTCATTTAATATGAAAAAAATTTTAAAGCCACAGAACTCATTTTTCTTCTCCAATCTATTATAGAAGAGAAAGCTGAATTTCTCAGTATGTGGACACTTGACTTGGCTTTGAGCGTGACTATCACAAACAACTGATGAAATTAGTCTGATAAAATATCTAAAGCATTCTATCCCCACAAATACCCATTTAAAGTGTACACTTTGCATATCTTCAAAATAACTTTATAAATATAAAATAGTAAAACTCAACAAGAAACACATACTTTAAGACAAATTAAAGTTTTCCAAGCTCAATTACAAGTTCACTGGATCTAAAGAAATATATTCTACTTTTACAGCCTCTCTTCCAAGTTTTTGAGGGCTTTTAAGCCTGCCCCCTTGCCAAAAATATTTTCAATCATTCCTCCTGTTTTTGTTTCTTATCTATACCATAAGGAATGTTTTCTGATTAAGAACTATCATGAAGAGCAGGCACAAGAATTGTTTCAAGCATCTCCTTTCCTGAAAATTCTATCCTGTCATGGTGTCAAGTTCATACGGACTTGAAGTTGTTAGATGATCATTCTGAACGATCTTTTCACAAACGTGAATGCGTCACTAAAATGAATGCCTAAAACAGTATACGCTTAACAAGAAACATCTTCTTTCTCTAAATAAGGCTGAGATAAGTCCACAAGTACATTTGGATTTTTTTCTCCTCCATTTTCAAAACACACCAGACTTGTAGAAATTTACTGTTTGTATTTACCAATGTATGCTTGTCCATTTTCATCTCGAGTTTACTCAAGACAGAAAGATTGCCGTAGTACAGAGACACAAAGAAAATCTTCCAAATGATTCCAGGGCTGGAGAATGTGAAATGTTTAGTTACCCAAAGCATTGTAGCAGCAAAGAAGGAGGGGGTGTAGAGATAACAGAGGTGACGGAGACGAATGAACATTCAGGAACGTGCAGTGTGGACAAGAAAGGGTGAGAATGGCTGTACAATGATCAGGATGAGAAAACTGACGCTCAGGGTAATGAGAGAAGTGGAGGAAGTTGTAGCTTGAAAGGCACAAGGTAACTGACTTGATGACGTCTGATGTTGAGGATACAAAGGGCCTCCAAAGCTTCATCAGGAATTAAAGTTCTGCATGACGAACAAACGGCAAAAGGGAGGAAACAGCAGTTCTTTGTTCACAGGCCGACACTCAGAGGATGCCATAGCTCGGTGGACTTTGTCATGGCCCCTACCTTCACGCGCAGTCTCTGAGTAGGGCTGAGTCTTCGCCCGGAAAGTGAGCAAAGGAACGCCTACTTAAACAGCTTGAGTGTTCTAAACTCTCTTTAAAGAAAAGCAGCAGCCTAATTCTAAGGGCCTGTGACGGGTGGGTCCCGGGAAACCAACCAATCTATCCTCAGGCCGAATCCCTCCAGCCCGCGGCTAGAAAGGCCAAACCAGGTGAGGCTCTTCTGTCGTCTTGGGCCCTGCCGGGAAAGGCCTGGGATGCTGAAAAAGAGCGAAGAATAGCTGCTTGCTTTCTTGGGGCTGCGGCGGGAACCTCAGGAACCAAGCCGGAAATTGTCTCTTGGAAAGCGCGGTGAGGGTTCGGGGGCTGCCAGGGTGCGAGCGGCAGGTGCCTGCTCAGTCCCGGGCGTCATAGCAACCGCGCTCGTCGCGGAGACGCCTGGCCGTCCTTCCGGCGGCAACCATAGAAACGACGCGCACCATTGGCTCGGGAGCTGCGCTTCCTGCCGGAGACCATTGCTACGGCGCAGACCATTGGCCTCTGGGTTAGCCCCGCGGTAACGAAGGCAAGGCTATTCCCAATGGCTCTGCAGTAACCATGGTAACGTCGTGGCGCCTATTTGCAACTTCAAGTTCTGTCACAGGGCATTAATTGTTCTCAACTTCCTGCCAAACCTTATCTAGAGCTGCAGTCTAACAAACTTGAATTAAATTTTCTGGAAGTGACTTAATTCTTAGAAGGTGGGGGTGGAGGAAGCTAGGTCAGGGGTTCTGAATTTTAGGTCAGGACTTGTCACCCAGGACAAATCACAACACGTTTGGAACCCGCTTATTATTGTAAAAATGACGAAACCAAACTTGACTACAACTATTCCTAAAGTCCTTTAGAAGTCCTAAGCACTGAAAATTCAGTTTTCGTGAACCGTATTCTCCACCTATGTAAGGCAAAATAAAAATATCTAAAAGACACAACATTTAACAAAGGACTGGTTTATATGCTCTTCACTTAAACGCTCTTATCGCAAGATTCTAGTTAGTTTACCTAAACCCGATTTTACTCATGTTTTGGGGCCCACGCTTTTCTGGTATCCTAAAGATACACTTAACATTTCTTAACCTTATTCTAGTTTCTCACAGGCTCCTTTCCAAAGCTTTGCCACATGGATTATCCGGACGGATCTTATCCCTTACACTTCCTAAACTCTCCCTCTGGCACCAGAGCCCTTGCAAGTGTTTTTTTCCCCTCTGATCTAAAATGCTCATCACCATCTCCCCCAGCCCACTTCTAACAGTTCAAGCCTCATTTACTCCTTAGGGATACATTGTTTAGTCCTCCAATTTAGATTCAGGATCCTTCTTATTTGCTCTAATTGACTTATGTTCCTTTTTATTCTTAGTTTTTTGTTTTGGGCTGTGCCTTGGCTTGGGACTGAACCTGGGCCATGGCAGTGAAAGCACCAAATTGTAACCACTGACCCACCAGGGAACTCCCTCATTCTTAGTTCTTGCTTTCTTCACACACTTCCATTTGCTGACTAAAAAACCCACCTCTTGGAATTTTTACAGGCTCTGAATGAAAATGAATTGGAAAACACTTTAAACAATTCCATTTAGGGTAATAGAGGTCGTTTTTAAGCATTAACAAAACAATAGAAAACGGTTCCCAAGGGGAGTAGTAATTATGATATTAATAAAACAAACATTACAATCACTTCTAGCTCCATTTATCCTCATTATACATTCAAAGATAATGACAGCCATCATCCACATGAACCTACAGATGGAGAGAAGGGAAGAAGTCAATCTTTTACTTCATGCTCCTTTAGTACTGCAGCCACTGTCTACAGTATGTTGTCTTTTAGATTTTGCTATTTGGATCAGAAATTAATTTAAAATTTTTGTTCAATGGGATTGCTGCTTCCAGAGAAATCCTGATTGCTGCAGTTACTTTTCCTGTTACCTGATTTAATGAAGTCACATTTCCTGATTTGATGACATATTTAGGTGTATCTGGGCATTTATGTGCAAATCTCAAAGTTTATACTTCTATTATCAGATACATTGAACTACTCTTCCCAACACACTCCATGAATTGTCAAGTACTTTTTTATATACCTAGCCTTCTGGACCATCCTATGGATCCCTGAGGGTACTTCTCTGGTCTACTTATTCTGCACTCCCAACCCAAAGCCCAGGACAGTGAGAGCTTTGAAAACTTCTCAAGGATTCAGGAATCAAGCAAGGTTGCTAAGTGAGAAAATTAGCAGTTGCAACCATTTATTGTGCAAATTGTGTGTCAAGTGCCAGACTCCTGCTTTACCTTCACCAGTTACTTAATCCCCACAACAAATGGTGTTACTTTGCAGAGAAATTACCACCGTTTTATAGATGAGGAAACTTGAGATTGAGTCAGGTATCTAAGTTTACAAAGTGAATAGGTGGCACAGCTGGAAGGGTGAAATCTGGCTAAGACAACTGCAAAACCCATATCCATACTCTTTACCTCCTTCAGGGCAGTGGTCACCAACTGGGTCCTGCCTGGCCTCCAGCTTAACTTTCCCACAATCGCAGTTATAAAATATTTGAAAGGTAAATTCTTAACTCAAGTATGAAGTGAGTCTAGGAAGAGAAGCAAGAAGTAAATGTGGTGAGATAATCATCAATCTACAGCTAATCTGTCTTTGGGGAGGTATCCTTCTCTCCTATACCTGTTTTTACTAAATTTCAAGAAAAACCAACATCATCGTATAGACTTTGGGGCACATACTTTATTGTACTTAATTTTTATATACCCATTTTCCAAACTAGACATGTTTATTCATCTTTTTGAGCTAACTCGGAAGACAGTGAAGAACAGGAGAGCCTGGCATGCTGCAGTCCATGGGGTCACAGAGCTGGACCCGACTTAGCGACTGAACAACAACTCACCTTTGAATCTTCAAAATCCTGAGGGCCTACCACATAGTAGGTATCAACAAAATAAGCATGGCCATTCAGGCATCCATCATCCTTTTTATAGTGTGAAGAAGGCTGATGTTCAGGCCCCACATGTATATTTTGAGGAATATGATACCCAGTAAGCTTTTAAGCTGAGAAACACCTGGAGTCATTCTCAAGATCAAGACAACACTCAGGTGAGTGTGTCAGGTGGTTCGGTCCTAACAGATTTGCCTTTGCTTTCATTTTTTAAGAGTATTGAAAGACCTTTAAAAGACCAAGCCGAGCCACATTAGTCTGCCCACCACTCACTGCTTTTCCTCTTCATTTTCTGTCTTCATGAAAGCAAAGGAGTTATTCTACTTCTCACCACCTATAAGAGCCCTGGTCCACTGAACAATTTTTGATCCTATAAATAAAGGCTTTTTACCTCAGTTTTTGTCATGTATAAAAGCAGTATGTCGAGACTGAAGATCATCCACTATCTTCTCTTCTATCTCTATGCCTTTTTCTACTTCTTCCTCTGATAACAGTAACTTGGTTTCTGAGTCTTTGGTTATAATAACCACAGAAGACCGTCGTGAATCAAGGATATTAGCCACCACCACTTGATGTCGATAAACTTCTAAAGCATTCCGTGCACGATCAATTATGATGGAGGGGTCAGTCTCCAACTTAAAGGAAATTATAAATGCTTTGGGAGCCCAGTCTTTAACCAAAGGAGAAAGCATTTTTGGCACCATCTTCATTGTTATCTGTAATGGAAAAAGAGAATCTTAATAAGCAAACAGGGTTACTACCTAAAGGAAGCAAGGACTCAGATGTTTGGCTATATCAATTTAAGTAGGATTTCTCACTGCCAAACTTTTTAAAGCGTATTAAATGCTTACTTAAAAGTCCTGCCTTTGTAGGGTTCATAAGGATGCCTGATTTAAAGCTTCATGCATATTCTGGGGCAAACCACATCTTATGAATTAGCCCTGCCTTGTAACCTCATTACCATAAATAAAACTGAAAAAATAGCATTATATTTTCTCAAACATTCCCTTCATATTTAAACCAAACTCTCAAATAAACAAATACAAATAATCTGTTTATACAAATGTTACTCTGGCAGAAGCTCAAGTTTGAGTTTTTAAATCTCTCAGCCTAAAATATTTCTTCCACTGGTGGACTGGCTATTTGATTCCATTAAAAAACTGTCACTTGTAACATCTAAGCACTGAGGAAACAGAATTGATTTTATTTTTATTCATCAACACCACAATATCATTCTCAATCCCTTCTAAGGGGAATGTTGAGTTGTTTTGTGTACTTTCAAGTACAAGACAGAACTAAGAATTACAGGATAAAGAAAGGTTCCCAGAATTTAAAAAGTGTGAAATCACTAAGCTAATCATCAGAATTTTCCCTAAAAGAGTTGGCAAAAGTGACAGGGATCACATAGCCATTCCCCATTTTATTTTTCTCCTTAGAATTTATCACTACCTAATATAGGATGCATTTGACTTACTGTTTCCTCTGCAGAGAATAAGCAAAGCCAGGGCACAGTAAGTTTCTTTTCACTGCCTCATCTCCTACAATAGTGTCTGGCATATAGTAGGTCCTCAATAAACATTGTTGCAGAAATGAAAAAATGAACTGTCCCACAGAATCAGCAAGGGCTCCACAGGTAGTTTCTCCTATTTAAATCCTACTTGTATCACCCAATAAAAGACTACGAATTCCCTCAGGTTCCAAGAAGCCAGATGATTTCAGCATCTTCACCACACCACTATCCTCCCCATACCTTCTCCTTCAACTGCAACAATAATCATTGTCTAATCTGCCCCCACCACTCTTTCTAATTCACCTTTCACAATGATGCCAGAATGTTCTTCACAAACAAAAACTTTATTTCATTCTCTTAGGTTTCCCTTGGCTCCATAGGATTAAGTTCAAGCTCCTTAAGAAGGAACACAAAAGTTTCTAGGAAGGAAGCTAGCTGTTCCTTCAGTCTGCCCTCCACCCTCACCACTCTCCAGCTTTACCAGACAATGTCAGTTCACAACACAATGCCCATTTTTAACCTCCAAATGTGCATTCTATCTGGAATGACCTTCCCTTGGTCTGGTACACCTTCTGCTCATCCTTTAAAACCCAGTTCAAGCCATTTCCTCCAGAAAGCCTTGACTTTCCCCAAGATTCACTCGCCCCATGCTCTGACTTCACTTTGTACGTACCTCTACTAGAGCATTTATCACTCTGTACTGTAATTATGTCTGTGTCCAGCAACCTCAACAGATTGTGAGGTTCTTGAGGGAGGGCGGTGTCTTATTCATCTCTGTATCCCTAGTGCCTAGCACATACGGAATGCAGAAAGGCCATCTCCAGATCAAAAGGAAATTAACCCAAGATTGGTTATAGGGAATCAGATCTCTGGAAGAGAAGCGCCCATCACCTGCAGTGGGCCCCCAGAAGACTGGATCTTGTGTTCAGGCATTTCAGAGGCAGGAACATAGAAATCTGACACGGCTGCAGCCAGGTAAAACATCGCAGAAGAACCTGAAAAAAGAAGCACAGAGTGTAATAAATCAGAGAAGTGTATGGAGTCAGCTCCTTTTCAACTCAGGGTCCTCCGTTGTGAGAGCCCTGGGTATATAGTAAGGGGCTATGTGTCTAGGGGGAAAGGCTCTGCCTCCTGGCATCCGATGAACTCCTAAAGGCACGCACCTAGTGGGTTGAGAGCCTGGGCTGCAGCCTGCAGCAAATGCAAATAGTCTGCCAAAGTGGTGAACTCTATGGCCAGAAAGGTGCCGGCAGCCTCAGCTTCCTGGTAGCTCCGCAGAGCTGCGGCGAAGCCCGGGAGTGCTTTTTCCTCCACCTCCAGGCTCAGCAAGCCCGAAGGCGCTTGGCTGGAGGGCCGCAGAACAGCCAGCCAGGACTGGGGCGGGTAGCGGTGGGCAAAGGGGAAGGCAGAGCGCGCGCGGTACAGGAACAGAACCCCGTAGCCCGCGGCCAAGAAGGCTTCGGCCGAGCTAGCACCGCGCCGCCCACTGCTGAAGTTGTCCAGGAAGCGCACAGGCCGGGCTTCCAGAGGGACCTTGGTGCCGCCGGAAGTGACCAACACCACTCGTCGGCCCTGCGCGCCCAACCGGGCGGCGAAGCGAGCCATAACCTCTGCCCAGCGCGCAGCACCGGCCGGCTGGGGAAACTCGGCAGCCAGGTCCACGGCCGCCATCAGTCCCCGAGCGCCTCCGCGTCTGCGCAAACTCCAGGCCCTGCGGCGCCACGCCCCCTGCCCCCTTACCTGGCCCGCGCGCAGCCGCAATAGTGACTGGGCGGTTGGCTACGGTCCTGGACGTCAGCGCAGGGTTTCCGCATGTCTGGAAATACGTGCTGGTTCCGCCCTGCACCCTGCGAGTCTGACGCTTGAGTTCTCGGCTGAGAGGCACACCCCCTTGTTTAGTTTCCTAGCCTGAGTGACGGTCCATCCGGCTGTGTTTGATCCTTATCGGCTACCGTACAGACCCTGCTACACCGGGACCCCGGCTAAAAATTTGATTGCCCGGTTGTTTAACCTTTGGATTTAGAGCGGTGCGGGAGGGGGAGAGGTGGAGGGATGGCCCTTTTTTTTTTTTTCCTCCATTTCAAAAAAAAAAAAAAATAACCCTACCTTAACAATCCCAAGTTGTCAGTCGAGCCACACGTCCCTCCCCTTACCCTCCAAATGCGGGGGATGAGGCTGCGCCGTGTCGGTCACGTGACTCCGCTGTCCGGTGTCTTCGCCGGGCAACCGTCCTAGAGACTGACAACACCGTCTGCCGCGGCATGAACGTGATCTACCCTCTGGCGGTGCCCAAGGGGCGCCGGCTCTGCTGTGAGGTGTGCGAAGCCCCGGCCGAGCGGGTGTGCGGGGCCTGCACAGTCACTTATTACTGGTAGGCCCGGAAACATGGCCCCTGGGCGCTTCAATCCTCTCCCTCTCAGCCAGGGAACCCTCTAGGTTCTAGAGTCTAGGAGGCTTCAAGACAGGTCCCTGAGACTTCAGTGTCTGCGTTTGCTTCCTCTTCCACTCGCTTGTTCGTCACCAGATGTTTTTGTGGAGCGCCTGCTGTGCGCCTTGCACTGTTCTAGGTGCTGAAGTTACTGGGGAGAAACTCGGGAGACCACGTCTCCCAAAAAAGTAATATTGTCATGAGAAAGCTAGATAAACCAACAGACCAAACAAAATAATTCCAGAGGGTAGTCCAGTATTCTTGCCTAGGAAATGCTACAGAGAGAGGAGCCTGGCGAGCTACAGTCCATGTGGTCGCAAAAGAGTCGGCCATAACAACAACAAAATGCCTTAAAGGCAAAGGAAGTGTGATGGGAGGTTGGGCAGACAGCCTCTCTGAGTGTAGACTGGACTGAATATGACTGAGTAGGAACGGCCCGCCGAGAAACGCTGGGGGAACAGTGGCGCAGTGAGGCTCCGAGGGAGGGAACACCTTGCTGTTTTTGAAGAACAGATAGAAAGTTCGTCGGTGCACAGCCAGGATCGCGACGGTATGGGAAGGGTGTGATATTAGTTTTCATTTACTCCAGCCTAACATCCCTTGACCTTTGCTTCAGATCGGACCCCATTTGGTGCCTGAGATAAGACAGGTTGCTGACGTTCAGAAACCTAGTCCAGAGCAGGCTAACCTGTTTAAAAAGTATGTTATTACATAACCCTATATGACAAGTGCTGTCACTCAGGGAGTACTATTCCCTGGGACCTCTAAGGATGGAAGCATGATGACTGGGGTGGTATCTGCAAAGGCTCCTCTGAAGAAGTAATATTTGGGCAAAGTCTTGAAAGATCAGAAGGAAGTTGCTAGGTGAATGAGAAGTGGAGAAGGAAAGGAAAGGCACTTCTTGCATCCAGGACTGCTTTGGTAAAGAGGGAGAAAACAGACTTTGTTCAGAGGTGGATTGAGAAGGTAGTGGTGGAGAGAGCAGTTACGACTGTCAGCTTGCTGTCCACGCCCCATTAGTAGGTCATGAATAAATCACAACCAGCGTTTTCAGGGGAAACAAACCTAGAAAGTATCAGAGTAATCCTACTTGAATTGTTTCTTCAGACTTGTGTTTTATGTAGGTATGTGTTTGTACTAGTGAAATATATTTCCTACTATAGGTTGATTTTTTAAAAGTTTGAAAATCATTATGATAGGTAGTAGTAGAAGTTTATACCAAGAAGATAAAAGTTAGGACCAAACAGTGATAATGAGATCAAGGAGTTTGGAATTTATCCTCTGGGGGATCATGGATGGTTTTCACATTGCTCTCATTTGTATTAAGGAAAGATGACAGGTATCAATGTGAAGCTAGACTGGAAAGTAAAGGCTACATAGCTTCATAATTGCAGTGGTCCCAGTGGAGAGTGAACATACCTCTTGGACTGAATCCAGTGTGCCTCCTCAGTGCTTTCACAGCACTCGTCATGTCCCCTATCCTCACATTTATGACAGATTTAAATCATTTGTTTAGTGATCTGTGCCCCTCACCAAGTGGTATGCTCCCTGAGTGCAGGGGCGGCATCTGTTTCCACTGTGGTTTCTTTACTGCGTACAGAATACAATTCAAAATTTGTAGCAGAAACTACAAAGCCCTGGCTGCCTCTCTTCTTTCATTTCCCACCACACTCACCCTTCTTTTCCTGGATGCAGTTATAGAGGCTTGCTTTCAGTTCCAATTTGCCAGCTCCTTTCCTCCCTCAGTTTCTTTGCCCAGCCTGTTGCCTCTGTTGGGAATTTTTCTCGACAGTCACAGCTCTTCCTAACTCCCTTTCATCTTTCTCTTCTCAGAAATGTTATTTCTTGAAAGAGGTATTTCTGCTAAACCCAAACTGAATTCTATCTCATTTTCTCTCTCACACTTTCCCTTCACTTTTTCAATACTGTAATGTTTTTGTCTCACTTGTTTAATGTCTTTGTTTTTGTTTTTGCTGTGTGGTTTATGAGATCTTAGTTCCCCAACCAGGGTTTGAACCCTTGTACCTTCTGCTGGAAGCGTGGAGTCTTAACCACTGGACCTCCAGGGAAGTCCTGAGTAAACACTTCCAAGTGCAGGACTGGCATTCTAGAGAGAGAGAAGGCTCCTTTGCCTGATACAAGCATCCACCTCTTCCCTTGTCCTCTTCATCCCTCAAGCCCAGAAGTAATTCCTCCTTCTTCTCAACTCACTTTGTAGTTCCTCTGTAATCTTTCAGACGACTCATTTCCCCGACTCATTTTAGTTGTTGGCAAGCCTGTTAGCTCAATTTTATTATGCTCCATTAATACAGGATGCCGTGCCATTAATGCAGAATAGTATTATGTTTAATATGTAGACGGACTGTCATATGTTATCTTTGATCTGTTTCAGACCCATCTGTGTATACCCTATGGTCTCCAGCAAAGTATCTTGAAATGGTTGAAACTAAATATTTGATGAATCCATAAATAAATTATTATTTCCTATGCCCTTACCCTCCATTACTTTCTTTCTCTTCTTTAACTCCCTTTAATTATTTTTAAGGTCTTCTCCTCTCCCGCTGACTTTTCTCCAGCTATCTATATCCTTGTGTCCTAGAGAGGTCATGATTTTTTCCAGAAAATAAAACTGTGATAGTCATTCTCTATCTCAAAAAGGAGGGCCTTTAGTTCTCCCTTTGTAGGGTTTTTACGATTGAATGTAAAGCATCTAGTGCCATGCCTGAGATCAAGTTGGCACTCAATAGATATTGTTATTCCTCACTCTAAATTTAAAGATCAGGAAGGGAAGTCAACTTGAATTTGTGAAAGTTAATTTTTTTGCAAAAGAATTTTTTTATTGCAAATGTAATTCATGCTCAGTGCAGAAAACTTGAAATTACTGAATACAATATATAATATAGTACAAAATATAAACATGAAAAATAATTCATAACCTCACAATCCAGATAATTAATAGCTTCACATTTTGGTGAATTTCCTTATGTTCTTTTCCTATAAATTCATTTATTTTTTACATTCTGTGTAACCTTGTGCATATCATTCTGTTTTGGACTGTGAGAATGTTCCCAGGAAATAGGACATTTTTAAGAGAAGGCAATTTTATAAAGTACACTGCAACATTACAGGTAAAAGAGGCTTTAGTAGTATAGGTTAGTAAATTTGCAATAATTTTTCCTTTCATTTAACCAATGGGGCACAAATAAAAATGCTCTCACTGTGTAGGAAGAGAAAACAGTCAAGAGGTATTCAATAGTAGGATCTGTGGTGAGCTGGAGAATTCAGGCCCTGCCTAACAGTCTTCAACTTGAGTTTAAAAAACATGGTAATGGCCAAACAAAACATGTCTAACCCACAAGCTATTTGCTTGTGATCCCTGATTTGAATGCATACTTTTTCAGTCCTTCTTTATGCATGGCCCTATGACAACTGTTAGGGATGATACAGATGAATAAGCAGAGAGCTCATAAATATATAAAATATGCTCCCTTTCTTTAGAAAGGCAAGATATGCAAATGCGCTCAGTGGAACAAAAGTTCAGGCAGTTAAGTAAGTTAATATTTCCATTGCTCCCACAATTACTCACTAAGTACCTATTTAATAAATACCCTGTGGAACTCACCTATTTCTTTATTCTGACTGTTAAGTGCTTTTATTAATTTGTTTACAGTAATTCTCTATCAAAAAACCCTTTAAAATGCTTTTTGTCACTTGTATGAGAGCTGTCACAATTTATAAAGCAAATACTTTATTCATTTCTTTGTCCCAGAAGAAAGGAAGGCAAGAGAGTGTTTGAGCGCAGTGACTGCTTTTATGCAACAATGAGTTGAGTAGTTGCAACAGAGACCACATGGCTCTCAAAGCCCAAAATTGACTATCTGGCCCCAAGAAAAGCTTTGCTAATCCTTGCCCTCAGTTATTGTTACCTATTTTGGAGTATGTGTAAATGGAATCAAACAGCCAACTTTCTCACCTTTAAATAAAAGTATATAATAGGCAATAGAAGTGAAAAACTCCCCTTTTAATAACGAATAGAACAACTAAACAAAATATCAGCAAAGAAATATGACTTGAACAACAATATAAACCTAACAGACATTTACAGAATACAGAATATATATTCTCAAATGCATGTGGAACATTCTCCAGGGTAGACCAAATATTATATCATACAAGAATTTCAGTAAATTTTTAAGGATTGAAAATACATAAAATATGTTCTTCAACCGCAATGGAATGAAATTAATAACAGAAGGAAATCTGGGAAATATATGAATACGTAGAAATAATACACTCAAACAACCAATGGGTCAAAGAAGAAACCACATGAGAAATTAAAAAATGCTTTGAAATGAAATGAGAACAAAAACACAACATACTAAAACTGATGGGATGCAGTGAAAGCAGTACCTAGAAGGAAATTCACAGCTCTAAACAAATACTCTGAAAAAGAAGGAAGATCACAAATCAATAACCTAGTCTTACAGTTTAAGAACTAAGAGAAAGAAGAGCAAAATCAACCCAAAACTAGCAGAAGGAGGGAAATAGTGCAGGTTACAGCAAAGATAAGTGAAATAGAAAATAGTGAAGTGAAGTCGCTCAGTCGTGTCCAACTCTTTGCGACCCCATGCACTGCAGCCTGCGAGGCTCCTCCATCCATGGGATTTTCCAGGTGAGAATACTGGAGTGGGTTGCTATTTCCTTCTCCAGGGGATCTTCCCGACCCAGGGTTTGAACCGGGGTCTCCCACACTGCAGGCCAACTCTTTACCGTCTCAGCGAAATAAAAAATAGGAAAACAATAAACAGAATTAACAAAACCAAAAGTTGATTGTTTAAAATGGTTGAAATTGACAAAACTTTAGCTAGACTGACCAAGAAAAGGAGAATCAAATTACTAAAATCGAAAAATTAAAGTGGAGACATTGCTACCAACTTTGCAGAAATAAAAGGAGTTATAAGAGAATACTACATACAATTGTATGCCAACAAATTTGAAAACCTAGATGAAATATATTCCTATTAAGACACAAACTTAAGCAACTGACTCAAGAAGAAATATAGTATCTGAGTAGATCTATAAATAAAGAAATAGTAATTGAAAAGCTTTTCAAGAAGTAAGCCCAGAACAATTTTACTGGTTAATTCTATAAAATATTTAACGAAGTGTTAACAATTCTTCACAAGCCCTTCTGAAAAAATTAGAAGAGGAGGGAATAGCCAAGGGCAGCAGCTGGGAGGAGCCACCTACACCCAAGGCCAGGGCTGGCGGCCGGGAGGAGCAACCCGAGTAGCGGCGGCTGCACAGGAAGGCCTAGAGGAGCTATCGCACGTTGAAGGTCAGGAACAGCTGCGGTGAGGAGATAGCCTTTGTCCAAGGTAAGGAGCGGCGGCTGTGCTTTGCTGGAGCAGCCGTGAAGAAATACCCCATGCCCAGGTAAGAGAAACCCAAGTAAGATGGTAGGTATTACAAGAGGGCATCAGAGAACAGACACACTGAAACCATACTCACAGGAAACTAGTCAGTCTAATCACACTAGGACCACAGCCTTGTCTAACTCAATGAAACCAAGCCATGCCTGCAGNAAGACTCTTGAGAGTCCCTTGGACTGCAAGGAGATTCAACCAGTCCATCCTAAGCGAGATCAGTCCTGGTTGTCCACTGGAAGGACTGATGCTGAAACTGAAACTCCAATACTTTGGCCACCTCATGTGAAGAGTTGACTCATTGGAAAAGACCCTGACGCTGGGAGGGTTTGGGGGCAGGAGGAGAAGGGGACGACAGAAGATGTGATGGCTGGATGGCATCACTGACTCGATGCACATGAGTTTGGGTAAACTCCGGGAGCTGGTGATAGACAGGGAGGCCTGGCATGCTGTGGTTCATGCGGTTGCAAAGTCGGACACAATTGAGCGAATGCACTGAACTGAATGTGTATATGTTTATACACATCATTTCTAAATCTCTTTCTCTCTCTCTCTCTACATCTGTATCTGTATATGATCTTGGGTCCCTAGGACTACATCTAAATCCCCAGGGTTCAATCGCATTTTCTCCCATTTTACATTTGTAGTTCCCTTCTCTGACGGTGAGAATGTTGGCTTCCTCCTTTTTCACTGATGTATCTATATATTTAGTGAGTTAACCTCCCATCTCTAATCCTATTCTTTCCCCTTGCAGATGCCCTCCTCTCCTTTTGTGGGCGGTGACTTCTTATTCTGGGATGCCTCTTCTGCATGGTCCCCCTCCTCACTGGTTTGCACTCTGACTCTTCATTCCAGGCCACTTAGCTGCAAGAATACCCTTTTTACCCTGCTTTGGTCCGACTCTCCATTCTGGCCTGTCCCTCCTCCATAAATAGTGGAAGACCGCTGGACAAGGAAATACAGCCTAGGCTCTGTTTATCTCTAACACTGACTAGCTATGGAATATTGGAAAAGTCCTCCTAGCCTAAATCCTATCATCTCTCGTCTGAATTACTCCCTGCCAACTGGCCTCTGCAATCTTCCCTGGCCTCCCTCTAATCTGGTCTCTAAACAAAATGTGACCAACTCACTCCAATAAAGAAAGACCAAGTCCCTAAAGCAACCTATGAGCCCATGCTTGGTCCAGCCTTTCTGAATTCTCTCACCTCACCTCTCATCTTCTCTCTCCCTTTCAGTTGTGTTGGCCTCCTCTCGTTGGCACTGCAATGCTTCCTTGTTCTGGAAGGTTCTCCTTTAGCTACTCTCCCCACTTCTCCTCCCCTCCCCCTCACCTGACTAACTCCTATTCATCCTTCAGGCTCAGCTTGAGTCACCACTCCCATCTAGAACCGTTTCCCAAGCTCCTAGACTGAGTCGATTCTCTTTTTGTGTGTGTGTATGCAGTTAGAAACATCTTTTTTTTTTCTGGCACTTACCTTGATAATAATTGTACATTTGTTGTTGGGGCTTCCGTGGTGGCTCAGCGGTAAAGAATCTGCCTGCCAGTGTAGGAGATGCGAGGTTGATCCCTGGGTTGGAAAGATCCCCTGGAGAAGGAAATGACGGCCCATTCCATTTTTCTTGCCTCGATAGTTCCATGGACAGAGAAACCTGGCAGGCTACAGTGTATGGGGTTGCAAAAGAGTCTGAGACGACTTTAGCAATTAAACAAGAACAACACTGTAGATGAGCTCATTCAATTCAAGTCCCCCTCCTGCGATAGACCACAAGTTCAGGGAGAGCTGGGGCTGTGTATATTCTTGCTCATCGTAGTGTCTTTATGTCCAGAACAGTACTTAGTGTAGAGAAGGCACTCAAAACCCTCTCACCGGACCCAGCGCCTAAATGGGAACTGTGTCAGCATTTGTTGGACCTGAGTCCTCTTCTCAGGATTGTTTTGAGGATTAAATGAACTTGTGTGTAATGAACATGAAAGTGCTTTGCAAGCAGGAAAGTGCTGTCTAGATGGAAGGTTTCATTATAACTCCCACCATTACTGATTTATAACCTTGCCAACCTTTTTGAAAGTCTAAATAAATCACATGCCCACC
>SJYV01021496.1:1207206-1237736 GCA_006410875.1 Neotragus pygmaeus | reverse complement strand
TCCTCTCCCATCTTAGAGATTCCTCCAGACTGGAGTGGAAAAATTATAGGCATTCATCTTTTCTTTTTTTAAGGAAAACTTTGGAATTTTAACCCACCGGAAAATGACATTTTCAGTAACACTTCCAAGAGGAGCCACTTTATTCATCTTCCCGCACTCTAGTCAGCACTTTGGAATTGGGAGAACCTAGGTTTAAATTTCATCTCCTCACTAGTTGTGGGATCCCAATCATCAAGCTTTTTCTTACCTTAGGGCTCTCTTACACATTGCCTGGAATGCTTGTTTCTCCCTCTTACATGGCTGATTTCATTCAACCTTCAGGCATCTGCTTAAACACCACCTTCTCAGAGATGTCTCCCGTAATCATCAAAAGTAGGTGTCTCCCTGCCTTTTTTGATAACTGTATACGACTGAAGCAACTTAGCAGCAGCTGTTCATTTCCTTCCTAGCACATCACTTTTTGTGTCTTTATTGTGTAATGATTTCACCAGACTGTAAACTCCTTAAGGTCAGGACTGCAGCATGCAATGAGCATCTGGCAGACTGGTAGACACTGGACAGATCTGATGAACTTAGATTAACTGAAGGCATGCAGTTTCCTCCTCTGATATTTCTTTTGCAGGGTTGTTTGCAGATGTTGTCACAGAGGCAGGTGGCCTCGCCTGGTGGAAGGCCAGTGGAAGGCATAGCATGAGGCAGGCCCTCGTTAAACGCTGATTCCTTTTTCTTCCCCTGGGTGCTTCCCAGCCACACCTTTGAATCATCTGTGGCTTTTATTCTGGGCTTCTTTACTTTCAGCACCAAGTCCTGCAAAATCTTCTACTATAATATCTCTCGGATCTGCCACAACTCAATGTAAGCCTGCTGTCTCCCCCTTGAGACAAGTACCACTGTTTCTTAACTGGCCATCCTTTCTCTCTCTACTGCGTATACTCTGCAAATTGCCCTGTAGGATAGTCTCCCTTCCTGATGTCTCTGTTACCTCCACTCTATCCCTGCATCTCTCTAGGTAAGCACTGTATGGAGGAGGGCATGCCTGAGCTCACCCACTCATGGGTCACAGTCTTAATTCCAACCTGCTTGTCACAGCTTGATCTGCTCACCTCATTATATCCTGCTCTCTGAATTTTCAGGCTTGTCCTTTTTTTCCTTGCACATACCCTTTTTCCTTTGGTACTGATCATTGTTTAGATGTGGTTCAGCTTGGCTTAGGGGCCTTCCTTTTCCAGCAATATCTCCATAAAATTACTGGACATGAAAAATTTTAATTTTTAATAGATATCAATACCATCTACCAATTTTTTCCTGCACTTAAACATCTTGGCTAGATTTCCCAGGTGGCTCAGTGAAGAATCTGCCTGCCACTGCAGGAGATGCAGGTTTGATCCCTGGGCTGAGAAGATCCCCTGGAGGAGGAAATGGCAAGCCACTCCAGTATTCTTGCCTGGAAAGTCCCATGGACAGAGGAGCCTGGTGAGCTATAGTCCATGGGGTCCCAAAGAGTCGGACATGACTTAATGACTGAGTACATATTTGCTTATTTAAATTTGAGAAGGCCTCAGTCTAAAGCTCTTAATTTCTAGACAAAATCCAGTTGGAAAATGTGACTTACCTATTTAATTAACATGAGCCAGGATCCTGGGCCAAGGCTTCTCGAGTCTAATGTTTTCCCATTTTAGTGTGAGCATCACTCAGGCAAAATTACTTGCTGCTTCTTGTTGACTGCTTCTTCCTCACCTCTCCTCCGGTAATTCAGTGCCATATGATTACAACTAGAATAAAGCAGTGCTTGCATATGAAGTATGTCTGGGAGGAAGTGCCAAGAACAGAAGGTTGACTTTGGAGGGGTCTGGGTCCTCTTCTTCCGACCCTTTACTGATACCATTTCTCCTGCAGCTTTCAGCACACGGAATACTTCATTCCATGTGAGGTCGTGCCTCCTGCTCTGCAGATGTTCTCAGAGTAGTTTTCTGCTCAGTTCTCACAGTCTCCCTAGGAGGCAAGCAGGTAGGCAGGAAACTGTTATATATCTTTACAGCTAAACAAGAAGGTTTAGGTGTCAAGAATATCTGACTATCAGAAATAAAGGTGCCTTTCACTTCACCATGTGACATGGTTAACCACCAAAATCATTCTAGCTCCTAAATGTCTTTTTTATTTACTCCATCCTTATTCACTGCCTTAGTTCTGGCTTCAAGTACTTGCTGGAACTATTTCAAAAGTCTTTGGATGAGTGTTTTACTCTTCCTCTTCCCCTCTGGTCTCTCCTCCACATAGTTCCAAGGATTCTTCTAAATCTAAATCCAGTTCTTTCTCCCTTTCTGAAAATCCTCTAATTTTTATCCACATGCAGCAAGATCCTTGGCATGGCTTACTAAGCCCTCCATGATCTGTGCCCTGCCTACCTCTTTACTCTCATTTCCTGCCACTCGATCCCTTATACTTTGTGCTCTGGCTTCACAGAGCAGCGTATACTTCTCTAAACACAGCATACTATTTCATATCTCTAGGCTTTGCATATGTGTTCATTCTGCCTGGGATGCCCTCTTTTCTTTAACTTTCTGGGAAACATATTCATCTTCTAAGCCTAACTTAGACTTTTCTTATCTTAGCTTGATTGGTATAAAAAATACCATAGACTAGATGGTTTAAACAAACATTTATTTCTCACATTTCTGGAGGCTACGAGTTCAAGATCAAGGTGCCAACAGAGCTGGCATCTGGTAAGAATCCAATTTCTAACTTGTTGACACCTGCCTTCTCTTGGGTATCCTCACAAGGCCAAAAAGTGAGATCATCTCTCTCGTGTCTCTTCTTGTAAGGGCACTAATCCCATTTATGAGGGCTCTACCCTCATAATCAAATTAACTTCCAGAGGCTCAACTTCCAATTACCATCTCACTTGGAATTAGGGCTCCAATATATGAATTTTGAAGAGACACAAACATTCAGTCCAAAGCACTGACCATGCCTCTCTCCACTCCCTTGGCCCCCTCTACCCCATCCATAGAATTAAACACTTCCCTGGTGGCTCAGTAGTAAAGACTCCATCTGCCAATGCAGGAGATGCAAGAGATGCATGTTTGATCCCTGGGTTGGGAAGATCCTCTGGAGAAGGAAATGGCAACCCACTATGGTATTCTTGCCTGGGAAATTTCATGGACCTAGGAGACTGGTGGGCTATAGTCCATGGGGTCGAAAAAGAGTCAGACACAAATTAGTTACTAAACAACAACTTTGTTCTACCTGAAAACCTTATAATGTTACTATGATTGCATTTACACTATATTAGGAATATACTACATATATTATGAATATACTAATATATGTTACAAATATACTAGTGTACTTACTTACACTATGAGCAAAGCTAGTAGTGGTGATAGAATTCCAGTTGAGCTATTTCAAATCCTAAAAGATGATGCTGTTAAATTGCTGCACTCAATATGTCAACAAATTTGGAAAACTCAGCAGCGGCCACAGGACTGGAAAAGGTCAATTTTCATTCTAACCCCAAAGAAAAGCAGTGCCAAAGAATGTTTAAACTACCACAAAATTGCACTCATCTCAAAACTAGCAAAGTAATGCTCAAAATTCTCCAAGCTAGGCTTCAACAGTATGTGTACGAGAACTTCCAGATGTTCAAGCTGGATTTAGAAAAGGCAGAGGAACCAGAAGTCAAACTGCCAGCATCCATTGGATCATAGAAGAGCAAGATAATTCCAGAAAAATATCTAGTTCTGCTTCATTATGCTAAAGCATTTGACTGTGTGGATCAGAACGAACTGTGCAAAAGATGGGAATACCAGACCACCTTACCTGCCTCTTAAGAAACTTGTATGGAGGTCAAGAAGCAACAGTTAGAACTGGTCATGGAACAATGGACTGATTCCAAATTGGGAAAATAGTACATCAAGGCTATATTATGGCACCCTGCTTATTTAACTTATATGCAGAGTACATCATGTGAAATGCCAGGCTAGATGAAACACAAGCTGGAGTCAAGATTGCCGGGAGAAATAACCTCATATATGCAGATGACACCACACTTATGGCAGAAAGCCATAAAAGAACTAAAGCGCCTCTTGATAAAGGTAAAAGAGGAGAGTGAAAAAGCTGGCTTAAAACTCAACATTCAAAACACATCTGGTCCCATCACTTCATGGCAAATACGTAAGGAAACAATGGAAACAGTGGCAGACTTTATTTTCCTGGGCTCCAAAATCACTACAGATGGTGACTGCAGCCATGAAATTAGAAGATGCTTGCTCCTTGGAAGAAAAGCTATGGCCAACCTAGACAGCATATTAAAAGCAGAGGCATTGCTTTGCCAACAAAGGTCTTCTTGGTCAAAGCTATGGTTTTCCCAGTAGTCATGTATGAATGTGAGAGTTGGACCATAAAGAAGGCTGGGCATTGAAGAATTTTTGCTTTTGAACTGTGTGTGGCGTTGGAGAAGACTCTCAAGAGTCCCTTGGACTGCAAAGAGATCAAACCAGTCAATCGTAAAGGAAATCAGTCCTGAATATTCATTAGAAAGACTGATGCTGAAGCTGAAGCTCCAAAACTTTGGCCACCTCATGTGAAGAGCTGACTCATTAGAAAAGGCCCTGATGCTGGGAAAGATTGAAGGCAA
Source organism: Neotragus pygmaeus (assembly GCA_006410875.1). Taxonomy (NCBI): domain Eukaryota; kingdom Metazoa; phylum Chordata; class Mammalia; order Artiodactyla; family Bovidae; genus Neotragus; species Neotragus pygmaeus. The sequence goes on along the minus strand of SJYV01021496.1, from coordinate 1,233,100 downwards.
GACGAGAAGGGGATGACAGAGGAGAAGATGGTTGGATGGCATCACTGACTCAATGGACATGAGTTTGAGCAAACTCTGAGAGATGGTAAAGGACAGGGTAGCCTTGCATGCTGCAGTCCATGGGGTCACAAAGAGTTGGACACAACTGAGCGACTGAACAACAACAAAAATGAATATTCTTGTTTCCATGTCACTCATTCCTTCCCTGTAAAATTTCATCTTTGAATTCTTATCACTTCATATAAGGCACATGGAAGGTATTGAATATGAATATACATATATTTTAAAGTTGAGATATAGTCCATGTACCATAAAATTCACCCTTCTAAAGTACCATTCTGTAGCTTTAGTATATTCACAAGATTGTGCAACCATTATCACATCTAATTCGGGAACATTTTTGTTACCCCAAAATGAAACCCAATACCATCGGCAGTCCCCATGCCTACAGTCACTGTTTTTGCTGTTCAGTTGCTCAGTCATGTCCTACCCTTTGCAACCCCATGAACTGCAGCATGCCAGGCTTCCCTGTCCTTCACTATCTCATGGAGTTTTCTCACACTCACATCCATTGAGTGGGTGATGCCATCCAATCATCTCATCCTCTGTTGCCCCCTTCTCCTCCTGCCTTCAATCTTTCCCAGCATCNAACTGCAGCATGCCAGGCTTCCCTGTCCTTCACTATCTCATGGAGTTTTCTCACACTCACATCCATTGAGTGGGTGATGCCATCCAATCATCTCATCCTCTGTTGCCCCCTTCTCCTCCTGCCTTCAATCTTTCCCAGCATCAGGATCTTTTCCAATGAGGCGGCTCTTTACATCTGGTGGCCAAAATACTCGAGTACAGTCCCTGGCCAGTTACTAACCCACTTTCTGTCTCTATGGATTTACCTATTCTAGAAATTTCATGTTAATGAAATCGTACAATATGTGGCCTTTTGCCTCTGACTTCTTTCACTCAATACAGTATTTTCCAGGTTCATCTGTGTTGTGGTATGTATCAGCACTTCATTCCTTTTGTGCCTGAATGATATGCCACTCGCGGATACGGAAAGACCATATTTTGTATATTTAAGCACCAGTTGGTGAACATTTCAATTCTATATGTTGGCTATTATGAATAGGCTGCTAAAAACTTTCGTGTACAGGTTTTTGTGTGTCAATCAGGATTTTAAGTCAATGAGTAAATGAGTGAATGAGTGATGACTCGTCTTTCAACATGTGTTCTCTGGCCAGGATATGAATTACAATCTTTATTTCTTTGGGGCAGGTCTGGGCCGGGTCATCCAGGCTGAGGAATATCTATCCCAAGCTCAGTGGACAGTCCTCAAATCAACCGAATGTAGTTATGCCATCTACTCCTTACTGCATCGGAACCTGGGACTTCTCTACATGGCCAAGGAGAACTACGAGGAAGCCCGCTATCATCTGGCCAATGACGTAAACCAGCTAAATTCCGACACCTGAGTGTATCTGAGAACACCTCTGTTTGGTTGTTGTTGTTGTTTATTGCTGTTTTCTTTTTACTGAGCGTTTCTCTGAAACTTTCTGTTTACAACTGTTTGGTGGACTATTAGCAAGAACACAATTCTAACAACCTGAGTTCAGGACTTTCCGCTTTTTGTCTGTACATCCTTGTCCACATCACGTCACTTCCCAAGCCTCAGTTGCTCTGAGGATGATAAAGGGAGGCAGAAGAGCCTCCTGATTAAGGTGCTTTACGGGCTTTCCTTCTCGTTCTAGTGGTGTCTTTTCACCAGGCACATAGACTTGGATAAATTATTTCATGTCATTCATCACCTGTAAGACAGAAACCGTAAACTAGTCTCTGCTTCATTGGGTCCAAACGCAAAGAAATTGCAGAGATGAATAAGACAGCAGAGCATGCGCAGTACTGTGGCTATTATTTTTATAAGTAACATCAACATCTTTTCTTCAGAGTGTGGTTATTACATTTAAATGACCTGGAGTTGTGTGAAAGTGATTTGTAAACTATAGAACTCTGTACAGTTTAGACAGGATGAGGGGGGTGATGATTGAGCTGTTCTTCCAAAGGTTTCTATTAGGATTTCAATATTGGACCATATTGGGACTTCCCAGGTGGCACTAGTGGTAAAGATCCCACCTGCAGGAGACATAAGAGACACAAATTCAATCCCTGGGTCAGGAAGCTCCCCTGGAGGAGGGCATGGCAAGCCAGTCTAGTGTTCTTGCCTAGAGGATCCCATAGACAGAGGAGCGTAGTGGACTACAGTCCATAGGGTCACAAAGAGCTGAACATGACTGAAGCAACTTAGCACAGCACAGCCCAGCACATTGGACAGTATTACCAGAGAGAAGAGTTCCTGAGCCTGAAATCTGGATGAGGTTGGGGTCAGACTGCAGTCTCAACGAAGGCTGAGTCTTTCCTGAGCCTCTCCACTGGGCAGCCTTCCCTCTGGTTGCCTGCCACTGCACGATGTCCCTAAATCTGCTGGAAACCTTGGTGTGTCGGTTATTCTCCATATCCCCGTACCCCAGATGCATTCTTTGCTCTGCTCTGGAAGGCTGACCTTTATTGACTGTAGAACCTAGACTTCACTGCTCTCTGGCCTCAGTTGCATCTGGGGAGTGAGGCATGGCAGAGGAGGTTCTGAGGAGACAGAGGGTGAGGTATTTACTCTCTGCTGCCTTTCTGCACGAGCACACTTCCAGCAAGGGAAGTGCTCCTCGTAGCCACAGCTCCCGTCAGGTAGCCTTCACCTGCAGCTCTCTTTCTGGCCCTGGTAACCCTGCTTTCTCCCCTGGTTTTCTCAGGAGTTTGGACTGTACAGTCTGTTACTGTAACAGTCTCAATAGCACAGTCCCTGGTGCTTTACTAACTCTCATTGGTTCCTTACCCTTTCCACATCTCTGGAGGTAAACCTTTTATTAAACCGTCCTCAGGAAATACTTGTAAGGGTACCATCTACTTCCACCCAAGAGCTAGACTCATGCACTTTTCATTTGTGTTCCTCTCTATACAACCTCCAACAAATCAAGCAGAAGCGCATTCTGTCTTGAGCTGGACCACACAGTTAACATTAGATCAAGCTCAGATTCCTCAGCCTAAGTTTAAGAAAGCACACCCAAATTATTGATACATACCATAAAATTCAATGGTATGTACAATTACATGTACAATTCAATTATTTCTTTGTAAACTTACAGAATTGTGTAACCATCAACATAATCCAGTGTTCACCCTAAAGAGAGCCCTCATATCCACTTGCAACCATTTCTCATGCCCCTTCCTGTGCCTCTAGTCCATGGACAGAGGAGCATGGTGGGCTACAGTCCATGGGGTCGCAAAGAGTCGGACACGACTGAGCGACTTCACTTTTCACTTATACACATTTAATATAAACAATATTATGTGATCTTTTGCATCTAACTTCTTTCACTTAGCATAATTATTTTGAGTTTCACCCGTGTTATTGTGTATATATCAATACTTCATTTATCTTATAGTTGACTATCATGTAGATATACCACAATTACCCTTCACCAGCTGATGGATATTGGGGTTGGTTCCATCTTTTGCCTATTATAAATAATACTGTTTATGAGCATTTGTATATAAGTCTTTGTGTGAAGAAAGTGGAAGTGAAAGTCGCTCAGTCATGTCTGACTCTTTACAACCCCATGGACTATATAGTCCCTGGAATTCTCCAGGCCAAAATACAGGAGTGGGTAGCCTTTCCCTTCTCCAGGGGATCTTCCCAACCCAGGGATCAAGCCCAGGTCTCCCACATTGCAGGTGGATTCTTTACCAGCTGAGCCACAAGGGAAGCCCAAGAATACTGGAGTGGGTAGCCTGTCCCTTCTCCTGGATCTGTCGACCCAGGAATCAAACTGGGGTCTCCTGCATTGCAGGAGGATTCTTTACCAACTGAGTTACCAGGGAATGTTTTTATTTCTCTTGGATATATGCCTAAGAATAGAATTGCTGGATCATGTGATTAAACTATGTTTAATTTTTTGAGGACTGGCAAACTGTTTTCCACAGAGGCCGCATCATTTTATGTTCCCACCAGCAATGGACAAGAGGATTCCATTTTTGCCATATTTTTGCCAGTATATGTTATTTTCTGTCTTTTTAATTAGAGCCGTTATTGTGTGTGTAAAGATGTAGTTCATTGTGGGTTTTATTTTGCATTTCCTCAGTGACTAATCATACTGAGCATTATTTTAGTCGTTGGTGTATCTTTTTGGTGACATGTCTGTTCAGATCCTTTGCCCATTTTAAATTAGGCGTTGTAAAAATTCTTTATTGACTCTGGATACACGTCCTTTATCAGACATATGATTTACAAAGAAAACCCAAGCACTCTCTTTCTTCCTTATGCTATAGATTTATTTTGCCAGTTGTGCATTTGGAACAGAGCACATCAGGGCCTCAGGAGGCTACTTCCACCTGGCTAATATCTTCAATGGCCTTAAAAAGCTGGACCTGGCAGACACATTGTACACCAAGGTGAGCTGGGAATATGGGAGCTGAGCCTTAATACTTAGACCTTATATCTTGAACCTGGTGTCAGACCATTCATGAGAAATTCGAGACCCAGACAGAATGAAGTGACTGGCCCAAGGTCACATAGCTTAATACATGATATATTCCCCTCCTCTTTCTTTCTGTTTCTCCTCTACCAGAATAGTTTAGTCCTTAGCATCCATAGAGCAGTGAGCAAATAACAAATTATGGGTCAATAAGAACCAAACCCCTCCGAACAGACTGCCATATACTCTGTCATAGGACTTCCCTGTAGCTCAAATGGTAAAGAATCTGCCTGCAATGCAGGAGACCAGGGCTTGATCCCTGGGTCGGGAAGATCCTCCAGAGAAGGGAATGGCAATCCACTCCAGTATTCCTGGAGAATCCTGTGGACAGATAAGCCTGGCAGGCTACAGTCCATGGGGTCGCAAAGAGTCCGACACGACTGAGCAACTAACACACACACACACACACACACACACACACACACACACACACACACACACACTCTCATATCCCAGCAGCAAGCTAAGGTGGTCATGCTGAAGTGTGGTATAGAGGAGGAGATTAGGTTTTTAAGTAAAATTGATTGTGGAAAGGTCCTGTGAAGGGATCAAAGAACATGAAAATACTTTAAAACGTCCATCTTTACCTGTGAAAGATTTTAAACTTGTTTTCAATTTATTAAAATGTTGGTTATGTTCATATATACCTTACTTAGCAAATAACCATTTTTGCATGTGGTATAGGCTCTCATGCTGCTGCTGCTAAGTCGCTTCAGTCGTGTCTGACTCTGTGGGACCCTATAGACGGCAGCCCACCAGGCTCCCCCGTCCCTGGGATTCTCCAGGCAAGAACACTGGAGTGGGCTGCCATTTCCTTCTCCAATGCGTGAAAGTGAAAAGTGAAAGAGAAGTCGCTCAGTCGTGTCCGACTCTTTGCGACCCCATGGACTACAGCCTACCAGGCTCCTCCACCCATGGGATTCTCCAGGCAAGAGTACTGGAGTGGGGTGCCATCGCCTTCTCTGAGGCTCTCATGCAGTGACTGTTTATTCATATTTTAGACCCACTTCTGAGGAGGAGGCATTGTGATGTAGCTGGAAAAAAAAAGAGAGCTCTGGAATCAGGCAGACTTGAATTTAAACCTTGGCGGTTGCACGTAGCAGCTCTTACCAAGAGTCAAGTGTGATCTTAACTTTTCCGATCCTCAGTTTAATTATCTATGAATTGGGAGTAATAAGAACAAGACCTCAGTTGGGGTGTTGGGAGGATGTAAAGGAAGTTGTATGTGCTCAACATATGGCAGTCATTTTTTTAAAGAATATATTTAAATCTTATTTTGTAAATTAATTTTTATTGGAGTATAGTTGGTTTACAATATTATGTTCATTTCTGCTGTACAGCAAAGTGAATCAGCTACATGTATACATATATCCCTCCTCTTTTTAATTTCCTGCCCATTTAGGTCACCACAGTGCATTGAGTAGAATTCCTTCTGCTATGCAGTAGGTTCTCATTCAGTTCAGGTCAGTCGCTCAGTCGTGTCCGACTCTTTGCGACCCCATGAATCGCAGCACGCCAGGCCTCCCTGTCCATCACCAACTCCTGGAGTTCACTCAGACTCATGTCCATTGAGTCAGTGATGCCATCCAGCCATCTCATCCTCTGTCGTCCCCTTCTCCTCAGTTATCTATTTTACACATGTGTGAGTGGGTGCTCAGACGTTCAGTCATGTCCGACTCTTTGCAACGCCATGAACTATAGCCCAGCAGTCTTCTCTATCCATGGGATTATCCCAGCAAGAATACTGGGGTGGGTTGCCCTTTCCTCCTCTAGGGTGTCTTTGCGACCCAAGGATTGAACCCAGGTCTCCTACAGCTCCTGCATTGGCAGGTGGATTTCTTCACCACCTAAACCACCATCCTCCAGGGGATCTTCCTGACTCAGAAATCAAAACCATATTTCCTGAATTGGCAGGCAGGTTCTTTACCATTAGCGCCACCTGGGAAGCCCATGGGTGATGCTGCTGCTGCTGCTGCTGCTGCCAAGTCGCTTCAGTCGTGTCCAACTCTGTGTGACCCCATGGACTGCAGCCTACCAGGCTCCTCTGTCCATGGGATTTTCCAGGCAAGAATACTGGAGTGGGGTGCCATTGCCTTCGTGGATGATGCTAGGGACCTGAATTTTTCACAGCACTGGCCAAATCTCTTTGATTTCTCTGTCTCAGTTTGCCCATCTGCAAAATAGGGAAGATGGCACAGATGCACACCGTGATAGGGACAGCTGCTCTCCCTCTGAGGGGCGAAGTCTATGGATCAGAAGAGGTGGAGTCGCTGCTGTGCTTCCTAGGAAGAACTGCCACTTCCCATTTAGCTCACCACAGAGCAGAGTTGCCTTGGCTATATAGTAGGTTCTCATCAGTTACCCATTTTAAACATGTGTGAGTACATGCTCAGGCGAACCACCATAGTAGTGTATATATGTCGATTCTAATCTCCCAATTCGTCCCATCCTCTTTCTCCTCTTGCTATTCATACATACATGGCAGCTGTTATAATTAGACCCCCACCAGGGCTGTCCCCAGATCAACCTTCCACATGCCCTTTGCAGCCCAGCATTTGCACCTCCGGGGTCCTAGGGCTCCTCCTGCCTTCAGGCACAATGAAACGGGTAGTCTGTAGATGGTCAGAAAGCCTGGCCAGAGGTTCTGCCCTCTCAAATGGCTGGTCCAATGGCTAAAGTCCAGCCTGCTTGTCTGATTACCATCTCCTTTCCCAACAGGTCTCTGAGATCTGGAACAAATATTTGAATGATCACTATCAAGTCCTCTCACAGGCTCGAATCCAACAAATAGACCTACTGGGCAAACGGTTTGAGACTGACACTGGCTTGGGTAAGTGGCAATTCTTCCTGGGAAACAGAGCAGTGACTTCATTTCTTCTGATCCATAGACTTTGCCTCTCAGAGGGAGAGCAGCTGTCCCTGTCATGGGGCACATCCTATTTTGCAGATGGGCAAACTGAGACAGAGGAATCAAAGAGATTTTGTTGTGAAAAATTCAGGTCCCTAGCATTACCTGGTGGGCTGCCGTCTATGGGGTCGCACAGAGTTGGACACGACTGAAGCGACTTAGCAGCAGCAGCAGCAGCATTACCCGTGGGCTTCCCAGGTGACAGGAATGGTAAAGGACCTGCCTGCCAATTCAGGGATCGTGGTTTTGATTCCTAAGTCAGGAAGATCCCCTGGAGGAAGGCATGGCAACCCACTCCAGTATTCTTGCCTGGAGAATCCCATGGACAGAGGAGCCTGGTGATCTACAGTCCATAGGGTCGCACAGAGTCAGATACAACCGAAGTGACTTAGCACAGCACAGCACCACAGCATCACACACAGTCTTTCCAGTGGGGTTAATGAGGGACAGATTTGGAAGGAAAGAAAACCCTGCTAGAACCCCCTGAGATTTTTGCACAGCATCCATTTTTTCATGTGTTATCCTCCCAGGACACATGAGTATCCACACAGAAGCCCAATTTCTCATTTGTTCTGGAGCCTCATCCTCTTCCTTTACTGGACCATGAGCTTCTCAGTGGCATGGTGGATTCTGAGTCATCTCTGTATCTTCAGCTCAGCAAAGAGCTGAGGACTGAGTACGGCACCATTCCTTCTGAGTTCATAAAAACTGATGCGGGATCTAGTTTCTGCTCAAAAGAGAAAAACAGTGTAGTGAGTGAGACAGAAACTATGTGAAAGAAAAGACAACTTCAACAAGTACAAATTATATTACAAGGTGAGTCCCAGAATGAAGAAATGAGGACAGCTGGATGGTTTTGAAAAAGGAAGACTGCTTGGAGGAGAAGTTTTGAGCTAAGCTTCGAAAAATTCATAACTTTATTGACTTTTCTCTCATCATAAAAGTGGTTCATGTTAAAGCATAAAACTTGAAAATCATAGCTATCCAAAGAGTGTCAACTTTAACATTATAGTGTATGTCTTTTCTGTCTTTTTCTCTTAGCTTAGCCTCACATGGGGAAAGCCGAAAGGTTGTTGCTTAAGCATCTTTGGATTTGGGGAAGAAGGATTAAGATTCTGTGGCTGCCAGAAGCCTGTCTCCCTCCTCTTGCTGTAGAGGGGAAACTGAATTGAACCCAAGGAATCACACCAGGACAAATTCCTTGTATTGGGGGCCTGAGAAATCTAGGAATCTGAAAGCAAGCAAGCTAAGCAACTCAGGGACCTGTAGGAATGAACTTTTTTTTTCTTTCAGTTTGCCCTGATGATGGCACGTTGGGCAAAGCTGGTGAACTGCCTGCAGGCCGAGTGCCTAACTGCTCAGAGCTTATCCCTGAGGGTAGACACAGCTGCCCCAGGGCCTGTTTCCTCTTTTCTCCCTTTCTTTCCATTGCAGATGAAGCCCAGGAAGCAGAAGCTATTCAGATCCTGACTTCAATCTTGAACATTCGAGAATCTACGTCTGACAAAGCCCCTCAAAAAACGATCTTTGTTCTCAAAATTCTGTTCATGCTTTACTTCCTGATGATGAATTCTTCAAAGGCAAGTTCCCCTAGAAAAGCAGCAAGTCTAAAACAGAGAGAGAAATTCCTCTGGTTGGATTCGGCTGTTTTTTCCAGCTGCCCTAGCTTTTGTCCTCAGAGTAAGCCCTTGCTCCAAAGAAGTTCAGACGCTCATGACATTTCCCCTGTGTTAAGTCCAACTGCACAATGAAAACAGGGTTGTCCTCTTCCCTCAAGGAGACCACCCTAGGGTCGCACAGGTACACTGAGGCTGGGCAGTGCTGGGAGGCCTGCAGGACAGAAGGGCTCTGGGGGGTTCTTGGGGAAATGGACCAATCACTCTAACTACCCAGTGATAGTGAGTTCCCTGTTGCTGGAGGGATCCACGCAGAAATAATTCCAAAGGCAATCATTTTTGAGTGCTTATTACATGCCAGTCACTAGCCTAAGTACTTTACATGAAGTATCACATGAAATTCTCATATCAACCTTCAAAGTAAGTCTTTTATTATTCCCACTTTACAGGTAAGGAACTGAGGCACAGAGTGGGTCCATTATTTGCCAAATTTCTTATAGAGTAAGTGGCAAATCTCAGGTTTCTTGATTTATTGACTGACTGATCCACTCATTCAATAATTTATTGAACTTCTGCCATTTGCAAAGGATGGTTCTGGAGACTGAGGGTACAGTGGTGAACCACCAGCCAAGTTGCCTATTTCCATGGAACTTATGCTCTTCTGGAGGAGGGGAAGTCACAATAAACAAGTAAACACATAAATGTGTAGTATAATTTCAGAGAGAAAAGCTCTACAAACAAAAACATAGCAGGCAAGAGGAGACAGGGTTGGTTGGAGCAGGCAGTTTTGTGCAGGTGACATGGAAAAGTTAAGATGTCCTTCCCCTGTTCCCTTCCTTCCTTCCTTACTTCATTCTTTCCATTTGTCTGCAAACTTTTACTAAGCACCTACTGTATACCAGGGCCTGGAGGAGTTCCGGATCAGTGGGTTACAACAGTGTGATAACAGAGCCTGGGGCACTGTGGGAGCATGAAGGAGGGAGAGCCACCCTATGTGGGATGGAGGTGAGAAGGGTCAGGGAACAGAGAAGCATTTTCATTGCATTTCCAGGTTTACTGTGGACAAAACCTCTGCATTTCAGGGTCCCATTTTCTACTCAAGGAAGTCATTCCTCCAAGGTATTTTAGGGATGTTAGATCTACAAGAGGTTCTTAGAAGAAAGGGCCACCTCTGTCTACTGAGATTGGTGCCTTGCTTCCTTCAGGTCTGGAATCAGCAATCTGCCCTTGAACAAGGCTTTCCCCGTCTTCTGTCTGAAATGACAACTCCCCATCAGACACAACTGAAGCGACTTAGCAGCAGCAGCATTGCCACCGCTAATGCTTTCTGTCCTCCTGCCTGTTTAGTTTTTTCTCTTAGCCTGAATCATTATTTAAGATACCATCGTATTCTAGTTATTTGTCTTGTTAATTGCCTCTCTCTCCTACTATATAGTAAATTTCAGAAGGTTAGGAATTTCTGCCTATAGTCACAGTCTCTGAAACACAGTAGCCATTCAATAAATGTTTATTGAAAGAAAGGAGGGAAAGGGGGAAGGAAAGCAGAGAGGGAGGAAAGAAGGGGAGGTAGCAAGGAAGGAAGGATGAGCCAGAGTCTGTCTCAAGATGTCCTGTGAAACTTCTGTCCAAATCAAGACTCTGGGCCACCCGGACTCCCCAGATGGCAATTTACTGGTGGCACCTCTCATCTCTATGCCTCTCAATGTTGGTTCAAAGGGCACTGAAATGGAGAAAAGATACTTTGTCCACTATAAACTCAGAAATTCAGCATCCAGGTTCGCCTGTTCCCTGACCTCTCTCACCCTCATCCCACACGTGAGGCTAGCTATGAAGACCTATTTCATGTGTTCACAAGTTTTCACAAAGAGCTCAGTGGGTGGCATGAGAAGTTGAAAGATCCTTGCCCATGTTTCTGGGGCCGAGCAGAGATGGGGCTTCCAATATAATGCTTTTCTGTGACAATTTCCTTTTGTCTCTGCAATTCTCTTTCAGGCAGAGGAATATGCCTTGAGAGCCCTACATCTAGCCAAAAAACAGAAGCTCAGTGTCCAGGAACAAAACACCATTCAAGACTTACTAAATCTCATCTCAGTTGAGGAAGCTCAACCCATTACTTAGTGACCCATGAGCTCTGCATCAGGGACGATTGAGCATCTCATGTATTTCAGCCTTGCACAGGGACAGTGAGGTGCTATGAATTGCTGAGGTACCTACCCCGTTCCCCTGGGACTGCACTCGTAGCTGTGTTTTTATTGTTACACAGCATATGTTGGGGGAATGTAGAGCTTTTGGCACAGAGATCAGTAAAACTCTTGTTTACTATGACTTTGTACGACTTTGAATAATGTGCTGTCAGTTCACTAACAAGGTATCCGTAATTAAACTGCAAATAGTTTATCCTATTTCTCAGAGGTCTCCCAGTGATTCATGCTTCATAGCTCTTTGCCAAAGAAAGGGGTAGGGATTAGAGCTATATTAAAGTTCCTCTATTCTGCTGTAATTAAATTGGGATTAATTTGAGGTAGATTGTGATTAAAAGGCCCATTATGATTCCTAGAGCAATCGCTAAGAAAATTACTCTAAAAACAGTTAAAATCAACAAAGAAATTAAAGTGGCATGCTAGAAAAGATCCATTTAGTGGAAAAGCAGACAGTAAAGGAGGAATGGAGGAACAAAAAGGATGTGTGACACGTAGAAAGCAAATTGCAAAATGCAGACATAAATTGTAGGTCTTGGGCAGAAAAGGCCCCTGAGGCCTTTCAAGGAGCTCCAGTATAGATGGGTTAAATTGCCCTTTCAAGCTGGTGTCTCTTTCCTCAGAGAGTTACTTGAAGTGAATGCGAGTCATCTCTACTGTCTGGGGCAGAAGTACTCTGGAAGTTCTCCTGTGATGTCAGGGACAGACTGCAGGCACTGAAGCAGACATGCCTGGTTCAAATCCTAGCTTCCTCACATACTAGCTCTGTGACCCCCTGCCCCCACAGGCTCAATCTCATCCTTACCTTCTGAGATGGCCCAGGTGTGGCCCTGACTGTATCAACTTGTCCCATTGAGGACTCTGGTCATTTAGCACAGACATTTTTGCTCCAAACTCACCAAGCAGCCTGCCCATTAGCTCTTGGCTTTCTGGATAGATCTAAATCAGGGAGAGGATATGCAAATCAAGGACCTGTCAAAGGACCTACCTGGTGGCCCAGTGGTTAAGAATCCACTGTGCAATGCAGCGGATAGTGGTTTGATCTCTAGTCTGGAAAGATTCCCCATGCTACAGGCCAACTAGTCCCATGAGTCACAGTTACTGAACCTGCACTCTAGAGCTTTCAAGTGCAAGTACTGAGCCCGTCCACCTTGGAGCCTATGTTCCACAACAAGAGAAGCCGGTGCAGTGAGAAGACTAGAGAGCAGCCCCCACTTGCTGCAATCACGGAAAGCCATGTGCAGCCATGAGGACTCAGGGCAGCCAAAAATAAAATAAATGAAAAAAAGAAGGACCAATATGGCCACTATGGAGAACAATATGGAGGAGATTCCTTGAAAAATTAGGAATAGAACTACCATATGACTCAACAATCCCACTACTGACCGGTCATACACTCTGAGAAAACCATGACTGAAAGAGATACATGTGCCCCAGTGTTTGTTGCTGCACTATTTACAATAGTTAGGACACGGAAGCAGCCTAGATGTCCACTAGATGAGTGAATAAAGAAGTTGTGGTACATATATACAGTGGAATATTACTCAGCCATAAAAAAAGAACACATTTGAGTCTGTCCTAATGAGGTGAAAGAACCTAGGGCTTGTTACACAGAGTGAAGTAAGTCAGAAAAGCAGATATCATGTATTAATGCATATTTTGGAATCTAAGATAATGGTACTAAAAAAATAAATAAATAAAATAAAATAATGGTACCAATGAACCTGTTTGGAGGGCAGCGATAGAGATGCAGACACAGAAGACAGACTATGGACACAGTGGTAGAAGGAGAGGGTGGGACAAATTGAAAGAGTAACATGGAAACATGTATATTACCATATGTGAAATAGACAGTGGGAATTTGCTGTATGTCACAGGGTGCTCTGATGGGTGGAATGGGGGTGGGAGATACGAGGGAAGTTTAAGAGGGAGGGGACATATATATACCTATGGCTGGTTCATGTTGCTGTATGGTGGAATCCAACACAATGTTGTAAAGAAATTATCCTCCAATGTAAAAAACATTTTAAAAAGAAAAAAATGTTACCTCAACATAACTTTAAAAAAATACATATTTACAGAGTGTTCGTACTTATGACAGACAGTTATATATAAAGAAAAAATAGCCACTCAGAACTCCTCATAGAGAGATAGCATAGCTAACATTTTGGATATTTTTTCTAGACATAAAAATATATCTAATAGAGATCAGTCCTATGTACACTCTGTTTCCTAATTTTTAAATGCATATTGTTTCATCTCCCCAGGTGATAAACACAACCTGAAATGGCTCATTTCCTCTCACATATGGTTGTGTAAATGAATCACTTTGCTGTATGTCTGAAATTAACACAATATTATAAATCAACGACACTTCAATAAAAATTTAACTATCCCTAAAAAAAAAGGACCTATCAGAGAGTTTTATATTCCTCACTGAAATTAATTCACTCAGACACATGTAATATTAATAAAAATAAGTCGGATGGCTACCTTGCCCCTTTGGATCTGTAAAATCCCCTTGGGGGATACTTAGGATTCTCAAAGACTGTGAAGTCCCAAAGGCCTTACTTTTCTACCTGTCTCTTGCTTTCATTTTTAGCTTCAGTTATCTTCACACTTTGGAGAAGGCAATGGCAATCCACTCCAGTACTCTTGCCTGGAAAATCCCATGGATGGCTGTTCTTGTAGCTGTTTTTTTCATCTCTTTAGGGACACAACTCCTTCTTGATTCTCACCTCAAATATGAGCCAGCTCTTCCAAAGCGATCTTTAATGAAGTTTGGGGGAGTGAGGAGAAAGATGAACAGTTCTTCCCCAGATAATTTAAAGGAAAATATTAGAAAGTCCTTATTCTACAGAAGTCCTTCACCATCCCTTTCGTTAAGCTCGAGCTCTCTTCTTCACGATAGCATGGCCTCTTTCCCCTCCTCCCTGTTTTCTGTTCTTTCCACACCTGAATTCTTCTTCAAGAATCCTTCTCCACTGCGTATATTCATAAAATTATTGCTTCAATTTATTGTTCCTGTTGACTGATTTTCCTCTTGGTTATGACCCATACTGTTCTGCTTTTTTGCATCATGTCTAGTAATTTATTTTCGGTCTCTCTGCTTTTCTAAGATTTGCATTTAAAGCTATAAATTTATCTCTAAATACTGCTTTCATTGATCCCACACATTATTAAAAGTATTTTTACTATCATTTGCTCTAAATAGATCTTAATTTTTTATGACTCACAAGTCATTTAAAAGTATGATTCTGAATTTCTAAAAGATGGTGGCTTTAATTACCTCTTTGTTGTTTTCCAGCTTAATTTCATTGAGATCATAAAATATTCTGTGTACAATTTTGACTTTAAGAAATTATTTGAAGTTTTCTTTCATGGCCCAGGGTATAGTTAATATGTATTTGTGTAGTTTTGTGTGTGCTGGTAAAGAATGGAGTTATTGGGCCCTATATATGTCCATTAAATAAATTTTTTTCACATTTTCAAACTCTGCATCTTATTGATGAAGTTTTAATTTATTTCTGACAGAGGTATATAAAATCCCTCCAATATGATTTTCCTGCAGTTCTATCAATTTTTGCACTATTTTGGTGTTTGATTATTAGGCAAATACAAATTTAAATATTTTCCTGGTGAATTGAATCCTTATTTTTTGTATTTCGAAGTGATTCTCTTTATCTCCAGGAATGCTTTTGACTTTCAGTTCAGTTCAGTTCCTCAGTCGTGTCTGACTCTTGCAACTCCATAGACTGCAGCACGCCAGGCTCCCTGTCCATCACCAACACCCAGAGCTTACTCAAACTCATGTCCATTGAGTCAATGATACCATCCAACCATCTCGTCCTCTGTCATCCCCTTCTCCTGCCTTCAATATTTCCCAGCATCAGGGTCTTTTCAAATGAGTCAGTTCTTCACATCAGGTGGCCAAAGTATTGGAGTTTCGACTTCAACATCAGTCCTTCCAATGAACACTCAGGACTGATCTCCTTTAAGATAGACTGGTTGGATCTCCTGGCAGTCCAAGGAACTCTCAAGAGTCTTCTCCAACACCACAGTTCAAAAGCATCAATTCTTCAGCACTCAGCTTTCTTTATAGTCCAACTCTCACATCCATACATGATCACTGGGAAAACCATAGCCGTGACTATCCAGACCTTTGTTGGCAAGGTAATGACTCTGTTTTTTAATATGCTGTCTAGGATGGTCATAACTTTCCTTCCAAGGAATAAGTGTCTTTTAATTTCATGGCTGCAGTTACCATCTGCAGTGATTCTGGAGCCCCCCCAAAATAAAGTCTGCCACTGTTTCTATTGTTTCCCCATCTATTTCCCATGAAGTGATGGGACCAGATGCCATGATCTTCGTTTTCTGAATGCTGAGCTTTAAGCCAACCTTTTCACTGTCTTTCACTTTCATCAAGAGGCTCTTTAGTTTTTCACTTTCTGCCATAAATGTGTCATCTGCATATCTGAGGTTATTGATATTTCTCCCAGCAGTCTTGATCCCAGCTTGTACTTCATCCAGCCCAGCATTTCTCATGATGTACTCTGCATAGCAGTTAAATAAGCAGGGTGACAATATACAGCCTTGATGTACTCCTTTTCTTATTTGGAACCAGTCTGTTGTTCCATGTCCAGTTCTAACTGTTGCTTCTTGACCTGCATATAGGTTTCTCACAGATCAGGTGGTCTGGGATTCCCATCTCTTTCAGGATTTTCCACAGTTCATTGTGATCCACGCAGTCAAAGGCTTTGGCATAGTCAAGAAAGCAGAAATAGATGTTTTCCTGGAACTCTCTTGCTTTTTTGATGACCGAGCAAATGTTGGCAATTTGATCTCTGGTTCCTCTGCCTTTTCTAAAACCAGCTTGAACATCTGGAAGTTCATGGTTCACTTATTGCTGAAGCCTGGCTTGGAGAATTTTGAGCAATACTTTACTAGTGTGTGAGATGAGTGCAATTGTGCAGTAGTTTGAGCATTCTTTGGCATTGCCTTTCTTTGGGATTGGAATGAAAACTGACCTTTTCCAGTCCTGTGGCCACTGCTGAGTTCTCAAAATTTCTCCATTCACATTCCAGGATGTCTGGCTCTAGGTGAGTGATCACACCATCGTGATTATCTTGGTCATGAAGCTCTTTTTTGTACAGTTCTTTTGTGTATTCTTGTCACCTCTTCTTAATATCTTCTGCTTCTGTTAGGACCATACCATTTTTGTTCTTTATCAAGCCCATCTTTGCATGAAATGTTCCCTTGGAATCTCTAATTTTTTTTGAGGCGATCTCTAGTCTTTCCCATTCTATTGTTTTTCTCTATTTCTTTGCATTGATCACTGAGGAAGGCTTTCTTANTGACTGAACTGAACTGAACTGAAAGCTGGAAAGATTGAGGGTCTGAAAAGATCACAAAAAACATATCTCATTTGGATTATTAGTCATTTTACTATTGCATAGTTTTTGACAAGTTAAACTCTTTTGAGCTCCAGTTTCCTATCTGTAAATTAAAATGGGGTTGTGGAGTCTTGCAGTGTGTGTCCAGTCCATTCATCCTGTTCTGGGGCCTGGAATCCTGGCACACTCTACTTACCTTTGGGCAGCACTCTGGCCTGCCTAGCTGCAGCTGTATTCTATCCCAGTGGCGAGTAACTGCCCAGGTTTTGGGCAGGTGATTCAAGAAATGTATTTACCAAATCCATATCAACGTGCTGAGAAGTGACCTCACTCAGGGCAGAGCTGCTCTTATCCATCTCTCCTCCTTGCAGGGAGAACCCAGCTATCAGCCAGGATGGAGAGTTCTAAAAGAAGCAGAGGGCTTCCCTGGTGTCTTAGTGCTAAAGAATCTGCCTGCCAATGCAGGAAACACGGATTAGATCCCTTATCCTGGAAGATCCCACAAGTCATGGANACCCAGCCATCAGCCAGGATGGAGAGTTCTAAAAGAAGCAGAGGGCTTCCCTGGTGTCTTAGTGCTAAAGAATCTGCCTGCCAATGCAGGAAACACGGATTAGATCCCTTATCCTGGAAGATCCCACAAGTCATGGAGCAACTAAGCCCATATGGCACAACTATTGAGCCTGTGCTCTAGAGCTTGTGAGCCACAAGAGAAGCTACTGCAGTAAGAAGCCCACACACTGAAACTAGAGAGTAGCCCCCACTCACTGCAGCTAGAGAAAAACCCACGCAGGAATGAAGACCCAGCAAAGCCAAATAAATAAGTAAAATCATTAACAAGAATGAAGCAGAGATGTGACTAAGGAAAGTCTCTAGTGTTATTTGAAGTCTGGACCCACTTTTCCCTGAGGTAGCTACACTCAAATTCTGTTTCCTAAGTTTCTTTTCTGCTTTAGTTGCATTTTGTCTCTTGCAATCAAGAGAATTTTGACTAAAATAGGTATTACACCTGCTTTCACTGTTCCCAAGATTCTTCATAAGACTGAGGTAAAAAATAAATAGTACATAGGCCTCTTACTTTTTTATGTGTAAAAACTGTGCTAAGATACATATAATATAAAATANGCAATCAAGAGAATTTTGACTAAAATAGGTATTACACCTGCTTTCACTGTTCCCAAGATTCTTCATAAGACTGAGGTAAAAAATAAATAGTACATAGGCCTCTTACTTTTTTATGTGTAAAAACTGTGCTAAGATACATATAATATAAAATACACCTCCCTAACTATTTTAAGTCTGAGTGCGGAAGAGTTGATGCTTTCAAAGTGTGATGCTGGTGAAGACTCTTGAGAGTCTTTTGGACTGCAAGGAGATCACACCAATCAATCCTAAAGGAAATCAGTTCTGAATATTCATTGGAAAGACTGATGCTGAAACTGAAGCTCCAGTACTTTGGTCACCTGATGCGAAGAGCCGACTCATTGGAAAGACTGAGGGCTGGTAAAGACTGACGGCAGGAAGAGAAGGGGGTGACAGAGGATGAGATGATTAGATAGCATCACTGGCTGAATGGACATGAATTTTAGCAAATTCCAGGAGATAGTGGAGGACAGGGAAGCCTTGCATGTTGCAGTCCATGGGGTTGCAGAGTCGGACATGACTTAGTGATGGAACAACAATTCCAGTGTGTTAAGTATATTCATAATATTTTGAATATATTACCACCATCCATCTCAATAGCTCTTATCATCTTGCAAAACTAAACTTCTGTACCCATTAAATACCCCAAGGCCCCTTCCACCAGCCTCTGGTTACCACCTCTCTACTTTCCACATTAGGTAACATTCAAGTGAAATGGTACAGTATTTGTCCTTATGTGACTGCCTTATTTCACTGAACACAGTGATAAACCTCGAGGTTTATCCATGTTGTAGCAAATATCAGAATTTCCTTTGTTTTAAGGCTGGATAATATTCAATTGTATATATACATCCCATATTGCTTATCCATTCATCCATTGATGGACACTTGGGCTGTTTACCCATTTTAGCTGTTGTGAATGATGTCAGTGTTAACATGGGTGTACAGATGTTGCTTTCAGGCCCTGCTTTTATTTATTTATTTTTTGGCTATGCTGGGTCTTTGTTGCTGCGTGGGCTTTTCTTTAGTTGAGGCAAATGAGGACTACTTTCTAGTTGTGCATGGGCTTCTCATTATGGTGGCTTTTCTTGTTGTGGAACACAGACTCTAGGGCACATGGGCTTCAGTGGTTGAAGCTCCTGGGCTCTAGAACACAGGCTTAGTAGTTGTGGTGCATGGGCTTAGCTTCTCTGAGGCACGTGGTATCCTGTATGAAGGATTGAACCAGTGTCTCCTGCATTGGCGGGTGGATTCTTTACCACTGAGCCACCAGGGAAGCCTCTTGAATGTTGAGTTTAAAGCCAGCTTTTTCACCCTTGTCTTTCACCCTCATCAAGAGATTCTTTAATTCCTCTTCACCTTCTGCCATTAGAGTGATATCTGCATATCTGAGGTTGTTGATATTTCTCCAGGCAATCTTGGTTCCACCTTTTAATTCATCCAGCCCAGTATTTTGAATGGTATGCTCTGTGTAGCAGTTAAATAATCAGAGTGACAATATACATCATTGTCATACTTCTTTCCCAATTTTGAACCAGNTTTCTTTTCTGCTTTAGTTGCATTTTGTCTCTTGCAATCAAGAGAATTTTGACTAAAATAGGTATTACACCTGCTTTCACTGTTCCCAAGATTCTTCATAAGACTGAGGTAAAAAATAAATAGTACATAGGCCTCTTACTTTTTTATGTGTAAAAACTGTGCTAAGATACATATAATATAAAATATACCTCCCTAACTATTTTAAGTCTGAGTGCGGAAGAGTTGATGCTTTCAAAGTGTGATGCTGGTGAAGAATCTTGAGAGTCTTTTGGACTGCAAGGAGATCACACCAATCAATCCTAAAGGAAATCAATTCTGAATATTCATTGGAAAGACTGATGCTGAAACTGAAGCTCCAGTACTTTGGTCACCTGATGCGAAGAGCCGACTCATTGGAAAGACTGAGGGCTGGTAAAGACTGACGGCAGGAAGAGAAGGGGGTGACAGAGGATGAGATGATTAGATAGCATCACTGACTGAATGGACATGAATTTTAGCAAATTCCAGGAGATAGTGGAGGACAGGGAAGCCTTGCATGTTGCAGTCCATGGGGTTGCAGAGTCGGACATGACTTAGTGATGGAACAACAATTCCAGTGTGTTAAGTATATTCATAATATTTTGAATATATTACCACCATCCATCTCAATAGCTCTTATCATGTTGCAAAACTAAACTTCTGTACCCATTAAATACCCCAAGGCCCCTTCCACCAGCCTCTGGTTACCACCTCTCTACTTTCCACATTAGGTAACATTCAAGTGAAATGGTACAGTATTTGTCCTTATGTGACTGCCTTATTTCACTGAACACAGTGATAAACCTCGAGGTTTATCCATGTTGTAGCAAATATCAGAATTTCCTTTGTTTTAAGGCTGGATAATATTCAATTGTATATATACATCCCATATTGCTTATCCATTCATCCATTGATGGACACTTGGGCTGTTTACCCATTTTAGCTGTTGTGAATGATGTCAGTGTTAACATGGGTGTACAGATGTTGCTTTCAGGCCCTGCTTTTATTTATTTATTTTTTGGCTATGCTGGGTCTTTGTTGCTGCGTGGGCTTTTCTTTAGTTGAGGCAAATGAGGACTACTTTCTAGTTGTGCATGGGCTTCTCATTATGGTGGCTTTTCTTGTTGTGGAACACAGACTCTAGGGCACATGGGCTTCAGTGGTTGAAGCTCCTGGGCTCTAGAACACAGGCTTAGTAGTTGTGGTGCATGGGCTTAGCTTCTCTGAGGCACGTGGTATCCTGTATGAAGGATTGAACCAGTGTCTCCTGCATTGGCGGGTGGATTCTTTACCACTGAGCCACCAGGGAAGCCTCTTGAATGTTGAGTTTAAAGCCAGCTTTTTCACCCTTGTCTTTCACCCTCATCAAGAGATTCTTTAATTCCTCTTCACCTTCTGCCATTAGAGTGATATCTGCATATCTGAGGTTGTTGATATTTCTCCAGGCAATCTTGGTTCCACCTTTTAATTCATCCAGCCCAGTATTTTGAATGGTATGCTCTGTGTAGCAGTTAAATAATCAGAGTGACAATATACATCATTGTCATACTTCTTTCCCAATTTTGAACCAGGCTTTTGTTCCATGTCCAGTTCTAACTCTTGCTTCTTGACCTGTCTACAGGTTTCTCAGGAGACAGGTAAGGTGGTCTGGTATTCCTGTCTCTTTAAGAATTTTCCACAGTGTGTTGTGATCCACACAGTCAAAGGCTTTCATGTAGTCAGTGAAGCAGAAGTAGATGTTTTTCTAAAATTCCCTTGCTTTATCTGTGATCCAGTGTATGTTGACAGTTTGATCTCTGGTTCCTCTGTGTTTTCTGAACCCAGCTTGTACATCTGGAAATTCTTAGTTCATTTACTCCTGAAGCCTTGCTTGGAGAATTTTCTGAGCATAGTCTTGCTAGTATGTGAAATGTGTGCAATTATATGGTAGTTTGAACATTCTTTGGCGTTGCCCTACTTTGGGATTGGAATGAAAACTGACCTTTTCCAGCCTGTGGCCACTGCTAAGTTTTCCAAACTTGCTGGCATATTGAGTGCAGCACTTTCACAGCATCATCTTTTAGGATTTGAAATAGCTCAACTGGAATTCCATCACCTCCACTAGCTTTGTTCATAGTAATGCTTCCTAAGGCCCACTTAACTTTACACTCCAGGATGTCTGGCTGTAGGTGATGATCACACTATCATGGTTATCTGGGTCATTCAGACTTTTTTTGTATAGTTCTGTGTATTGTTGCCACCTCCTCTTAATATCTTCCACTTCTATTTCTGTTAGGTCCTTACTGTTTTTTCCCTTTATCATTCCCATCCTTAACATGAAATGTTTCCTTGAAGAAACATTTTCTTGAAGAGATTTCTAGTCTTTCCCATTCTGTTTTTTCTCCTCTATTTCTTTGCATTGTTCACTTAAGAAGGCTATCTTATCGCTCCTTGCTATTGTCTGGAACTCTGAATTCAGTTGGGTATATCTTTCCCTTTCTCCCTTGCTTTTTGCTTCTTTTTTTTTTCTCAGCTATTTGTAAAGCCTCCTCAGATAACCACTTTGCCTTCTTGCATTTTTTTCCCCCTTTGGGATAGTTTTGGTCACCACCTCCTGTGCAGTGTTACTAACCTCTGTCCATAGGTTCTGTGTCTACCAGATTTAATCCATTGAATCTATTTGTCACCTCCACTGCATAATTATAAGGGGTTTGATTTAGGACATACCTCAATGGCCTACTGGTTTTCCCTCCTTTCTTCAACTTAAGCCTGCAAAAAAAAAAAAAGTTAAGTCTGAATTTTGCAATAGGGAACTGTGTGTTTTAATAATAGTAATAATAATAAATATACCAATGTTAGTGCATCAAAGGTAACAAATATACCACAGTAATTGTTGACTGTTGTTGTGTATTGTTTAGCTACTAAGGCGTGTCTGATTCTAAACGACCACATGGACTGTAATCTGCCAGACTGTTCTGTCCATGGGATTTCCCAGGCAAGAATATTGGAGTGGGGTGCCTTTCCTTCTCCAGGGGATCTTCTCTACCCAGGGATTGAACCCGCATCTCTTACATCTCTTGCATTGGCAGGCAGACTCTTACCCCTGAGCCACCAGAGAAGCCCTATATTTCAATAATTTAAAAGTATAAATATAGTGGACACTGTCTGAAGATGGGGGGTGGAGAATATAAAGGAACTCTTTGTACTTTATAATCAATTTCTGTGTAAAACTGACACTGCTCTAAAAAATGGTCTAGTGATAAAAAAATACTACACATGGGCCTTAAAAAAGAATTTTACAAGTTTGTCTTTGTCATAGATATAGATTTTTAAATCCTCAAATGTGAACAGAAATTGATCAGGCAATGGACATGTGATTTTATACATACACAATAGACATTTTTATGTACTTGCATAAATATATATTAAATAAATAACATATAAATAAAGACTTTCTGAAAACCTATAAGCAAAAGTTCTTCACAGAATGTGTGAACATTGGACTAATCAGCTTTTATCCATTGTTGTGAATATACATCTTTATTTAATGTATTTAATATTAATATCCCTGGATACTAATTCTGTGTAACTATTGTAAATTCCTTCTGATGTGTTGCTAGTCTTTCCATTTTGCTTATGGTGATTTTTTACTGGTGAATACACATTCATGGACTTCCCTGGTGGCTCAGATGGTTAAGGAACCTTCCTGCAATGCAGGAGACCAGGGTTCAATCCCTGGCGCAGGAAGATCCGTTGGAGAAGGGAATGGCTACCCACTCCAATATTCTTGCCTGGAGAATTCCATGGACACAGTAGCCTGGAGGGCTACAGTCTATGGGGTTGCAAAGAATCAGACATGACTGAGTGACTAATGCACACACACAGACACACACCCATCTACAGGAGGACAAGGAAATGTGTAAGATTGTTCCTGGAAACAGTGTTGAAGCAGTTGCAAAAGTAAAATTTAGAACAAGGTGGTAGAGGAGTAGGTGGATGTGGAATACATCTCTCTCCATGGATACATCAGGAATACACCTTCAGACACAGAAGTGCATGCAGAACAGCAGCTGAGAGTGGACAGGAGTACCTGACCAGTGGAAAAGAATATATAGAACCACGCTAAACTCGGTAGAATGAAGGAACTAGGGGGAAAAACAGGAGTGTTTGTAGGACTGGACCTACCTTTGGTGGGTGGGAGAACTGAAGCAGGGGTCCGATCGCCACAGCAGGGCAGTTGTCTGAGTCAGAGGAGAAACATTTAAGGCTGAGAGTGAAACAGCTGATCTGTGGCAGCTAAATGGAATGGGAATCAGATAGTCCTTGCTAAAGCCATACATATGCCAGGCAGGAACATGGGTCTCCTGGAAGGGGCAGTGGCTGGGAGTTGGAGTTTGGGATTGTGGTGCAATCCCAGGGTGAGGGCTGCTGTTGTCTGCAGAAAGAAAGATTGAGGGGATGTGAGGGAAGAGACTGTGGTGGGAAATGCCTGTGGAGGAAAACCAGGCAGCCACGGAAGCAAGGTGATACTCCTGAGTCATACGTAGAGGATGGAGCCATCACCGTGGCATCTCTCCACATGCCAGCATCGGCAGCTGAACAATAGAGAGGCTGGCCCATCAAATGTCTGATGTGCTGAAATACAGAGTAGGACCCATCAGGGGGTCCCCTCCATGTGCCTGATGCGCCGGACAACAGAGAAGGACCTCAGGCAAGGGATCCCTCTAAGTGCCTGAACAGGCAGAGGTATGGAAAAGGACTGGCCAGAGAGACCTGATGGCCAGCTATGAGAGGCTCGAAAAAAGACTGCTAGGGCCATAACTCCTGACATGGAGGCAGTCTGTGTCCCTGCACACTTGGCGCTACCAGGGTCCTCGCAAGCCAAGCAGCTGCTCCACCTTCATGCTCTACCCTCACTGGGGCAGAGCTGCCACAGGCAAAAAAAAAAAAAAAAAGAAAAAAAAAGTCTTGTATTTATGCATGCAGTGTCACTTCCGTCCTGTCCGAGTTTTTGCAGCCCCGTAGACTGTGGCTTGCCAGGCTTCTTGGTCAGAGAGGGGGTTCTCCAGGCAAGAATACTTGAGTGTATTGGCCAATACTGGTTGTTGTGCCCTTCTAGAACACTATATTTCCTACTACCCTAGCTGCCAATCCTCCCCAGTACCTGGTGCTGCCAGAACCCCTGCAACCCAAGCAGCTGCACCACTTCCACACCTGGCCCTCACAGTGACAAACCCAAGCCCTCCAGGGAAGCTTCAGGAGCTAAACCGCAGTGGACAACCAACACGTAGAGGTGGAAATAAAGCGACAATTGAATCCCAGGGGCAGTGTGGCTAAGGAAGAAGACTCAAAATCTTCCTACCAGCTGATAAGCTGCAGATTAAATCTGCATGATCAACTAAGCAGACTGTGTCTATGGAATATATAAAGGGCCATTGAGAGCTCCCACAAAAGAAAACACACTAGCTCTGATAGCTGTGGACATTGGAGGCAAGAACACACAGGAATAGAACCAGATTAGAATCTGAGCAGCCCCCACAGCAGGTCCAGAGATCAGTACAGTGTTGGAGGGCATCCTAGGGAGGTAAGGTGGACTGTGAATCCCAGCATAGGAGAGGAACTCTGACAGCAGTGACTCAAGAAAAACATTTATTATTCTTATTTTTTGACTTGTGCAGATTNAGTGACTTAGCAGCAATAATAAACATTGAAACATTCTTTTTATGATATTCTCAAAATTCAAAGAATGACAGAAGCCAACTTTCTCAGTCAAGCGTTATATAAATTAATGGATAAACACTATGTGATAAGGCTATCAACGTATAAATTGTTATAAAGACCTGAAACATGAAGTAAACCTCAATACAGTATATATGTCTCCATATTCTTCTCAAGAATCAGAATGTCAGCATATACAGAAGTATGGTGAACCCATATTTTTCATATGAACACCATATCTCTTCCACTAAAATAGCTGTGTTCATTCCATGTTTGTTAATAGGTGAGGGCCCAGATTGCATCCCTTTATAATTCCAAGACTGGAATGAGAGACATATTATTCAGGTCTCATATATAATTAAAGTTCACTGTGCTGTTGGTCAGACAGATTGGTTTAGGGTGTGTGAATAACCCAAGTTAGGTCACTGCCTTTGTCCCTGATTACTACTCTAAAGAAACAGAGTAATGCAAAGCTGAGATATGAATAGAAACACAATCGTTATGTCATTGTTTGTGACCTAAAATCTTTTCAGTAATGTCTGCCAATATATTCTAAGTTAGAAATGACCTTTCCCAAGATAAATTTGTGATAGTATATTTTCTCTAATTGGAAGAATCATAAATCAGTTCACACAAGAGACCCCACATAATTTTAAAGAAAATTTAACTGGATGAGACTGAAAGGTCAGAGACAGTTTAAAATTATAAGATTTAGACTCCAGATTTCTATGGACTGCAATCAGGGTGAGAAAATGTTCAGATGCAAACACAATTTCTTTACCAAAAAAAAAAAAAAAAAAAA
>SJYV01021496.1:1167836-1199433 GCA_006410875.1 Neotragus pygmaeus | reverse complement strand
ACCCCTCTAGGTTGTCACAGAGCACCGGTTTGAGCTCCCTGGGACATGTAGCAAATTCCGACTGGCTATTGAGAGAGTAGCATGGAAACATATGTTACCACAGGTAAAATAGATAGCCAGTGGGACAGACTTTTTAAAAATACTTGGCTGTGCCAGGTCTTAGTTGCTGCACACGAGCTCTTCGTTGCATCACGGGGAAGTTGTTGTTGACTTGGTGCGTGGGCTCTCTAGCTGCGGTGCGTGGGCTTGGTAGGTGCAGTGAGTGGGCCTAGTGGCCCTGTCCCATGTCCCCTGCATCGGAAGGAAGATTCTTAACCATTGGACCATCAGGGAAGTGCCCGAAATCTGTCTTAAAAATGAGATGCTTGCTGAAGTATACAGGGGAGGAAAGATATGGTGTGTGGGAACTGTTTTTAAATGCTCAAGAAAAGAAATAGGTAGATACAGTAAAAATAGAAAATTTTGATCATTTAAAACTAGAGGAATTCATTAAACCAGCCCCTCTACTAATATAAAAAGAAGTTCGGGTCACATTCCCCAGGGTTTGGTTGAAGGACACTGTGGGTGGCACAACAGAGCAGCAGCCTGGCTGCAACGATGGAGCGTTATCCCCAGGCGTCTCTTTCTAGGCAGCGCGGGGGTGGGGCTCCCTGACTCTCACCAGTTGGGGAACAGCCTTCGTTCAAGGTCCTCAGGCCTGGGGCTGCCTGGAGTTAGTTCCTGAAGCTCTTATCACTGTTTCTCCCAGGAAGTCTTTGGAAATGTCATGCAAACAAGTCCTAAAGGCTCTTGTGGTGGGCACCCAGATCCTTCCAGTGCCCAGGGACCCTTCCTGCCCCATAGAGCCGTTCCCAAGGGCTTTCAGCTCTCGCTTGCTATTTGCATCTTCATTCTAAAGTCAGTCCAGGAGAGTATGCGGAGCAGGCCCACGACAAGCTCATACCATCTGCATTGGTATTTTCCTCCATCATCTTGACAGTTGAGAGTTGGCAACATTACAATTCAGACAGCACTCTGCGTTTGAAAGGAAAATTACGGTTTTTCAGAATGCAGCTGGCGTGCAAGTGAATAGGACAAAGTTCCTATGAAGGCTTTTCCTCATTTTATGATATGAAAATAGTAAAATGTAGATTCAGCATGTGACTTTTACTGAAAAAGAACCACCAAAAGGGACAGAGATTTGGGGACAAAGGCAAGCAAAGCATTCTGTTCCATGGCAATAATTTTAATCAAAACCAAAACCAGCAAAACAGTCATTTAGAAATGATTTCTTCTCTGTGGGAGAAGTTAACATTATTACTGTACAAACCACTTGGAAACAAGCTCTTTGGGTGACTAGTTAAGATATATCCTTTTTAAAAATGTATTTATTTTTATTTACTTGGCTGCATTGGGTCTTAGTTGCAGCCCGCAAGATCTTCACGGCATTGTTCAGGACTTTTCACTGTGGCACATGGACTCTGGTGGCAGCATGTGGGCTCGGTAGTTACAGTGATGCATAGGCTTAGTTGCTCCACAGCACGTGGGATCTAAGCTCCCTGACAAGTGATCAAAACTCATCCCCTGCCTTGGAAAGCAGATCCTTAACTTCTGGACCACCAGGGAAATCTTTGTGATACCTCTTCTGTTTGCCAGTTAGGCAAGAAAAACTACATTCACTTTTCTGGGAGGAACTTAGCTGAAGTATAGCCCACAGGTGAGACAAAACCTCAAAAACTCCTAAGTTCAAGAGCAAATCAAACAGATCTCTCATGTGTGAAAAAACACAGACTAGAACAAGCAGAGAAGCTGTGTTTGCAAGTGTTTTTCTTCAAGTCAGTCTTGCACATTATGATACTGGCTTCTGAGGAGTCCATCACACATGCTACCTCCCTGGAACCAAGATGTTTCAATTCTTCAGTGTATCAATTTCTTTCTTGGTTACCTACTGGCACTG
Organism: Neotragus pygmaeus; assembly: GCA_006410875.1. Classification (NCBI taxonomy): domain Eukaryota; kingdom Metazoa; phylum Chordata; class Mammalia; order Artiodactyla; family Bovidae; genus Neotragus; species Neotragus pygmaeus. The sequence continues at coordinate 1,197,497 of SJYV01021496.1, read as the reverse complement.
GTGTGCTGATAAATGTTTAACAGGCATCTCCCCAGGAGGGAAAACGATATATCGTGTTTGCCCATCTCTGTGCGGGTGGATATCCCCACCATGGTTGATTTCAGATTACCAATGAGATGTCACTGAATGGTGCAATTGGGTACAAATGCTCAGCTGCACATCATTCTGTGGCATTTCCACTATACAAACACAATAGATGTCAATAACCTTAGGAGCACAGACAATAGTAAAAGGTAGTAAAATAATTAGGCAGTGATGTTTTGATTATTTTTTACCTATGTTTTAAATATACTTTCATTGTAGGTTTATATCAGTTCAGTTCAGTTCAGTTCAGTCGCTCAGTCTTGTCTGACTCTTCGCGACCCCATGAATTGCAGCACGCCAGGCCTCCCTGTTCATCACCATCTCTCGGAGTTCACTCAGACTCATGTCCATCGAGTCCGTGATACCATCCAGCCATTTCATCTTCGGTCGTCCCCTTCTCTTCCTGCCCCCAATCCCTCCCAGCATCAGAGTCTTTTCCAATGAGTCAACTCTTCGCATGAGGTGGCCAAAGTACTGGAGTTTCAGCTTTAGCATCATTCCTTCCAAAGAAATCCCAGGGTTGATCTCCTTCAGAACGGACTGGTTGGATCTCCTTGCAGTCCAAGGGACTCTCAAGAGTCTTCTCCAACACCACAGTTCAAAAGCATCAGTTCTTCGGCGCTCAGCCTTCTTCACAGTCCAACTCTCACATCCATACATGACCACAGGAAAAANGACTGGTTGGATCTCCTTTCAGTCCAGGGGACTCTCAAGAGTCTTCTCCAACATCACAGTTCACAAGCATCAATTCTTTGGTGCTCAGCCTTCTTCACAGTCCAACTCTCACATCCATACATGACTGAAGGTCTTAAGAGCTACCAAATACACTGTACTAACCCCCTTCTAGAATATTCTGTCCCTAGAATTGATTGTGTGCTCTGCAACTAAAAACACTGGCACAAGAGCCATCAAGGTCAAGATGCTATTTAAAGCCATGGGACTGGATAAAAGCCGCTGAACAACGTCATTGGAATTGACGTTACATGAATTCCATTACATTGCCTACATGTGAAGTTACATGAGGAAAAAACAATTTTAAGAACGTAGAACTTGACTTGCTCCTTTATCTTCTTTCATCTGAGTAGTCATCAAATACTGTATGTTTCCCCAACCAAAGCATTTGCATCCAGTAGTTGTCCATGAACTACTACTCTAAGCCACATCTGTATCTCTTCCTATCTGAATCATTGCAATGCCCTCCAGACCCCTCTCTCTAGTCCTTCCTGCCAGTGGTTATCAGATTGGTCTTATTTGTGCCCCTTCTATCCTGCCACTCTTTTGCAAACAAAATAATAAAAGTTTTCCTATCTCCTAGACTATGAAGTCTAGATTTCTTTTTAAAATTTATTTTTCACTGAAGGATAGTTGAATTCACTCATTTCATTGAAGTAGCGTATACAATGTTGCATTATTGCTGTACAGCAAAGTGACTCAGTTATACATATGTACACATATTCTTTTCCATTATGGTTTACCATAGGATATTGAATATAGTTCCCTACGCTATACAGGAAGACGTTGTCGTTTATCCATTCTATATATACCAGTTTGCATCTGTTAATCCCAAACTCCCAATCTAAGCCTCTCCCATCCCCTTCCCCCTTGGCAACCATCAGTCTATTCTCAGTGTCTCTGCTTCTGCTTCATTGATAGGTTCCTTTGTGTCATGTATTAGATTCCACAAGTAAGCGATGTCATTCAGTCATTAAGTCATGTCCAACTCTTTGCAACCCAGGAGACTGCAGCATGCCAGGCTTCCCAGTCCTCCACAATCTCCCAGAGTTTGCTCAAACTCATGTCCATTGAGTCAATGATACCATCTAACCATCTCACTCTCTGTCACTTGCTTCTCCTCCTGACATCGATCTTTCCCCAGCATCAAGGTCTTTCCAGTGAGTTGGCTCTTTGCATCAGGTGGCCAAAGTATTGAAACTTCAGCTTCAGCACCAGTTCAGTTCAATTCAGTCACTCATTTGTGTTCGACTCTTTGCAACCCCATGAATCACAGCACTCCAGGCCTCCCTGTCCATCACCAACTCCCANCCTTCATTCTTTCTGGAGTTATTTCTCCACTGATTTCCAGTAGTGTGTTGGGCACCTACTGACCTGGGGAGTTCCTCTTTCAGTATCCTATAATTTTGCTTTTTCATACTGTTCATGGGATTCTCAAGGCAAGAATACTGAAGTGGTTTGTCATCTCCAAATATTTTCCTGCCTGTGACTCACTCCTGCCTTGAGCATTCATTGCACTTCCTAGACTTCAGTCCACTAAGAAATATCCCTGGAAGAGTGTTTGAAAAACTACCTCAAATATGACTTTATAAGATTATTCTGATATTGGAATGTGGTTTATAAATGACCTCTTCATGTAGCGCTTATCATGTTTTCACAAACATGATAGAGAAGAGAACATTTTGGTAGAGAACATTTTAAATCGGAAGACATATTTTGGCAGGTTGAAGCATTGCCCAACCACAGAGCTATCCTGTGCCTTAGTCAAGAACTTGGGGCCATTAGTGAAAATACCTCCACTGTTACCCATACAAATCCCTAGGGTTCTGATTTGAAAGCCAGATAATGGTGAATGCATACTGATTCCATTTTACTCTGCTGCTCCAGTTATACACACACACACACACACACACACACACACACACACACAGAGTACTTTACTAAGATTCACCTTGACCTTATTCATTTTCCTGCACTATTTGTGTACCAGTATAACTCCCCCACTTAACTGTAAATTATTTAACTTTGAGGGCAGATACTATAATTTGTACGTCGACCTCCCCTGCATTGTGCACACTGCATGTGATTTGCAAACTCTAAATGAAGATACATTAAACACAAACCTTTAATAGAAATGATAACAAGATTTCCTATAGTTCAAGGGCATACTCAACATAGGTGGTAAGGGAAATTACCTGTAATTTCAAAGGATTAACTGGTCTTTGGGAAGTTTTATGTATCTTTAAGTTATACAAGGTAAACCTCATACCTGACTATGTGAAGACATTGGCAAAGATTTTTGTGAACTGACAAGTTCCTCACTAGTTTTTAAAGTTTATAATCTCCTCACACCTCTAACCAACCACAGAATTCCAAACACATGTTCTTCAAACTAACATACCACAGAATTGTTTCTCCTTTGATGAATACTATTGCAATAGAACAATACATTCACCTTAACATAACAGAGACTTTAAAAAATTGCCTGAGGTTTAGTGTGAGTATATAGATAAAATTTAAATTTTGCTAAGTATCAATTCTATAGGCCATTCAGTTAATCTCTCTCTATCTCATTTTTCTCATCTACAAAATCAAGATGATAATAATACTATGTTATACTATAAGAAGAAAGCTTACTTTGTGAGGTAACCATAAGCATAAGAAAATAAAACTTTTATCCCAATGCCTGGTACATAATAACTATACAGTAATCGATAGCCATAGTGATTGATGTCATACATCACAAAAGATACTTTGATTTGAAACTGTTACCTCATTTTTTCTCTGATTACTTCTTAGTCTTCAAATAATTGTTTTACTTGGGCATGATAGTGAGATAAAAACAACTTATTTATTTACAAAAGCAAGAATAAAAACATTGCTTATTGAAGGACATGTTCCAACACTATCTTTTAAAAAGAGTTGAATTGAGTAGTGAAAATTAGTTGAAGAGTAAACAAAAAGAGTAATCACCAAAAAAGATTTGCCACGGCATTGATTGCTTTATCTGAGATGACATCAGTGCCTTCCAAGATTCTTTGGACAAATTTTAGAAATCATGCCACAGGGAGATTCTACTAAGTAGTTATAATTTTTTTTTTAAAGAGTTTTTAGATCATCTAAAGAAATTCAGTAAAAGAAAGGCTACAGCCTGTATATGTTGCCCTATTCTGAGTATCTGGTCTTAAAAATAACTTAATGGCCATAAATGCTTATTGCCAGAGTAAATGCTATGTACTCAATAAATTTCCTAAGAAACTGAAAGATAGAATGTAACACTTTCTCTAAAGCAGTACTATAGAATGTTTATTGTGAGATATGTCTCTATTGGAAGTCAAAAAATGCAAAAGTACATGAAAGCATTTATTCTGGACAGTGAAAAACAAATACAGAAAGAAATAAAAAACATTCCTACAAAGGTATATGTGCGGCTTATTTTAGATCAGAAAGATCCACAAGTATAGGAGTGAGCAAGAAATGTGACAAATCTTATCTTGGAATCACACAAAATGTGTTAATTCTTCAAATCATTTTTAGAAATCTGTTTTTTTTTTTAAAAATTGTCCAAAGTTATAATGCAGCTGTCAAATTAATCCATATTGCATTTTTTATGTAGGGACTAATGATGAATTTTATCTTAATGTGGTATTGACTCTTTCACATCTGAAAACTTTTAAAAACATTGTTCTGATAATACACAAAACTAATTTTGCTATTTTTATGTTTCTAGAATTTTTTATTTAATAGGAAGAAATTGTCACCCTTTGATTTTTGATCTTTCTTATACATTTGTTTCAGTTCTGTGTTCTTTCCCAAAAGGCTATTTTGAGGGAAAAGAGACAATTAATCAAACATATAATGGATACAGTATTCTTTAATACAAATTTCAGTTCCCATGAGCTTATTATATATATTTATATATTCTGATCAGTAAACATAGGGCAAGAGTAAGAATATTTGTTAGTAGATATTCTGGTTATACTGAACAGAACCACAAACATCTCATTACAGTTCTGCCAATCCTAATTAACCATTACCTGGGCAATCAATCAATAAATGTCATATAATATTTCTGTTAGAAAAATTCTTAGTGGTCAACTATAAGTCAAATGCTATTTTAGCAACTGAGGAAATACAGTGATGAAATTCATGATTCCTGCTCTGATCTCATGAAACAAATATTCTGGCAAAGAGAGTTAGTGAATAAGTAACCAAATATAAATATAAAAATCTCAAAAATAATCTGATGAAAAATATATTTCAGGCTAAATTTTATCACTAACAGAAATTTTAAAAAGGGATGTTTCTTTAGATGGTTGTGTATGTATATGCATTTATATCTAGATAGACATACACACATATGAATACATACATACGCACATGTGTACATTTTTAGAAAATAAAATATTCTTTATATATTGTTCTACCAACCTAAAATTTTACTTTTTTGAAAGATTTCAGTATTTAAAAAATTTTCACAGTTTATTTTGTGTTCAGCATCTCTCTCGTGCTCCTATATGTAAATGCTTCTCTGCAATATTCTATAAGAAATGGAATTGTAGAGTCCAAAAGGAGGTACACTTAAAATTTTGATACCAATGGAGGTCCTTTAACAGAACTATTCCCCTGTACTATATGTACTATATAATGCTAAACTATTAATTTTTGCCCATTAGGTAAGTGAGATAACGAATATAGTATCCCTTTGTATGTTAGCTTGCATTTTCCTGCTTAGTGAATGTAAGCATCTTTTTCTTTACTTTAATAAATATTTTATTTATTTTTTTACTGAGCTGTCTATTTGGATCTTTTGCCCATTCAATCAGTTCAGTTCAGTCGCTCAGCCTTGTCTGACTCGTTGCGATCCCGTGGACTGCAGCACTCCAGGCCTCCCTGTCCATCACCAAATCCCTAGATTCACCCAAACTCATTGAGTCAGTGATGCCATCCAACCATCTCATCCTCTGTTGTCTCATTTTCCTCCTGCCATCAATCTTTCCCAGCATCAGGATCTTTTCAAATGAGTAAGCTCTTCACATCAGGTGTCCAAAATACTGGAGTTTCAGCTTCAGCATCAGTCCTTCAAATGAATATTCAGGACTAATTTCCTTTAGAATGGACTGGTTGGATCTCCTTGCAGTCCACGGGATTCTCAAGAGTCTTCTCCAAAACCACATTTCAACAGCATCAGTTCTTCAGTGCTCAGCTTTCTTTATATAGTCCAACTCTCACATCCACACATGACTACTGAAAAAACCATAGCCTTGATTAGATGGACCTTTGTTGGCAAAGTAATGCCTCTGCTTTTAAATATGCTGTCTAAGTTGGTCATAACTTTCCTTCCAAGGAGTAAGCATCAGGTAATTTCATAGCTGAAATCACCATCCGCAGTGATTTTGGAGCCCAAGGAATAAAGTCTGTCACTGTTTCCACTGTTTTCCCATCCATTTCCCATGAAGTGATGGGATCAGATGCCATGATCATGGTTTTCTGAATGTTGAGCTTTAAGCCAACTTGTTCACTCTCCTGTTTCACTTTCATCAAGAGGCTCTTTAGTTCTTCACTTTGTGCCATAAGGGTGGTGTCATCTGCTTATCTGAGGTTATTGATATTTCTCCAGGCAATCTTGATTCCAGCTTGTGATTCTTCCAGTCTAGCATTTCTCATGATGTACTCTGCATATAAGTTAAATAAACAGGGTGACAATATACAGCCTTGATGTACTCCTTTTCCTATTTGGATCCAGTCTGTTGTTCCATGTCCATTTCTAACTGTTGCTTCCTGACATGCATATAGGTTTCTAAAGAGGCAGGTCTGGTGGTTTGGTATTCCCATCTCCTCCAGAATGTTCCACAGTTTATTGTGATCCACACAGACAAAGGCTTTGGCATAGTCAATAAACCAGAAACAGATGTTTTTCTGAAACTCTCTTGCTTTTTCAATAATCCAACAGATGTTGGCAATTTGATCTCTGGTTCCTCTGCCTTTTCTAAAACCAGCTTGAACATCAGGAATTTCACCGTTCACGTATTGCTGAAGCCTGGCTTGGAGAATTTTGAGCATTACTTTACTAGCTTGCAAGATGAGTGCAATTGTGTGGTAGTTTGAGCATTCTTTGGCATTGCCTTTCTTTGGGATTGGAATGAAAAGTGACCTTTTCCAGTTCCAGTGCTGCGTTTTCCAAATTTGCTGGCATATTCAGTGCAACACTTTCACAGCATCATCATTTTGGATTTGAAATAGCTTAACTGGAATTACATCATCTCCACTAGCTTTTTTCATAGTGTTGCTTCCTAAGGCCCACTTGACTTCACATTCCAGGATGTCTGGCTCTAGGTGAGTGATCACAACGTCATGATTATCTTGGTCATTAAAGATCTTTTGTACAGTTCCTCTGTGTATTCTTGCCACCTCTTCTTAATATCTTCTGCTTCTGTTAGGTCCATACCATTTCTGTCCTTTATTGAGCACATCTTTGCATGAAATGTTCCCTTGGTATCTCTAATTTTCTTGAAGAGATCTCTAGTCTTTCCCATTCTATTATTTTCCTCTATTTCTTTGCATTGATCACTGAAGAAGGCTTTGGTATCTCTCCTTGCTATTCTTTTGAACTCTGTATTCAAATGAGTATATCTTTCCTTTTCTCCTTTGCTTTCTGCTTCTCTTCTTTTCTAGTTATTTGTAAGGCCTCGTCAGATAGCCATTTTGCATTTATGCCTGTTACTCTTGGAATTTTATGCAATTTTTATCCATGTGTATGCACTTGTTACAAATATACACCATTTGTATACAAATAATAAACATATGATATGTACATCATGACACACTTATGTGTGTTCTTATGTGATAATATCTTAGTACCTTTTAATACATAACCATATAAAAATACATGTACAAAAATGTGTATTTATAATGCCAACATAGTTTCCTCTACTGTTCCGTGTTTACATTGTTTCATTTTTACCACAGAATTCTTAGTTACATTTATTAATTAATTATTTTCAATGGCACCCCACTCCAGTACTCTTGCCTGGAAAATCCCATGGATGGAGGAGCCTGGTAGGCTGTAGTCCACGGGATCGCGAAGTCAGACGAGACTGAGCGACTTCACTTTCACTTTTCACTTTCATGCATTGGAGAGGGAAATGGCAAACCACTCCAGTGTTCTTGCCTGGAGAATCCCAGCGACGGGGGAGCCTGGTGGGCTGCCGTCTATGGGGTCGCACGGAGTCGGACACGACTGAAGCAACTTAGCAGCAGCAGCATGGCTTTTGTGTTGTACAGATTATTTGTGAATATAAATGCATTTTGTCTTCTTCCTATTTTAATATTAAATAACAATAACCTATATTTTCTTCTAATATATTCATAATTTCATTCCCTACAATTTGAAATTGAAATAACTGAAATTAGTTTTGTGAATTATGGGAGCAAATAATCTAATTTATTTATCTTCCTACCAATAGACTATTTACCCCGCAGTGTTTCTTGCCAGGGCATCATTTCCCCACCACTTCACACTTTTATGCATTAAATTCTCATGCGCCTGTTTCTGGACAGTAATCTCTTTCTTTATTTCCACCCAATATTACATCTTCTTAATTGGTCAATTTTTATAAGTTTTGAAATATGGTGGTGAGATATGCTTGCTTCTTGAAAGGTATGACAAACTAAGAGAGAATGTTAAAAAACAGGGACATCATTTTGTTGACAAAAGTCTGTATATTCAAATCTATGGTTTTTAACCCAACATTCAGAAAACTAAGGTCATGACATCTGATCCAATCACTTCATGGCAAATAGATGGGGAAACAATGGAAACAGTGGGAGACTATTTTGGAGGGCTCTAAAATCACAGCAGCCATGAAATTAAAAGATGCTTGCTTCTTGGAAGGAAAGCTATGATCAACCTAGACAGCATAGTAAAAAGCAGAGACATTATTTTGCCAACAAACGTCCATCTAGTCAAAGCTATGGTTTTTCCAATAGTCATGTGTGGATGTGAGAGTTGGACTGTAAGGAAAACTGAGCCCTGAAGAACTGATGCTTTTGAACAGTGGTGTCAGAGAAGACTCTTGAGAGTCCCTTGGACTGCAAGGAGATCCAATCAGTCCATCCTAGAGGAAATTAGTCCTGAATATTCATTTGAAGGACTGATGCTGAAGCTGAAACTCCAATACTTTGGCTACCTGATGCAAAGAACTGATTCACGAGAAAAAACCCTGATCCTGGGCAAGATGGAAGGCAGGAGGAGAAGGGGCTGACAGAGGATGAGATGGTTGGGTGGCATCACTGATTTGATGGACCTACATTTGAGTAAGCTCCAGGAGTTGGAGATGGACAGGGAAGCCTGGCATGCTGCAGTCTATGCAGACATGACTGAACAACTGAACTGAACTGAACGGATGGTTTGTACAGTAGTCATATATGGATGTGAGAGCTGGAACATAAAGAGCGTTGAGTGCTAAAGAATTGAAGCTTTCAAAGTGTGGCACTGAAGAAGACGCTTTAGAGTCCCTTGGACTGCAAAGAGATCAACCATTCAATTCTATAGGAAATCAACCCTGAATATTCTTTGAAAAGGCTGATACTGCAGCTGAAGACCAAGTACTTTGGCCACCTGATGTGAAAATCGACTCATTGAAAAAGACCATGATTCTGGGGAAGACTGAAGGCAAAATGAGAAGGAGATGACAGAGGATGAGATGATTGGATGGCATCAGCGATTCAGTTCAGTTCAGTTCAGTCGCTCATTCGTGTCCGACTCTCTGCGACCCCATGAATCGCAGCACGCCAGGCCTCCCTGTTCATCACCATCTCTCGGAGTTCACTCAGACTCGCGTCCATCGAGTCCGTGATGCCATCCAGCCATCTCATCCTCGGTCGTCCCCTTCTCCTCCTGCCCCCAATCCCTCCCAGCATCAGAGTCTTTTCCAGTGAGTCAACTCTTCGCATGAGGTGGCCAAAGTACTGGAGTTTCAGCTTTACCATCATTCCTTCCAAAGAAATCCCAGGGTGATCTCCTTCAGAATGGACTGGTTGGATCTCCTTGCAGTCCAAGGGACTCTCAAGAGTCTTCTCCAACACCACAGTTCAAAACCATCAATTCTTTGGTTCTCAGTCTTCTTCACAGTCCAACTCTCACATCCATACATGACCATAGGAAAAACCATAGCCTTGACTAGATGGACCTTAGTTGGCAAAGTAATGTTTCTGCTCTTGAATATACTATCTAGATTGGTCATAACTTTTCTCCCAAGGACTAAGCGTCTTCTAATTTCATGGNCGCATGAGGTGGCCAAAGTACTGGAGTTTCAGCTTTAGCATCATTCCTTCCAAAGAAATCCCAGGGCTGATCTCCTTCAGAATGGACTGGTTGGATCTCCTTGCAGTCCAAGGGACTCTCAAGAGTCTTCTCCAACACCACAGTTCAAAAGCATCAGTTCTTCGGCGCTCAGCCTTCTTCACAGTCCAACTCTCACATCCATACATGACCACAGGAAAAACCATAGCCTTGACTAGACGGACCTTAGTCGGCAAAGTAATGTCCCTGCCTTTGAATATACTATCTAGGTTGGTCATAACTTTTCTTCCAAGGAGTAAGCATCTTCTAATTTCATGGCTGCAGAATACATATTTAATTTGGGCTTCCTTGGTAGCTTAGCTGGTAAAGAATCCACCAGCAATGTGGGAGACCTGGATTCGATCCCTGGTTTGGGAATATTCCCTGGAGAAGGGCATGGCAACCCACTCCAGTATTCTTGCCTGGAGAAACCCATGGACAGAAGAGCCTGGCAGGCTTGCATGATGGCTGCCTTTAACAACCAGCTCACAAAATTCCTGAAAAGGTAACAATCCGCTCTCATGGGCTGGTCCAATCTGGTATAGCACACCACAGGTACTCTGGGGACCCCTGGGTGGAACTAAACAAATCAGCCACCTTCCTGGTCCTGCCACCACGGAGACCTTTCTTAGTTCTAGACTAAGAGACCATGCTCTCTCCAGATAGTAGAATCAGTGTTCCATCTAAACAGGAGATCCTGGGGGTCCGCCGGGAGCCAGGCCTCAGGCAGCAGAACTTTAGCTGCTTTATTGGCTAGTTCCATCTGCTCTCAAGGTTGTCATCCCTGCCAAGTCCAGATGGTGCTGTCGGACTATCAGAGTTCCCTACACATCTCACCCCCTTCCCCCAGCCTTCTGACTCCCCTCACCCTCTGTTTGACAGATTTAATTCAAATCCCTGGCATCTCCTCCTTCCATTTGATGCAAAGCCAGTAAACCTTATACAGGAAGAGCCAAAGAAGCCAGGCGCTAAATCACCCAAGGTCACGCTGCTTCTCTGCTCTCCAGCCTCCCGGTTGTCTGTGGCAGCCTTTCCTCTAGGATTTTTCTAAGCCAAGCACACCCTCTATATCTCACACTAGAGCATCACAGAATCTCGGGGATAGATGGGACCTTTCAGTCATTAAGCCTAAACCACAGCACGCTTGAGCAGCCACCAGCCCTGTCCCCTCCCTCGCCTGCATCTCTTTTCCCAGCTGTAAAGCTGCTGTCTGCCAGCTTTTATCCCTTGGCACTGAGCCATGATCACAGCGGGAGCTGTTTGTGATTGCTGACAGCGAAGCAAGCAAGAAGAGGAAAACTGCTGAAAGCCAGATCTGTGGTTAAGAGCTTCACATTCAAGACTGTGTTTCTCTACCACATTTATAGGTGATGATGCAAAGGTTAAACAAGATTAACTGGCTTTCCTGAGGCCACATAAGCCATAAGTTATCAAGCCAGGATTTGAACCTGGGTAACTCAAACCAGCACCATTTACATCGATCTGTGTTGGCTTCCATAAAGCATGAAGACCCTGACAGCTAATGGTGATTATGGTGGTTGCCATGTCTGGCTAGGGTAGTGGGAATGAACAACGTATCACCCTAAGGGATGGCATTTGAGCGCCTCTTGAGGAGGGAGTGATCTTTGTTCAGCAAAATGCCTCTAATAAGCCACCCATGGTTGAAAGTGAAGTCTAGAAGGTAGGGTTGTTGGCAGGAATCAAATTTTTCAAAATCAAATAAAAAAGGAATGACTGTGCTGCCACCCATGAGAACATAAATAGATTTAGTTTGTCCCAAGAAGGGCTTCCCAGGTGGCACTAGTTGTAAAGAACCTTCCTGCCAATGCAGAAGATGTAAGAGATGTGAGTTCTATCCCTGGTTTGGGAAGATCCCCTGGAGAAGGAATGGCAACCCACTGCAGTATTCTTGCCTGGATTATCTCATGGACGGGGAAGCTTGATGGGCTATGGTCCACAGCATCACAAAGAGTCGGACACGATTGAAGCGACTTAGCCCGCATGCACACAAGAAAGGAGACAGATATTATGTGGGGTGGAAGGTAAATGGATTCTTCTGTAGGGTATCAAAGGAGTGTTTTATGAATGGGGGCTCCATGTCTGCCTTGCTGTAAAGGCTCCCATTTCCTCCCACATCACTGAAACACACACAGGCACCCACGCCCACGCTGACTCATTTGAATTTTGGTGTGTGTAGAAGCAGGGGTGAGAACTGAACACGTCTCAGCGGAGGCAGTGCAGAGATGAGACACCATTGTCGCTTAAAATGAGGAAGCAGAAGGCTGGAGTCAGCAGTGATGCCCAAGATATAAGTTCCTTAGAAATCACGGAGTTCCAAAGGCCCAGTCAGCAGATTTCTCTGGATCTCAAGGAGCAGGGCGTCCTCAGCTGACACCCGGGCTACAGCAGGCAAGAATCTCTCCTAGTGGCTGGCTGTAAGGGGGATGTCCTACGGACCTGTGAGTGGAAGGAAACCTTTGACTTTGCAGCTGGTTGCAACTAACATGTTTATCGATCAGGATTCCCCCTCAGGTGTGCCTGATGGGAGAAGCTTGGGGCCTTTATGCCCTTGGCATCCACAGATGGGGGGCTACTAAGGCCTCTGGAAATCCAAGACATTCTGCAGTGAGGGAATATGAATCAAACTGGGGCCAAGGAAGCCTTCAGCCAGCTTGGCAGGGGCCTTCTCTCACATCCCACCACTGATGGGGTAAGATGGGGCTATATGCTCTTGGCTGGTCCACAGAAAGCACAGGTGATAAGCCAGCATGCACCTGGAAATCTCATATACACCTCTGCAGCTCTTACCTGAAAGTCACAACCAGGAACTGAATCCTTCACACCATGTTGATCCAGAGCAGAGGCTCAGCAGGAGGGGGATGGGTTCAGGTTGGCTCCAGGATGGCAGCAAATATTGAGTGCCATGGAAGAACAGAGACACCCCTGGCAGTATGCCAAACCAGTGGGGAACCAGACTGCTTGGGTCCCAGCCTTGCTGCTGACCAGCTAAGTGAACATGGTCTCTGGGATTCAGACTTCCATCTATAGAATAAGGACTGAACTGGTTCCAAAGTCCTGCTCTTCTGTGGCCTCAAATCTGGCTCAGTGGGTGACCTTCTTAGTTTCATCTCTGAGCCCCAGTGAATATGAAACGGCAGAGCAAGGCTTCCCAAGGTTGGGGTGCCAGCACAGGGCTTGGGACAGTGGCACACGTGAGCGTGGGAACTGCACCTGGAGAAGGAAGTGGAAATGCTTGAAGGGACAAGGTTTTCAAACTCAGCTGTGTGTTTCAGAAGGGCAGGCTGCAGTCCAGCCACAGACTTGGAAAGAAAACGTAGTACAGTTTTAAGAAAGGATTAAGACAATGTATTCCTGAACTGGGTAGTCTTCTGGGTGAAAACATTTTAAGTCACAGTCTGAGCTGGAGTTTCAGAAGCAGCCATAACCAGCCCCAGGTTTTCTATTAATATTAGGCTACAACAGCAGGTCTAGGAACGCTAACTCCAGGGAGAGTGACAAGAGGGCTCTTTCCAAAACATCAGCATAAAATAACAGCAGATAGAAGCCTGCTCACCTTCAGGTGCATAAGAAGTTATCAGACCATTTTGCTGACTTTGAACTCACCCTCTGACATGGTTCTATGATCGCCTGCACATAGCTTTCTTGGTCATTCACTTCCAGGAGGGTCAGCTCTTACCTGAGTGATTGAAGCTAGCTGCTTCAATCTTCCTCTGATTTACATTAAGAGCGTTCTTAAGACCAGCCTTCATCAGGACTTTAAAAAGGGATGTGTCTCTCCTATTTCTGCCAAGATAGATGGGAATCCATGTATCTCATTTTCTTTACACAGAATAGTTTCTAATCTAACAAGTAGGTTAGATCCCTACCTCTAATCAATGCATATTCATGATTCTTTCATTCAAACAACTCACCAAAGAGCCATTTCTTCCTTTTCCCACTAGAATTTCAGATGATCCCAACTTACCACTTCCACCAAAATGTCACAGAACTATTCCAGACCTTTCTCCTTCTCTTTCTTCCTCATCCTTTCTCCTTTTTCCTCATCCCTTCCCCAGTGGTCATGGAATCCCCTTTGAGTTGCAGGCACTGAGTCTGTAATTGTGACACTAATGGCTTGTGGTCCACTTACATTGTTGATCAGACCCTCACGACCTAAAGCCCCAAATACACCTTCAAGGGGGGGATACCCATACCCCTCAGCAATCAGACAAACAGCATGAAGACATTTTTCCAAAGTGCAGAATCATATATATTCTGAGTGACTGAGCTATTGGCATTCAAGTTTTGACCAGTTTCAAGATGCTACTACCAGATAATGGGAAGACTGTATTCAGACACTGCAATTTATGTTACATAAGGAAGACTGTTAGTTGATACAGCAGTCAAGAATTTCAGGTTACATACGATACATCCAGAAGGCTGAATACATTACTCCTTTCAGGTCATAAGACCTCGGAGAAGCTGCATCCATTTTCAGGCCCCCCACCACTGTTTAGTGTGCTAATGCCAAGAATTTATGGTCTCTTTAACTCCTCCCAGAGGAGGGCTGATGCAAAACTGTTAAAAACCAGATGCTATAGGCATCTCTCTACCACTTCCCACATAATGCAGTCTCATTAATTCACTCACTTCAACCTCAAAGCACACCGCCCTCAAGAGGTAAATAAGATAGGCATATCCCCTATCAGAACGGAAAAATCGAGGTCAGAGTCAACTTGATTGTATAGGGTTATCAGCTATTGAAGGGGAGAATCAGAATGAGGAGCTGGCTCTGTGCCCCAGGTTTCCTCCAGCAGGCCCTGTGGGCAGCTGTGACGAGGTCGGCCCAGCCATCTGGCTGAGGCTCACAGGGCCCACAGCCAGAGTGGGAAATCCTGGAGTGAGGCTATGACCCAGCTGTGCCCCAGCTTTCTCTGCTTCTAGACAGGGCTGGGTTCCGAGCAATGATGCCAATGACTACAGATATCACTGGCAGCTAGAAAACGGGCCCCTCTTGACAACTCTGGAAGCATCCTCTAGCTGCTCTGCTCAGGATGGGGCCCACTATCATCCCCTTAGGTAAAATGAAGAGACTGAACTTACACTAAACTGTGGGAAGGAGTGGATGCAGCTTCCAGGTCATCACTTGGTTCAGAGGTTTACATAGAAAGCATCCGGCCAATTCCAACAAGAACAGACCTAGAACCATTCTGCTAAACCCACCCTGAGTGGTAAAGATAAGGTACATGTCTTAACCTATACTAAAGGTGAAGGATTATCATTTTTCAACTGTACAGACACATGGCTGGAGTCGCAGCTCAGTGGCATGCACCTTATGTTGACTGTATTTAAACTACGACTTTGTAGTACGACATCTCCATTACATGGTGCCAGTGTTCAGTTGTACAACTGTTACTTAGTGAGATCTGATTTTAGCCACAGTATTTTCAAAGCCAGTTTCTATTTAAATGTGTTGTGAAAGAAAACGGACTAGTTTGATTTGACACACATTTTACATTACAGAAGTTCAGGAATTCATACACCCAAATGGGTGTTGCTGCCTTCAAACTAGTCACCTTGGGAAGATGTGTGTTTAGTCGAGGGAAGCTAGCCTCCCTCAGAACATTTCTAGGACCCTCCTGGGAGCTATCCACCTGTAAGCTTCCTTAATGTTGTTGGTCTTTGTCCTTTAAGGGTAGATTTCTTTTTTAAGGAATAATTTTTTTTAACAGCCAAAGAGCGTTAGAAGTCTAAGTAAAATGAGTGATGGAGCTTGGGATGACCTCTGGGGAGGAGTGACGTAAAAAATGAGGTCTGACTATAAGGTGGTGAGGCCTCTCTTCTTGCATGGCTTCAAAGATAATTCCAAACAGGAAGTCTATGTGGTCTTGGCACATGGAGCATTGCAGCTCGAGAGTCAGGTCTCCCAAGGAAGGAAGTATGATCAGGCTGACTCTTGAGTGCATATGTCCTAGTTTATTTGGTTAAAAAGGTAGCCGTGTTCACTTCTGTCATACTTCATACAAGCAGAAATGGAAAACTCCATTTCTGTGATTTCTCCCAAGGGAAGGGTCATCATCTACTGCTTCAAGAGTTAAAATGGAAAGCACTTGGTGTCATGTCAACATTATCCACTTCTCTTCACCATCCCCCCATAAGATGTGCAATGAGTTATCCTTGATTCCTGAATCTCCCCAGTGTGGAAAAGGGAATAAAGACAGGTCTCTGGAACCTGGGTAAGACTTGGTATGTCAACGGGACTGGAGTGTGTTTCCAATGGCTCTATCTACCCAACAGGCCCACAACACCAACTCATATGAGAAAATCTCCTATAGCTAAGTACACAAAGTTTCAGCAGAGGAAGGGGGGAATGATTATTTTTCAGTAGCTCTCTAGGATTAAAAACCCACTGGCTTCTGATGTCAAGTGAACAGGAGTCCACTGAAAAGAAGTCCATGGTGTACTAGTGCACGCTTAGGGAAGGAAGTGTGTGGCCACTAGCTCATTGAAATGCATTTTCAGCTGAGGCCAAAGGCAGCAAAGGTGCAAGAGGCTGCTGGGGCTGGCGTTAGTTGAAGCAGGGTCTATATACTTGGCAGTTTGTAGAAAGCCCCAGTTACAGAGCAGGATGTCTGCCAACCACTGAGGTCAAAGGACGCTCGATCTCACTTTCTACAAAGTGCTTCATTGAAGATGCTAATGAGGAAGCTCCCTTTGAAACACCATATCCTGAGTGTCAGAGAAATATGGTCAAGACGGTGATTGATGGGGAGCAGAGACTGATTCTTTAACAGCATTGGGACTGCGTATTCTCTGAGCATCTCTCTCACACACAGGCGTGCATACACACACACACACACACACACATTCTTAATGAAGAGCACACAACTGCAGTCACATTCCACCTCTTCTGCACGTGCCTCTGTCGGGTGGTTGCTCTTCTGTACAGTATCTCCAGGAGCAGTTCCAGCTTAATGGGCTCCATAAAGGCCAAAGCACGGCACAGTCAGCACCCCAAGTCAGCCGTAACGTCCAAGTGCCTGCAGCAGACATCGGTCTCAAATCAGTCAGTCGGGATGTTGTTCTCGGTGAGGGTTTTTATATTAGTGTTTCTAAAAACCACAAAGCTAGGCCATTTGCTTAAATCATCATTAGAAAGAATGCCGAGTGCCCAGATGGGATTTCTAGTTTCTGTGCAAATGAAATCACGCTAGTCCAGATTTTATTCGCTCAAAACTACTAGGGAAGCAGTAGGATTTGGTTTCAGTGCTGCCAAAAAGCAGGAATTTACTTAAGTTTTAATTCTGAAGCAATCCTGGTGTTAATGTTGTAGCTGGGGTCAGGCAGCATGGGGGCTGGGGCCCCCGCTGTGCTGGCTGAGGAAGCCCGGATCTCTCCCAGTTCAGGCTCACTCTCGCTGGAGGTAGACCCGCTGTTGATGGCATAGACGCTCTCCACAACTCCCTGAGCTGAAGCACAGCCATCTGGCTCTTTCTTCTCCCTGGGGCTAGACAAGCCTGGGAGGACGGCCATCTTCCCCGTCTGCCTGTTGGGCAGCAAGGACATGGTGTAGTCTGCAATGATCCCGCCCACATCTAAGTTGCATGCCTGGTCGAAGGCTAGGAAGCCCACATTGGCATTTGCCTCACACACCACAAAGGAGCCATCGTCCATGATGAGAAGATCGATGCCACAGAAGTCCATGCCCAGGATGTTGGACACCTGGATAGCCAGCTGCTTGCCTTGTTCCGTCAGAGGGCACATGACGCCCACGCCACCTGTGGGGAAATCAGAGTGATGTAACAGTGACTCTAACCGAGCAGGACCCTACGGGGGCTTCCCAGGAAAGACCCTCACCCAGGTTCTCCGCCTGCCTTTTGTCTGTAGAAAAACTGTAGTCAAAGAATAAATTTAATCAGAGAAGTGAGAACATGCAGAAAGAAAGGAAAACAGTCCAGCAATGTAAAATAATCATACTTTAGCCATTAAACAAAGCAAGGACCTTTAGCTTTCCCTCAAGGACTATAGACAATATTCTGAGCCATGTCCTTTGAGCTGTTTTGCAAATACTGAAACCCTCACCCAGCTGAAGAAGTTAACTGTATGCTGTCCACAGCATGTAGACCCCAGACCAGTAGGAACCAGAAGGTTGATGATGCCGAGTCCCCAGTATCTCATCACTGATCAATAAGAAGAATGTCCATGAGCTGATCATGCCCAGCTCCCTGAATACTATGAGACTCCTCACTACCCCTCCAGGGTGGGACACACGGTCCTGTGGGCATTGGCCCACTGTGGCCCCTTTTGGCTGGCAAAGCAATAACGCGATTTCTTTCGGTGCTGTGCTGTGCTTAGTGGCTCAGTCGTGTCTGACTCTTTGCAACCCTGTGGACTATAGCCCACCAGGCTCCTCTGTCCATAGCATGCTCCAGACAAGAATATTGGAGTGGGTTGCCATGCCCTCCTCCAGGAGATCCTCCCAACTTAGGGTTGAACCCAGGTCTGCCACACTGCAGGAGGATTCTTTACCATCTGAGCCACCAGGGAGAGTCCAAGAATCCTGGAGTGGGTAGCCTACCCCTTTTCCAGGGGAACTTCCCGACCCAGGAATCAAACCGGGGTCTACTGCATTTGCAGGTGGATCTTTACCAACTGAGTTACCTGTAGAATTCCTTTCTACTTCTCCCAAAACTCTGTCTCCGAGATTTAATCCAGTCCCAGTGTACAAAGGCCAAATTTTGGCAACAATACCAGACACCAACTGATGAGTCAAATGACCTTTCAAAGGAAGGGGTGTATGCTGGCGAGAGGCAGTGAAATGGGCATTTTTATTACTCACAAAAGGTCTGCATGGAAATCAGGACACTCTTTGAGAAAGTAATATCAAAGCAATACTCTTTTCTAGAGTTTAATAAAATGTTTATATTCTCTGACCCAGTCATCACACCACAAAGGGAATAACCTTATATAATAGGGGAAAAAAGCTTTATGCACAAATACGCTGATGGCAGAGTTATTCAAAATACTGGAAAATCAAAATAGTGGTATGCAATAGTCATTTGATATTTGTTGAGTAAATAAAATATTATCATCTAAGTAGCTCACAACAAAAGAAAGGAGCATAGTTTCCAACCATTACTAAAAATGATGGTGAGTTTGAGATCACATGGGAAAATATTAACACTTAAAAGTTATAAAGGCTGTACAGCATGACCATGATTACGCAAAAAAACCCCTAAAACCCATTGTCAGAAACAAGACCACCAAAATGTTAACACCGGTTGTCTCTAGATGGTGGGATTAATGATAAACATCTTTTTTCATTTGACTGTGCCATATATCCTAAATTTTCTACATTGAGGATGCATTAGTAGAAACAAAATTAACTTACTGTTTTCTGAGAGAGGCTTGTGAGACAAAAATCCTATACCAAGACAGAGCCTACTTACTCACATTTGTTAAAGAGCTAAGACCTCAGATTTAACGGGCTCCCTTTAGTCTTCCTGCCGGAGAAGGCAATGGCACCCCACTCCAGGACTCTTGCCTGGAAAATCCCATGGACGGAGGAGCCTGGTGGGCTGCAGTCCATGGGGTCGCTAAGAATCGGACACGACTGAGCAACTTCACTTTGACTTTTCACTTTCATGCATTGGAGAAGGAAGTGGCAACCCACTCCAGTGTTCTTGCCTGGAGAATCCCAGGGACGGGGGAGCCTGGTGGGCTGCCGTCTATGGGGTCGCACAGAGTTGGACACAACTGAAGCGACTTAGCAGCAGCAACAGCAGCAGCAGTCTTCCTGCAAAAATAACACTTGGGACTTCCTTCATGGTCCAGTAGGATAAAAATCCGCCTGCCAGTTCAGGGGGCACAGGTTAGAGCCCTGGTCCAGGAAGATCTCACATGCCTCAGGGCAACTAAGCCACGTGCCTACAACTACTGAAGCCGGCACTCTAGAGCCTGTACTCTGCAGTAAGCAAGGCCACTGCAGCGAGAAGCCTGTGCACCGTGCGGAAGAGGAGCCCCCCACTCGCCACAGCCAGACAAAGCCCATGCGAAGCAACACAGACCCAGCACAGCCAAAACAAATAAATCAAGTGGTTAAAAAAAATGACAACTTAAAAACACAACACTTGTATTCTCATAAACTGATGACTTAAACCTTAACTCTGCCTCTCCACCACTTGTAATTGTATGAGGAAAAGGATTTAAGCAGCTTTAAAACAGTTCATCCAAAAAAAAAAAAAAAAGGCAATATGGATAATTACAAAGCTGTGTATTTTCCAGTTAAAGAATGAATTTTGTGAAAGGCAAACTGATAATACATAAGGTTTGATACTGTGGGAAGACAGGAGTGTCATGAAAATTAAATGAGATAATATCCTAGGTACAGTGTCAACCTAGCCTAGCTTTGCTTTTATCACAGCACTTTAGTCACTGTATCTTACAATGATCTGTTCATACGTCTTTTTCTTTACTGGACTATAAACTTCCTGAGGGCAAGGACTCGCATTAATCCTTACACAATCAGCATCTACCCTGGAGCCCACTCTGGGAGACTGCTCAACCACACTCCAGCTGAAGGACTGGACTGGTGTTTCGTGCTCTTCATTAGTCACCAGACTTGATACACTCATTTGGCAATTTAGGAAATAACAACTGGGTATTTTTTCACATTACTAACAAATGCCACTCATGACAATAGTTGACAACAGCTTTCTGTAATGAACATAAGAATTTCCATGCCCTTGGGACCTTCTCCATTCACCACAACAGAAAACAAGCCTTATCAAAAGGTTAATGGGATGGGGTTATGCATTTGACTTAAACAAACTGCAGCTTTCTAATAACATCAAATATAGAAGAAAAACACAATTAAAGGAAAAAAAAAAAAGAAATACAATGTCAATTATCAATGCAAGGTAAAAGTATGTGCTCTGTCTCCTGCCATTACCTTGGTTTACTTCTCTCTTTCTTTGTATTTTTTTGTTTTCGGCCATACCACACTGCTCGAAGGAGTTCCCAGACCAGGGATTGAACTCATGCCCTCAGCAGTGAAAGTGCAGAGTCTCAGCCCCTGGAACCCAAGGAATACCCTCACTGCCTTAGTTTTAGACTGTCCTTACTTCTGGCCTGAGCTGTTGCTGCAGTTTCCAAACTCAGTTCCCCTGCCTCCCTCCTCTGCTTTCAATCCATCCTCTTTCCAGATGTCAGTTTTTCTCAAACACCAGTCCTCCTGTCACTCTCTTGTTTAGTGGGGACTGCCAGGTCCTAACACCTACGAGATAGGGTTCACATCGCAGCGTCCTGACATTCCCTGGTTTGACCTCTGTCACGGCCCGTATACCCACCTGTCCCCCACCTGGACTGCTTACTGCTAAGGGAAAGGGCTTGCTTCTAACTCCTCTCTGTGATCCTGGCACCTCACAGAGGGTCTGACCAGACAGGAGGGATCAACACACCTGGGCTGGGTGCAAACATCCTGAGATGGTGAAGGGCAGGGAAACCTGGTGCGCTGCAGTCCATGGGGTCACAAACAGGTGGACTGAGCAACTTAACAACAAAGACGTCCTGATGAGAAACCCCAGCGGGCTCCCCTGACCAACAGTCCCACCCTGAGCCCCGGTGCCTCACCGAGAGAGCAGTTGCTCTGCATCCGCCCATCTGTGGAGCAGCGAAGCATGGAGCCTATCACCTGGCCGCCGACCACCACCACCCGGATATCTTTTCCGTGGGACTCCTTCACGTACTTCTGGAACAGGTAGGGCACGTCGTGGCGGATCAGGTGGCAGATGTCTGAGAGGTGGTGTTTATCCCTTGCAAGAAAAACACCTTTTCCTTTAAGAGAAAGACAAAGAGCAAAAAAAGGAGTTAGACACGCCTCTGAGCACAGTCCTTGCCATCCCACCTCCCCGGTCCGGAGTCAACCATTCTTTCCCAACCTGCCTCACTCTGGCCCCTTCAACTTCTCTGAGCTGACTCTTGTGTCTTCTCAAATGGCCATCAAATTTTATCGTCCCTGGGTTTTACTCACCTCCCTCTGTTCACAATGCTTTTTTTTTTTTTTCAAAATGAAATAAAAATGTATTCCAGAAACACACAGAAGAGGCCGAAATAAAATCTTAAGAATCTAGTTAATTCGTTTCCAAAACTGGAGGATGCTGATCTGGCAGAGTCCATGTCTCACTCACTTTTGTTTAAATCCCCCAAACTTACACTGTGTCAATCAATGTTTATGGAACATAACTAACTGAACATACTTTAGAGAAATTCCCAGTTGAGATGGAGAGAGACCACGAAAGATAATGACACAGCTTGATATGGCATTAGGAGAGGTCAGTGCTGAATACTATGGGAGTTCAAGAAGTAGCCACTACCAGACACCCTGAACTTTCAAACAAAAGAAATGTATTATTTGGCTATATCCATTTAGTTCTAAAAGGAATGACCCATACTTCTACTGATGTCTGGGGAAAGCATTCCTACTTGACTCCAAATTCTTTATTTTCTGCCTGAATCACTTATGCTTTTGAATTATTTGACATCTGCTTTTCCATTTGCACATTAGCTAACAGATCTGAGCAGGGGGGCCTGAAGGGTTTCCCCTACAAATCTGACATGAACATACTATACCCTGAACCTTGTTAGCAAAGACGGAACAAAGAGATGGTCTTCCTAAGATTTGTTACTACCTTAGAAAGAGTGGGACATTTCTGAAGTCTCAAAAAAGAATAGGGATGGGTATCAGTCCCCAGTGGTGAGAGATCAAAAAGTAACATCTGGCATCTGGCAGCGGATGGCCAGGATTAAATGATAGGCACTGGGAGGATTTTCAGCAGAAATGAGGGCCAGAAACAGGTTCCTTGGTTCCTGGCTCAGAGGTTCCAATATGGGGCTTAGTCTGCAGTTAATTAAGGAGCTACAGCTTTAAAGCAAAAACTAGGGTGAGGTGAGGGGAAGAGTACTAAGATTATTTAATCATCTACTATGTGCCAAATACTTTATTTTTTAAAATTATATCTTTTATATTTCATGCTATCTCTGTGAAGGCATGAGGACAAGTATAGCTATTTTTGTTTGACAGAAAAGGAAAATTAGGGCCCACAAGATTAGTAACTTTCTGAAGGGCACATCTTGCATGAGTCCACTACCTTCTTGAGATTTATTTCCATATAAATCTCAGAGCTACAACTTTGTTCACTCACTATCCACTGCCCCTCAGATGCTGTGTATTACAACCAATCTGAAAATGAAATTAAGAACACCATTCCACTTACAACAGCATCAAAAGAAATACATTTAACCAAACAGGTTCAAGACTTATTCACAGAAAACTACAAAACATTTTTGAAAGAAATTAAAGACTGAAATAACTGGAAAGACACTCCATGTTCAAAAAAATGGAAGACAATATTGTTAAGATGGAAATATTCCTCAAATTGACCTACAGATTCAATGTAATCCCTACCAAAACCCCAACTTCCTTTCACTGCAGAAACTGATAAGTCAAAGTAAGGAAGTGAAGTTGCTCAGTCGTGTCTGACTCTTTGCGACACCATGTACACCAGGCTCCTCCGTCCATGGGATTTTCTAGACAAGAGTACTGGAGTGGGTTGCCATTTCCTTCTCCAGGGAACTTCCCGACCCAGGGATCAAACCCAGGTCTCCCACACTGTAGACAGACACTTTCCCATCTGAGCCAGGGAAGGAGAAATTGATATGCAGATCCTAAAATTTATATGTAAATTTATGGGACGGGTTTGGGTGGACTCCTAGAGTTGGTGATGGACAGGGAGGCCTGGCATGCTGCGGTTCATGGGGTTGCAAAGAGTCAGACACGACTGAGTGACTGAACTGAATAGCCAACACAATCTTGAAAAAGGACAAAGTTGGAGGACTTGAACTTCCCAATTTCAAAACTTTCTACTGGCGGCTCAGATGGCAAAAGAATCGGCCTGCAATGAGGGAGATCCAGGTTCGATCCCTGGGTCGGGAAGATTTCCTGGAGAAGGGAATGGCAACCCACTCCAGTATTCTTGCCTGGACAATCTCATGGACAGAGGAGCCTGCTGGGCTACATACCGTCCATGAGGTCGCAGAGAGTCAGACACGCTGTGTGATTAATACACACATGCACACACAACAGTGTGGCATAAGGATAGTCATATAGATCCATGAAACAGAACTGAGAACCCAGAATAAACCCTCATACAGATGGTCAATTCTGGATTTTTGCCAAGAGTTCCAAAGCATTCAGTGGGGAATCAACAATCTCTTCAACAATAATACCGGGAAAACTGGATATTCACAGGCAAATGAATGAAATTTGACTTCATCACACCATATACAAAAATGAATTCAAAATGGATCAAACACTCCAAATGAAAGGGCTAAAACTGTAATAAAAACAAATTACACATTTAAAAGTTGCTAAAAGAGTAAATCTTAGAAGTTTTTATAATAAGGAAAAAAATTTGTACCTACGACAGATATTAACTTACTGTGATCATTTCACAATATATACAAATACTGAATCACTATGATGTACACCTGAAACTAATATAATGTTACACATCAATTATACTTCAATTAAAAAAAGATTTTAAAAATAAATCTGTAAAATAGACCTACACATTACTAATGCTTGGCAAATATGCATTTTTGTTCTTTTTGGTTTGTGACTTGTTTTTATGGTGGCGGTATGGTGACCATTTACATTACTTGCCTAGGCCAATTAATATACCTAATATAAAAGTTTTATTTAGTATGTGGTGAAAATAGAACTCTCATACATTGCTGGTAAGGATATAAAATGGCATAACTGTAGTGGAACATCACTGTAGGGAAACACTGGTAGTTTCCCTAACGGTAAACACAGAGTTGCCATATGACCCTGCAATTCCATTCTTGGGTGTATATATACATCCAAGAGAAATGAAAACATGTGTTCATACATATGTGCACGAATGTTCACATCAGCATTATTCATAATAGCCACAAAGTAAAACAACCCAAATGCCCATCAATGGATAAACAAAATGTGGCATCTCCATATAAAATATTATTGAGTCATAAAAAGGGATAAGAAACAGATCCATTCTACAGCATGGATGATCCTTACAAACATTACACTAAAAGAAACCAGACACAGGCCACATATTGTATGGTTCCAGTGATATAAACATCCAAAAGAGGCAAACCACAGAAACAGAAAGTAGATTAGGTGTTGCCAGGGGCCAGGGGAGGGACCACTGGGACCGACCTTTGACAAGTACAGGGTTTTTCTGGAGGTGATAGAAATATTGTGGAATTAGATGGTAGGGGCTACCCTGGTGGCTCAGACAGCAAAGAATCTGCCTGCAATCCAGGGGACCTGGGTTCGAGCCCTTGGTCAGGAAGAGCCCCTGGAGAAGGAACTGGCTACCCACTCTACTATTCTTGTCTGGAGAATTCCATGGACAGAGGAGGAGCCTGGCAGTCTACAGTCCATGGGGTTGCAAAGAATTGGGCATGACTGAGTGACTAACATTTATTTACACAATGGTTGTACAGAAGAGTAAAAATACTAAAATCCTCATAACTGTACAGCATAAAACGGTACATTTTTTGTTTTATGAATTATCTCTTAATTTTTAAAACATCTATAAGTGCTACATCTGCTATTTAGTTTATCATCTGTCTTACCTTTCTACCATGTGAGCTCCTTGAGGGCAGGAAGTTTTGTTCTGCTCCTTTCTGTATCCCCCTGGCACTTTGTGGGCACTCAATAAATATCAGTTGAATTTCATTTCATGTATATTTCACGACAATAAAAAAACTAGTTGAGACACTGCATTTTTGCACTGCAGTATATCTGAACAGTATTCAGAGGCCCACCTCACCATCCCAACTCATTTCTCTTACTCCTCAACTCCTTTCCCAGGTTGCTTTGCCCACCCCGGCTTCTGCATGCTGTTTACCCAGTTCAAATTCCACATTCCAACCGAAGTCTCCTTTCCTTCCACTGAAGCCTTCCCTGCCCCAGGGCAGAGCGGGCCCCGCTCTCCGTGAGGCTGAAACAGGCGCTAGGGCCTGCATGCCACAGTGCTCATCACCCTGCAATGTAACGTCTCTACCCCCTACGCAGCGAAGCCCAAGAGCAGGGTGGGTGTCAGGTTCATGGGAACTGCTCATTCCATGTCCACCCAGGGTACCTCCTGCCACTCCAGATGCCCTGAGCAGTAAAGGATGCCATCTGGGTATCACCAGGAGGTACCCGCTCACATACTACAGGGGCCTCTTCAACTACTGTGTCCTGAGCACCATAGGGGGTCCTGGGGACAGAGATGGGCAGGATCAAGTTCCCACTTCTGAGCAGCTGCAGCAGAAAAGGGGAAAAGCCACAGAAATCTATCCCTGTCATAAAGCATAGTACTATGCTGGAGGCAAGGATGAAGCGCTTCGGAAACACAAAGGGAAGAGTGATTAACTTTGGAAGAGAGGGAAAGAGACCAGGGTTGTGGAGGGAGAAGAAGTGACGTGAAGCTGGCTTTAACGCACAGGCAGAAGCTCACTAGAGCAGAGAGGAAGGCAGCATCCCCAGAAAAGGGAAGAGAACAAAGACTTTTTAAGAGAGCAGGAGACACAGTCTAGGCTAGAATGGATTATGGAGTGTTCGAGTGGCTAGAGCAGGCTGCCAAGGAATGCGGACACTGTTCCTCCAGGGGGAGGAAAAGGAACTGTGTCTAACAGGCAGCACAAGCTCTTGGGAAGGTTTTTCAGCCAAGGGGTGACAAGAAGAGATCTATGTTCCAGAGAAACTGTTTCCCACAAAGACGAGAGGATGCACTGGCAGTGGAGTTCGGGAAACCGGTCAGAACCAAGTCAGGAGTCTACTGCGAGAGTCTAGGGAAGGGCCGCGAAGGGGGTGGACAAAGCTAGAACAGTGGGGACAGCGAGAAGGGGAAAGAGCCGAGGACTACACCGCAAGCTCCGCCAGGGGGAGCTCCGTCTCTCCGAGCTGCGCTTCTGCAGCGCGGGGTGAGTCTCGTCCGCAGAGCCGCCGCCCAATCGGAAGCCGGGCCAGAGGGCACTGACCCCGGTGTCCGCGCGTGCTCTTCACCACCACGGGGTAGCCCAGCGGCTCGGCTTCATCGATCATTTTCGAGAAGTCTTCATGTCCACCTGCCAAGAAAGGCGAAAGTCAGGGAAGGTGAGGCTGACGATTGGGGGGGCTCTGTGGGAATTCTTTAGAGGCCAGGCGTCTCTCTGATTAAGGCAAGATGAACCCATTCCGTCCGACAAACTGTATTTTGTACCTGTCATCCAAAAGGTGAGAGCAGAGAGAGAAGGTAAGCGGCATTATCCGGGGCTTCTACCTGGCAGAGGCTTTATGTGCTCCAGTCCATGTCATCGTCATGACAAGCCCATGGGCAGGACAGGGACTTCTTTTCCCTTATCATGGCTGGGGTAAGCAGACCTCTAAGAAGGCCCCAGAGATTCCTACCTGCTGGTGTACATGCCCTGTATAATCCCCCTCCTAAGTGTACGAGGGGCCAGTGACTATGCTGGGACAGCATTCCCGTGATCAGGCTAATAATCAGTTGGCTCGAATTAATTAAAAGGGAGATATTCTTGGTGGGCCCTGTCCTAATCAGGTGAGCCCTGTAAAAGAAGGTGAGGCATCAGAGAAACTCTCCCGCTGGCCTTGGGGGAGTGAACTGCCACGCTGGAGGGAAGTCCATGTCACAGGGCCAGGCGGGCAGCCTCTAGGAGCTGAGAATGGACCTGAGTTAACAGCCAGCAGAAAGCGGGGACCTCAGTCCTACAACTACGAGGAACTAAATTCCAACCAGTGAGCCTGAAGACCCCAAATCTCCGATGAGATTCCAGCCCAGCTGCACCTTGATTTCATCCTAGTGAGACCTAAGTATAGAACCCAGCTATGCCATAGCTAGACTTCAGACCTTCCGAAACTGTGAGTTGGTAAATGGGTGTTGTCTAAGCTGCTGAGTTTTCAGTAGACTGTTGTACAGAGGTAGACAACCATTATCCAAAGAAACCAAGTCTGGGATTTGTCTCATCCAAGGTTAAGGCATGACTGAATTGGCTCCACTATACTCCTTTAAGCCTTCATTTAAAAACTGTGAATATTAATACGCATTAAAATTCTTCTAAATTGTTTTATAAGGTTCCTTGATTTCCTACACTTTGCATCTTTGTTGTTGTTGTTTAGTCTCTAACTTGCGTCTGACTCTTTTGTGACCCCATGGACTGTAGCCCACCAGGCTCCTCTGTCCATGGTATTTCCCAGGCAAGAATACTGGAGTGGCTTGGGATTTCCTTCTCCAGGGGATCTTCCCTACCCAGGGATCACACTCACATCTTCTGCATTACAGGCAAACTCTTTACCACTAAGCCACCCAGGGAAGCCCCTTTGTATCTTTAGGGGACCATTATTCTTCCTACCACAGGTGTTATAGTTCATCAATTTTTTTGCAAAGCAAAATACTCTGAAATACTAATAAGACCTGTCACAAAAGTGCTAATGATTTTTAAAAACATAAAGCAGCATACTGAGGCAATGCAGATAAACAGGGGCATCATCACAGTGAAAACATTTTATGAGAAGAGAACCCCTAGCTTCCTGATACCCACTGATAAAGGTAGCTCCTCCCTAACCATCCTTTTGTCCTTCCCTAGAATACAATGCAAGGAAGGCCCTTTATTTATGGCTGATGGTATGTGGAATCTTAGTTCCCCAACCAGGGACTGGACGTGCACCCCTTGCATTGGAAGTATGCAGTCTTAATCACTGGAGTGCCAGGGAAGTCCCAAGGGGGGTTTTCTTATCTGAGGCCATCCCTGAACCTGGGCCTCAGACCCCTTTCCCTCTCAGGGAAATCCTTTTCCTGCAAAATCCTCAGGAATATTAACTGTCCTCCCTCTGCTGTATCTTCACCCTCTCAGTTCAAAATGGCAGCAGTATTTTAAACACGCTCAGGTGTCTCCCATTCCTTGACCCTGAATCATCCCTTAGTTACAACCTTGAAGACAGTAGGGAAAACCACTAGACCATTCAGGTAAGACCTAAATCAAATCCCTTACGATTATACAGTGGAAGTGAGAAATAGATTTAAGGGCCTAGATCTGATAGAATGCCTGATGAACTATGGACGAAGGTTCATGACATTGTACAGGAGACAGGGATCAAGAGCATCCCCAAGAAAAAGAAATGCAAAAAAGCCAAATGGCTGTCTGAGGAGGCCTTACAAATGGCTGTGAAAAGAAGAGAAGCCAAAAGCAAAGGAGAAAAAGAAAGATATACCCCTTTGAATGCAGAGTTCCAAACAATAGCACGGAGAGATAAGAAAGCCTTCCTCAGTGATCAGAGCAAAGAAATAGAGGAAAATAATGGAATGGGAAAGACTAGAGATCTCTTCAAGGAAATTAGAGATACCAAGGGAACATTTCATGCAAAGATGGGCTCAATAAAGGACAGAAATGTTATGGCCCTAACAGAAGCA
>SJYV01021496.1:1123734-1158601 GCA_006410875.1 Neotragus pygmaeus | reverse complement strand
CAGCATCAGCTGTAGGAGGGCTCAACAGAGAGTCATTGGCGTTGTCATTATTTGCCGTAATGCTGGTTGCTATGGAGATAGCTTTCTGACCTCAGGATCCCAGGCTGGGAATTACACACTGCAATCTCCCTTCCCAGATCCCAACAGATTACAAGATAGAGGAAATGGCATTTATTAAGCACCTACTGTGTGCCAGGCACTGCACTGGACACTCTGCATGTGTTGTTTACTCTTCATGATCTCTAATAGGATAGTTAACATCCTTCCTCCTTCTCATTTTAGAGATGAGGAAATTGGGGCTCAGAGAAGTCAGGTAACTTGCTCAAAGATTCTGTACCCTCAATTCCAATATGCGGGTAGAGTGGGAGGTGGAGGGGGTTCCCCACATCCCACTAGGTAGCTCTCTGCGACACCACCCGGCATCCTACAATCCAACTCAGTTCTGACACCATCTACTCAAAAACAGCATCAGATCCTGGGGGCTGAGGGATCAATCCCACAAAGCTGCCCCCAGCTTCAGATGCCAGTCACAGGCCCCGGTTGTTAACTGTGCTTCTGACCAACAGATTGGAGGTCCAACAAGTCTGCTAGAGCAGCTCACAGAACTCAGGAAACCCGTTTATCCACTAGACTACTGGCTTATCACAGAGAATATTAAAGGATACAAGCCAACAGCCAGATGAAGTGATACACAGGGTGAGGTCCCGAACCAAAGAACTCATGTCCTCCTCATGGAGTTCGAGGCCCAGCACAATGGCACCAAGAAGCTTTCTGTTTCCCAACCTGGAAGCTCTCTGAACCCCATTCTTTTGGGGGTTTTATGGAGGATTCATTATCAAGGCATGACTGTCTAAATGACTGGCCATTGACTCAACTTCGAGTCCCTCCCCACTCTGCAGAGTAACAACACTTTATTCACGTGGTTGGCGCCTCTGGCAACCAGCCCTGTGCTCAGGGGCTTTCCAAAGTCACCGTATTAACATAAATTCAGGTGTGGTAGGAAAGGGCTTGTTATGAGTAGTGCCCCCATTTCACCTTGATCAACCCTGAATACTCATTGGAAGGCCTGATACTGAAGCTCCAATATTTTGGCCAGCTGATGCAAAGACCTGACTCTCATTGGAAAAGACCCTGATGCTGAGAAGGATTGAAGGCGAGAGGAGAAGGGAGCAACAGAGGATGAGATGGTTGGATGACATCACCAACTCAGTGGACTTGAGTTTGAGCAAACTCTGGGAGATAATGCAGGACAGGGAAGCCTGGCATGCTGCAGTTCATGTGGACACAAAGAGTTGGACACGACTTAGTGACTGAACAGCAACACCAGGTGTGGTGAAAAGGGGCTTGTTATGAATAAGACACCCATTTCACCTTAATGGCTCTCCAGTGATTCAAGGAACTGAGGACAAGAGAGCAAATACTAAAAGAAAAGACGTTCTTACGCCTCGCATCATTCAGGAAATTCCAAGGGTTTTGGGACCTGTGAGCCAGGAACTGTAGGCAAAAAATATATGTATTTCTTACAAACCACAGCATCACATTGCCCAAGGTTACACTGCTGTCAATCTGCAGAGCACAACAGGTACAAGAATGTTTTATTTATTATAGCCCCAAACTGAAAACAATCCAGGTATCCATCAAGAGGGGAACAGTTGAGAGAACCGTGGTATATATCCATACAGTGGCGTGCTCTGCAGCCACGAAAAATAATGAGCTACGACTACAAAGATGAACAAACTTCATGGACGTAACATTGAGCAAAAGAAGCCAGATTCAAAAGGGTATCTACCGCGAGATTCTGTTTACCTAAACTTCACTAACAAGCAAAACTAATCTGTGGTGATAGAGGTCACAATAACAGTTACTTCAGAGTGGTAGGGAGCGGAAGTGGGATTGTGGAGTGAAGGGGCTTCTGGGGTGCTGGAAATGTTTCCGATCTTGATCCATGTGATTGGTGGTTATAAGGGGATGTGTGGGCCTATATAAAAACTCAGCGAGCTGATCTTTGAGATGGTCCTCCATCTAAAAAAGGAAGAAAATGGATAAATAAGTAGATAATTCAACGTGTAATGTGTATGCCTACTCAGTCGTGTCCAGCTCTGCGAACCCATGGACTGTACCCGGCCAGGCTCCTCTGTCCATGGAATTTTCCAGGCAAGAATACAGGAGTGGGCTTCCATTTCCTCCTCCAGGGGGTCTTCCCAACCCACAGCTCCTGAGTCTCCTGCATTGGCAACTGGATCCTTTACCACTGAGCCACTGGGGAAATATATTTCATTTTAAAAGGTGCCAGGCCAAGAGAGGAGTAACCAAGTAAATTCTGGCTTTGCATCCTGCAGGGAGTGGGATGTGGAAGAAGTCAAGAGTCTTTGTATAGACGGAGGAGTGCCTGCATCCTATGTCCCCCCCAGGACCCCCGCCCTGAGGAAGGTGCCTGACCAGTGCNAGGTGCCAGGCCAAGAGAGGAGTAACCAAGTAAATTCTGGCTTTGCATCCTGCAGGGAGTGGGATGTGGAAGAAGTCAAGAGTCTTTGTATAGACGGAGGAGTGCCTGCATCCTATGTCCCCCCCAGGACCCCCGCCCTGAGGAAGGTGCCTGACCAGTGCAGGCACCACCCGCAACTCCATCTGAGAGAGGAAGAGGGAATGAGAAGTAGGAAGAGAAGAAAGTGAGGGGAAACGGCAGGCAGGAGAAAGGGGAAGGTGGGTAGGGGCACATTTCCTCCAAGCCTCCTGTGGGTTCTGACTCTCAGCAGAGGGAGTTCAGGGAGACCTTCTGAGCCCCCCAGGGAGCAGGGCTGGGGCTGGCAGGGGCCTGGGAGAGAGAAGACGTTTCTGCGCATTCTGATGGGTCTCAAGACCCATCTTCAAAGAGCTTTCGCCCTGAGTGCTGGGTGATATGCCAGTGCATGTCCTAGATGGGTCCGGAGGCCGGCTGGCTGGCAGATTCCTGGAGAGGCAGACTCCCGCCACCCCCGCAGGNGGGGATTCAGGATTGGGAGCTCGTATACACCTGTGGTGGATTCATGTCGATGTATGGCAAAACCAATACAGTATTGTAAAGTAGAATAAAGTAAAAATTAAAAAAAAAAAAAAAGAACAGTACCACAATATGATGGTAAGTGGTGACCATCAGATTAGTGTCCTGGCAGACACTCGGTACTGATGCGGGAGACTGAAGCTTGTAAGGCTCATCTAGATGGGGCAGTGGGGGACTGAAACCCAGTTTTGCCAGATCTGTCCATTATTTGGAAGAATCCAGGTTTTTATCCAGGAAATTAGTATAAAATTTTTCATCACTTTGAAATACCAATAAAAGGTTTACCAGGCCAGCAAGTTATCAATCTATCCACACTTGCCAGATCTCAGGAAGTAAACTATTAAACATCCTAAAATGAGATGGAAGAGGGGAAATTGACCTTTTTCTGGCTAGAGGTTGGGGATGAAAGAAAAAGAAAAAAGAAAAGGTTCTGGAGGAGGATTAAGGACTGTCTGCATAGGTAACAGATCATGAAATCAACCTGTCTTCCTTCCACTAGAATCAAAGGGCTTTAAGGCTTAGGGTCAAATAGATTTAATTTAAAGTTAAAAAAAATTCTGATATTTCCTGCAGAGTGAAATTTGTGAAATAAGAATCATACTCAATACAGTGAATGTGTGACTTGATGGTTATCATCACCTATTTCATATAATAGGTATGTGCAGTGAGGAGAAGGGGATGTGATTCATATTCTCCTGTCCAGATGTGCGGAAGGGTAATGTTATTTGCTTTCTATAACTTATGTCATTTTTTATTAGCCTTCATTTCTACTTACAGAATAGAGTGTAGGGGGTTGAAAGATTTCAACTTGTCAAATAGTACCTCAGTCCTCCCATTTTTCAAATTTTCATTCTCAGTTTCTTTTGACTTCAAAGTCAGAATTTTAAAGTTAAATCATCAAACTAGGGATGTTTCTCCTGTTTCAAAAAGGACCCTTTTTCTCTTCCCTGTCTTCCTTTTTCATGAAGCCCTTGGGTGCAGGGAAGTATATATTCTTAGTGGAAGAAGGCACCTCAAAAGTGTCCACTAGAATGCGATTGATCTGATACTGTATATTGGGAATCAAACTTAGAGTCAGGATTACATCATGGGAACAAATATATGTGGAATTTAAGAGCATAGACAAAGAGATACTATTTTCTGGACTCATGGCCCAGCTTGGGCTTCCCCAGTGGCTTAGCAGTGAAGGATGCAGGAGACTCAGCAATGCAGGTAGATATAAGAGACATAGTTTCAATCCCTGGGTAGGGAAGATCCCCTGGAAGAAGGCATGGCAACGCACTAGTATTCTTGCTAGGAAAATCCCCTGGACAAAGGAGCCTCACAGGCTGCAATACCTGGGGTCACAAAGAGTCAGATATGACTAAAGCAAACGAGCATGAGATCTACGACAATGGGAAATTACTTAAACTTTCTTGGTCTTAATTTTATCATGTGTAGAAGAGGGGTAACTTACAATAGTACCTACTTGTACAGTTTTTAAAAGGTTCCATTATTGTATACAAGCACCTAGTAAATGGCAAGTTCTAGACAATTATCACTAAATTACCAGATGAGGGCTGGTTGGTAGTGTGATATTTACATCCTAAGGGCTGTTGTCATTGCCTCCAGTGAGGGCAATCCATACCACAGTACGTTCCTTGCCCCAGAACATAACTATTCTTGTCAATATCTTCTTAACTGTACCAAAAGTTCTTAGCTGTGTTCTCTTCACCATAATCAACACATAAGACATCTGTGAGTTTGGTTAACTCAGTTGTAATAAGTAACCTAATTAGTATGATTAGACGCTATAGGAATTTAGAATCTAATTTCTGAGAAAATTTTATAAAATTATTTAAACCTTTGTCATTTCAAGTCATCCAGTACTCACTGAACATTTATGGTATGCAGAAAGCAGAATGAGAACTGGAGATGGGAGGAGGAGTTACTCAGAAACTGTAAAATCATAGTCACCTTTTGGACTTCCCCAGTGACTCAGCAGTAAAGAATCTGCCGGCCATGCAGGAGATACTATGGTCTGATTCTTGGGTTGAAAAGATTCCCTGGGGGAGGACAGGGCAACCCACTCCAGTATTCTTGCATGGGAAGTCCCATGAACAGAGGAGCATGGTGGGCTACAGTCCATGAAGTCACAAAGAGTTGGACATGACTGAAGCCACTGAGCATGCAGCCTACCTTCTAAGATTTGAATTTTTATATGAAGATGGAAACAACTATATCCACATGTGTAATGCCAGAAACAAGGCAAAAGCATTATAAACAAATTGTGATACTCAAACAAAATAAGAAACTATGAATTTCCACTGAAGAAATATCTCTAAAAAGGGGAGGAAACATAATGAGTTGCTAACATCTCCTTGTTTTTATCAGATAGAGAAAAGCCACATATAAAATAGAGTACACATCATTAGGGAATATGTGAGAATTTTCCTTTTCTGAGAATTCTGATTGAGATCTGCTTTGAGGTTAGAACTAGAATCGAAGATTGGATTAGTTAAAGCAATGAATATCAGAAGACATGCTCTGGTCTTTGCTCCCTAAGCAAAGAAGAACTTTAAAGGTACATGAAGATATGAAGAAACAAATTTGTATTTAAGGAAAAATATTCCTTGGATAACATGTAAAGGGAAAAAAAATTAGAAACATGGATGAAGCAGTTTCGCCCACAAATTATTTCCTAATGGGCTTTAAAATTTATTTCTATGTTGGGTACAATTGGGATCTATTTCTTTAATTTGTCGGAATTTCTTGGAAGAAAAGGGTGCTTGAAGAACTAACATGGGATGAGATACCAAGTTTTCTACTCTGAATTGCATTCTTTTTCACATCTTCAACTTAACTTAAAAAAGTATCACAAAATAAATTAATTCTGAATTTTGAGTGACTTAAACTGAATTATAAAGGCAAAATGAAAATGAAGGGAAATGAAAAAGTCTCTATTATTAAGTAAAGAAATGAAACTGAAAGGCTATTGTCACAAAATAAGTAAAGGTTGAGTGTTAATCAAGAGCTCTAGGTTGTGGGCGCGACTGGATGGAAGCTTCAATCTGAATAAGAAGAAGCCAAAGACTCATCTACTAAAACTATCTCTTTCCCAGAAGGTCATGATGGTCACCATTTCACTTAAAGATCTTTCAGAGAAAATGTGCTGATTCCAGAAAATGTTTATATGTTATTGTAAAGGTATTCTCCCAAGTATAAACTCAACTCGGCAAGATTTCTTAGAAATTCTATCCCTTCTTTTATATTTTAGTGCATAGAGTTCTGTTGATTACATTCGTCTTTTCTGATCTATGCTCTTTATATTTTCTTTTCCCTTTACAGCTGATGGTCCTTCTCTTCTTGTATCCATCAGCAAGTTTCCTATGCGTTTTCATGAAATGTGTACTGTTGTTTTGTGGGCATGTATTTTAATGCACATAAATTGACTATGTCATACATCTCATTTGTCTTACCATTTTCCACCAAGCATTAAACTTTGAAATTCCCTTCATGTTTTTATGTGCAGATATATTCCATTGCTTATGACTTCTACTTGAATTCCACGGAGTGTATTAATTATACTTTACTTATCCATTCTGACAGTGATGGACACCATGATTAACTCTAATTCCCTGAACTCACAAGAATACTGTCACAAATACTTTTGTTTGTTTCCATTAGAAATCTCTACAAGAATCTCCTAGGAGTGGCACTGTTGGGTTACAGACTGTGCTTATTCCTACAGATTATAAGTAATTTGATCTCCAGAACGGAGATGCCAATCTTGTCTCTCAACTAAGGGTACATCAACATTCTGCCATCCTCACATCCTTACTAACACTTGCAATTATACAGCTTTCTAATAGATTAAAAGTGACATGCTTTCATTCTCAGTTGTTTAATTATTAAGTTAATAAATGAATTTGAGCATGTCTGAAATGTGCTTGTTAGCTCTTGTTTTCTCTTTTATGAATTGAAAGTTCCATTTTTTTTTCTAATAAACTGATACACACAAGCTAATATGCAGAAGTCCGTTGCTTATTCCACATACAAGTAAGTCCCCTTATCATTTTTGTTGTTGCTGCTGTTCAGTCGCTAAGTCACATCTGACTTTTTGTGATCCCATGAACTGCAGCATGGCAGGTTCCCTGTCCTTCACTGTCTCCGGACACTTGCTCAAGCTCATGTCCACTGGATTGATGATGCGATCCAATATATCATCCTCTGTCACCCCTTCTCTTGCCATCAGTTTTTCCCACCATCAGGGTCTTTTCTAATCAGTCAGCTCTTCAAACCAGGTGACCAAAGTATTGGAATCTCAGTGTCAGCACTGGTCCTTCCAGTGAATACTTAGGGTCCATTTCATTTAGGATTGACTGATTTGATCTCCTTGGAGGCCAAGGGACGCTCAAGAGCCTTCTCCAACACCACAGGTCAAGAGCATCAATACTTTGGTGCTCAGCCTTCTTTATGGTCCAACTCTCACAGCTGTACATGACTAGTGGAAAAATCATAGCTTTGATACTACAAACCTTTGTCAGCAAAATGATTTCTCCATTTTTTAATATGCTGTCTAGTTTTGTCATAGCTTTTCTTCCAAGAAGCAAGGGTCTTTTTCATGGCTGCTGTCACCATCCACAATGATTTTGGAGCCCAAGAAAATAAAATCGGTCACTATTTCTACTTTTTCCCCATCTATTTGCCATGAAGTGATGGGACCAGATGCCATGATCTTAATTTTTTAAGTGTTAAGTTTTAAGCCAGCTTTTTCACTCTCCTCTTTAATCCTCATTTGCTGCTAAGTCGCTTCAGTTGTGTCCGACTCTGTGTAACCCCACAGACGGCAGCCCAACAGGCTCCCCTGTCCTTGGGATTCTCCAGGCAAGGACACTGGAGTGGGTTGCCATTTCCTTCTCCAATGCATGAAAGTGAAAAGGGAAAGTGAAGTCACTCAGTCATGTCCGACTCTTAGCAATCCCATGGATTGCAGCCTACCAGTCTCCTCTGTCCATGGGATTTTCCAGGCAAGAGTACTAGAGTGGGGTGCCATCACCTTCTCCATAATCCTCATCAAAAGGCTCCTTAGATCCTCTTCACTTTCCGCCATTAGAGTAGTATCCTGTACATATCTCAGATTGTTGATATTTCTCCCAGCAATCTTAATTCCAATTTGTGAGTCATCCAGCCCTGCATTTCACATGATGTACTCTGCATAGAAGTTAAATTAGGGCTTGGAAAAATAGCTTTTCAATATATTATCTGCTGTTTTTGATCCTAATACTTTTTAAATGAGCACAAAATTTTAAGCATTTGTTGTAATCTAATTTTCAGTATTTTACCATTTCTGTTTGCTTTGATGTTTTCTTGTTAGAAATTCTTTCCCACCCTAAGATAACAAAGATCATTCTATAATCTCAAGNCCATCAGTTTTTCCCATCATCAGGGTCTTTTCTAATCAGTCAGCTCTTCAAACCAGGTGACCAAAGTATTGGAATCTCAGTGTCAGCACTGGTCCTTCCAGTGAATACTTAGGGTCCATTTCATTTAGGATTGACTGATTTGATCTCCTTGGAGGCCAAGGGACGCTCAAGAGCCTTCTCCAACACCACAGGTCAAGAGCATCAATACTTTGGTGCTCAGCCTTCTTTATGGTCCAACTCTCACAGCTGTACATGACTAGTGGAAAAATCATAGCTTTGATGAGACAGACCTTTGTTGGCAAAGTGATGTGTCTTCTTAATATCCTGTCTGGGTTCATCATAGCTTTTCTTCCAAGGAGCATGCATATTTTAATTTTGTCGCTGCAGTCACTGATGCAGTGATTTTGGAGCCTCCCAAAATAAAATCTGTCACTATTTCCACATTTTCCCCATCTATTTACCATGAAATGATGGGACTGGATGGCATAATCTTAGTTTTTTGAATGTTGAGTTTTAAGTCAGCTTTTTCACTCTCCTCTTTCACTTTCATCAAGATTCTCTATGGTTCCTTTTCACTTTCTGCCACCACTATTTA
Organism: Neotragus pygmaeus; assembly: GCA_006410875.1. NCBI lineage: Eukaryota > Metazoa > Chordata > Mammalia > Artiodactyla > Bovidae > Neotragus > Neotragus pygmaeus. The sequence goes on along the minus strand of SJYV01021496.1, from coordinate 1,149,561 downwards.
AGCAGCAGCTGCAAATACATCCAGCCAGACACTGTGTTGTGACATTCTCTTGTTATTTAACAATTTTTAGGCAAGATGATTAAAAGAACTGTTTTATATTATGAGGGACTATTACTGTCCTAAACCCATTATTTTATGTAATTTCTACAGTAAACCAGGAATGTAGATTTCATCACTTCATTTTATAGATGAGGAAACTGAGATTTAATTGAGACTCACAATCATGCCCCTTGAAACAAAATAATAACTTAGTGCTTATCGATGGTGTGTGCCCACTGTCCAATCACTGTAAATTGTAGTCTCTCAGTTCTCACAACATTCTAGGAAGTCTTCATATCAGTATTTGCATAGGAAGGAACATAGGTACAGGGAGATTAAGTAACTTGTGTAAGAGTGCATAATTAACAAGTGTCCGAAGTCAGGTTTTATTCCATCAGTTTAATTCCAGAATCCTTGTTCTCAAGTACTATGCTGAAAGAAAACAAGGGATTCACAACCATGTAAAAAGGTTATTTATAATAAGTAATGAAAGAAATAAATGACAGACATGGATGCAAAATATATAAACAGATAATTTGCAGTGGAAGAAACAACAAATGGCCGATATATCCATATGATATTCCTGTTGCCAGTTTCCTAAAAATGATACACAAATTAACATTACAATGGTGTATAATTTTTCACCTATCAAATTTGAAAAATATGAAAAGATTGATACTGCTGTTGATATAACCTCTGTAGAAGTCAATTCAATAGTACCTATTAAAGATGAGAAATGCACATACCCTTTGGTCTAGCAATTTAGCTTATAGAAATATATTTTAAAAAATTATTCACACAAATATATATGTACACATATATATTTGTGCAGAGATGTTCATTGTATCATTATTTGTACAAAAGTGAAAGATTGAAAACAACCAAAAAAGAGGAATGTTTTTGATAAATTATAGACTTTCAGTGCTGTTGAATATTGTGTAACACTCAAAATAAAGGAATGAAGTAGATCTTTATGACATGTTTTATAGAGAAGTCTGTTCATGGTGAAAATCAAGTTGCATTATATTATGTATTTGGTGGAATTTTTTTTGGTAAAAATACATTTATTTACCTTTTGCATTTGTATATTTATGGAAAAAATACATAAATTATTAACAGTTGTTTTTAGGAGTATTCATGGATGGAAATTTATAATGAGAAAAATTTTGATTTTACTTAATAACACCTTGATATTATTTACATTATTTACTATATAATGATGTAATATTTGTGTTGTTGTTCAGTTGCTAAGTCACGTCCGACTCTTTGTGACCCCATGGACTGCAGCACGCCAGGCTCCTCTGTCCTCAATTGTCTCCTGGAGTTTGCTCAAATTCATGTCCATTGAGTCAGTGATGCTATCTAACCATCTTATCCTCTGCCATACCCTTCTCCTTTTGCCTTTAGTCTTTCCCAGCATCAGGGTCTTTTCCAGTGAATCAGTTCTTCACATCAGGTGGCCAAAATATTGGAGCTTCAGCTTTAGCAACAATCCTTCCAATGAATATTCAGGGTTGATTTCCTTTAGGAGTGAATGGTTTGATCTTCTTGCTGCCCAAGGGACTCTCAAGAGTTTTTTCCAGTGCCAGAATTTGAAAGCCTCAGTTCTTTGGCACTCAGCCTCCTTTGTGGTCCAATTTTCACATCATTTATATAAAATAATGATCCTATCCCATAGTAATGTATATAATAAAGTAAAAGTATAATGTAAAAATAAAATGGAAAGTAAGAACTATGTCAAAGTTACAGAGCTCATAAATGGCAGAAGTATAATTTAGTTCAAGCTCTGTGTAACTCCAGAGTTGTCTTCTCCACTATTCCACCCTCTAGAATAACAGCATTATTGAACATTGGTCCTGTTTTTCCATATACTGCATGTAATTATATATAATTAGGTTTCCTAGAGAGTTATATGTTACAACTTGTCAGGAAGGAGAAGAGACAATAAAATAAACTTTATTGTAAGTTTATTCCAATAAATAGTAAAAGAAGAAACCTGCCCAACTAATTTTATTGGAACCTTAAATTTCAAACCACGTAAAGATGATATCTGCAAGATAAATTGTTTGACAATCTCACTTACAAAAATAGATGCTAAAACTTTGATGTTTGTTAGAAACCAACACAATACTATAAAGCAATTATCCTCAATTAAAAATAAATGAAATTTAAAAAAACTATTAGCTAAATGAACCCAATAATATATTAAGAAAATAGTTCATCATGATAAGGTCAAGTTTATTCTAGGAATGTAAGGATGCTTCAGCATCCAACATTATATTAATTTATATTACCGGGCTAAAGGGAAAAATAACCTACAGTTGTAATAATAGATGTAGACAAAGCACTGGTTGGAATTCACCATCTATTTTGATTGAAAAATAACTCTCATAAAATCAGAAATATAAGGTGTAGGGAGGCACTTTTGTGTCCTATCTAAACCTCTACAGTTTTAACTGTTCCCCTACATTTCAACAGTTTCTTAGTATATGCAACTGAGGCTCTACCTGAGGGCTACCTCTGGTTCCTGGAATATGTGTGGGGCAGACTGGGAGTGCTGGGGAGAGTGTGGTTTCAATAATAGCTCCCAGTAAAGGATGGACAAGCTTTGATGAGTAAATATCCTAGCTTCCTCAGTCCTTGTTTTGGCAGAGGGCAGTCTTATACGAGAGGTAGGTAAACTTTTTTGGTAAGAGGACAGATAGTAAATAGCTTAGGTTTTGTGGGCAATGTGGTCTCTGTTGCAACTACTCAACTCTGCTGTTGCAGTGCAGACATAGCCATAGATGGCACCTGAAAGATGCATGCACCCGTGTTCCGATAAAACTTATTTATAAAAATAATTTGTGGTTGATTTTGGCCCTTAGCTGTAGTTTGTAGAGCCCTTTCTACATAGTTCCCCAGAAATTTTTGGCAGTATTAGGACCCAGGTGCCCACAATATAGGCTGTCTTGGTGAATCAGGGTACAGAATCTGCCTACAATGCAGGATACGTGGGTTTAATCCTTGGGTCGTGAAGATCCCCTGGAGAAGAAAATGGCAACCCACTCCAGTATTCTTGCCTGGGAAATCCCCTGGACAGAGGAGCTTGGCTATAGCCCATGAAATGGCAAAAGTGTTGGACACAACTGAGCAACTGAACAACAAGAACAACAAGCCCACAATATATGGTAACTTGTTCATTTATGCATCATATTTATTTTTTCCCATTTCTAACTTCACTCTCTCACACTCTATTGGTGCTACTTGCAACAGCTTCCTACATAGGCTTTTTGTCAAATTCTTATCTCAGTGTCTACTTCTGCAGAAACCCATGCTAGGATAGTTGATATCAGAAGTGATTCTATGAAGTAGAACTTCAGGATGAGATTCTGAAAACAAGGGCAACAGCAAGGACCTAGAAGGCCATGAGGATCTCATTGCTATCTAAGTGTGGCAGTGACATCCCCCAGCACTCTGTAGCATCATAAGTACTAGGAGTCTCACCTCTAGTGAGTTGTCATGGGATGTAGGTGGAGTGCGATGCACTGACTTATATAAACTCTTATGCTTGAAATATATTAAGACAATGATAACTAAATCATATGAAGATGGTTAGTTGTTATGAAAAGTCTTAAAGTAGCCTTAAAGAAAGAAAATGACAGAGTCGGGAAAGCCACATATCAATTTGGGATACTCTGTGAAAACCAGAAGGCCTCCATGGCTCTGTTTTAACAGACATTCATCTCCTGAGCACAGTAGATTTTGCTGAATATTTGGTTCCAACAGTAGCCTTCAGTTAGTGATCTGATGTCAGTCAGATTTCAGTATGAGAGGGGTAGAATTATAAAGGAGGCTGAAACAATCTCCTATTGAAAGTCAGAGACCTGAGACACAAGGAATAGGACTCTTAGATTTGGAAAGGATTAATCTGAGGATGTACTTAGAAACATCAAACTCCATATTTCACTGAATTTCAAGGGCTGGCTTGGAAGCAGCCTTCCAAGCCTAGTACTTTCCCAAAGACTGTGCAAAGGTCTTGTTGAGGTAATGGCCTCATAAAGGGATACTTCTCCTGCACAAGGTCAGTTCTAACCATCTGTCACTACTTATGGGTCAATAACAAAGGTCAAGTCTCAGCATGGCCCAGTTGAGTAACTCGTGTCCCCGTATTGGATAAAAGTGATTATTCACTCAATGAGCTGCAGGGCCTGGCTAATAGGTGGCAACAGAACTGGGAGAACATGTTTTGGGAACGTTCCCTGAGGGTGCTGGACCAGGGAGGGCAGGCTATACAAGATGTTGGATGTGTGGACATTCTCGAATGACTCAGGATTTAACATCTTGTCATCAATGCCTAGAGCCAGTCCTAATACCCTTCTGGAATATCTCTTTGAGAAAATTGAAGTGTCATCAATGTTTTGTAAATTTGTATGCTAAGCCTGGTAGTGTACCATAAATATATCTTTTCCTTGTAAAATTTTGCTCTAGTTTTTTAATCATAAAAAAAGGGATAATATGCAGGTCAATCTAAATATTCATCAGCATAGAAATAGTTTAGTAAATATTTTTATGGACAGTATTAGAAAGTTGTCTGTTATATTATTTAAGGTGAAATAAACAAGCTATTTTCTAGGTCTCCTTACCTTTCTCTCTGTGACCTCATGAGCATACAGAGATGTTTGGAAAGATATCTCTGAAACTATTATCAGTGATTATTAAAAGGAGGAAATAAATAAGTAAAAAAGAGTGGCTTCCAATTTCTATATTCCTCAGTAAACAAATGAAAGGAAAATGAAGCAGATTTAGAAGAATCATTTTGGTTGTTGTCTTTTTTTCTCATTTCCAAATTTTATATAACAAACATATATTCTTTTCATAATAAAAGATAAAAAGAAACAGAGCTAATATTACTACTGAGATCAATGCTTTTGTATTTTCAGTGCACTTAGGATACCTATAATATGTGATACCTTCTCGAGGGCAGTTTGGCATTGCTTTTGAAATAAAAATAGTATGTCACCTTTGAACCCAGAAAATCCATTTTATAGATAGTTAACCTAATATCTCATGCATGCTTCCAAAGATACATGCTTAACTAATTTTCATTATACTATTGCTTTCTTATAACAGCAAAAGTCTAGAAAGACTCAACTATCTACCAAAAGTGATTGGCTAATTACTATTCCAATAGTGAAATCCTATGTACTACTAGAAAGAATGAAGTAGACGTATATTCTATCACAGGGAATTTTTCTAGCTCTATTAAGAGATATAATTGAGGTAATGGCCTTGTAAGATGCTTCTGGGTAAACAGCATCAATATACTGAGGTTGTATTGCTATAATTGTGCAAAAATCTCCAAAGGCATATTTGATAAATTGTAAATATGCTATTGCCACAGTTAGGATGAGAGCAAGATTTTCACCTTCTGTATGACATCTTCGCACCCAGCACACTTTTCTTTTATAACTGAAGAACAAATAAAAAAGAAAAAAGTTAAAGTAGATTAGGGAGAGGAAATAATAAAGGAATATATTAATTGCTAGGAAATTAAATAATTATCCCAAAAGTCCTAGAAGTAGATGAAGCAAGAAAAGTGAATTGACAAGCAGTGATAGTAGGAAAATAATAATAATATAATGGCTAACATTTATTCATTACTTTCTTTTTAAAAATTTTCTTTGGTTACACCATGTTGCATGTGGAATCCTAGTTTCCTAACCCGGGATTGAACCCTCTCCCCTGCATTGAAATGTAGAATCCTTACCTCTAGACTGCCAGGGAAGGTCTTATTAATTACTTTCTAGCATCAAGAATTTACTTAATACTTTTCATGTGTTGCCTCATTTGATACTTGAAAACTATGACACAGATATTGTTACTCCCTATTCGCTAAAGCTGGAGCTCCAATACTTTGGCCATTTAATGTGAAGAGCTGACTCATTGGAAAAGACCCTGATGCTGGGAAAGATTGAGGGCAGGAGAAGGGGATGGCAGAGGATGAGATGGTTGGATGGCATCACCAACTTAATGGACATGAATTTGAGCAAACTCTGAGAGATAGTGGAGGACAGAGGAGCCTGGTGTGCTGCAGTCAATGGTGTTGCAAAGAGTTGGACATGACTTAGCGACTGAACAACAACAATTTTTACTGATAAATCCAGAGCTTTAGGACACCCAGAAGTGTGTAGGCCAGTTAAATAAAGTCAAATCCATACCTACACACTTTATAGTCAAACTATCAAAATTCAAAGGTGAGGTGAGANCCATCCTAAAGGAGATCAGTCCTGAGTGTTCACTGGAAGGACTGATGTTGAAGCTGAAACTCCAATACTGTGGCCACTTGATGCGAACAGCTGACTCATTTGAAAAGACCCAGATGCTGGGAAAGATTGAAGGCGGGAGGGGAAGGGGACAACAGAAGATGAGACGGTTAGATGGCATCACCAACTCAATGAACGTGAGTTTGAGTAAACTCCGAGAATTGATGATGGACAGGGAAGCCTGGCGTGCTGTGGTCCATGGGGTCGGGGTCGCAAAGAGTCAGACACTACTGAGTTACTGAACTGATCCCTGTGATCAAGCTATCAAAGGGCTTCCATTTCCTCACATCCCACACACTTCCTCATCCCTGACAGGTCGGTTTTTCTTTCTAATGCTAAAGTGAAGCTGTAGTCATTGAACTCCCTGTGCTACATCCAACACACGTCTCTGTGCTTATGTGTCTTTTTAGAATCAAACACCACTTTTCATTATACCATTCTTCGTGGTATGTTCTTCCCATTGGCTTCTGTCACCTCTCTTCTTTCTCTTCTCACCTTTCCAGTTGCTCTAACTTGGCTTCTTGTGTAAGTTCTTCCTTTTCCCATTCCCTAAAGGATTCTCTCTCAAACTCTCTTTTATTAATTATTATTTTATTATGATAAAATAGACATAACAAAATTTACCATTTAACCATTTCATGCAGCTCAGGCCTCTCTTCATTCTGCATATTCTCCCTGAGTAATCTCCATTCTTGTGATTTCACTGAACATAATGGAAGTTTCCACATCTACTCCCATAGTCTACACCTCTCTCAGGAGCTCCAGATTCATTTATCTGCTGCCTACTGAATACTTTTACTTGCTTACTATAGACACCTCAAACAGAATGTGTCCTAAACCCAAATAATCTCTCCCAATAATGCCTTGTCCTACCCACCAGTCTGTTTCTCTTCCTCCCTGGAACACTCATTGAGTGTTTGCTTTCTCATTTGGTGGCCCAAACCAGAAACCAGGGTCACGCTTGATTCCTCTCCACCCTCCCAACACCCAAACAATCATCATGTCCTCATATTTGTCTCCTTCTTAAATCTTGAATCCGTTCACTTCATTCCTACTCTAACCACCGTAGTTTCGACCATCATTGCTCACCTGCACCCTTTATAAAGCCTATCACTGTATATGGCCTCCTTAATAGCTCAGTTGGTAAAGAATCCGCCTGCAATGCAGGAGATCTTGGTTCTATTCCTGGGTCAGGAAGATCCCCTGGAGAAGGGAAAGGCTACCCACTCCAGTATTCTGGCTTGGAGAATTCCATGAACTATNTATGGCCTCCTTAATAGCTCAGTTGGTAAAGAATCCGCCTGCAATGCAGGAGATCTTGGTTCTATTCCTGGGTCAGGAAGATCCCCTGGAGAAGGGAAAGGCTACCCACTCCAGTATTCTGGCTTGGAGAATTCCATGAACTATATGGGGTCACAAAGAGTCAGACACGACTGAGCGATTTTCACTTTCACCACTATATATCCTGTCTCTACTTTACCTCTGGTCTAATTCCTTCTCCAAAGTGTAGCCAAACTGATATTCTGACCTCTCATCAGGGCATTTCCTAGCTTAAAGCCCTCCAATAACTTCCTGTTAGTCTCAGGATTACCCCAACCTCTTTCATATACTGTAGATGGCAACTTCTTATCTTTCTAGCCATATATCTCAACTCTAGTTCCCTGATATTCTACAAATTACTCAAAATAACACTAATCGGTCATGTTCTCTCTTACCTTTAGATCTCTCTATATTCTGCTTTCTTCTTAGACTGCTCCTTTGCCCACCTTGCTTTAGCTCGATAACTTCAGCTTTATCTCTTTTGGGAAGTCTTCAATATCCTAAACTAGCTCCAAATTAGGAGCTCTCCTATGTAAACCCATACCATCTTGCACTAACTCTTATCCTGGCACTTACTGCACTGAAACTGCCTGCTTACTTGCTGTCCTCTGCCCCTGATGAACTGGAAATGCCTTGAGAGCAGGACTCTGCTGCTTACTGCTAGAGTAGAGTGCCTAGCGTGGTGGTTGGCACATACTGTGTCCCAGCTACACATTTAATGAACAAATTCCAGGGGAAAAGGAGCAAAGACATTTCAGACAGAGGGAATGAATATGATACAGACTCAAGGTACTGACTCAACTAAGATGAAGAGATGCACCTTGAAAGCCAACAAGAGCTACTAGAGAGCTTCTGGGGAGAGAGAACATAAGAGATGCAGGCAATTTGGAAAAACAAGTCTCAATTCTATTTTAAGGACACTCACCATAGGAGAAGGTGTCTGGCATGGGGACCCCATGCCCAGCCAGCTCCTGGAATGTCCAGAATTTGTTGATGCAGTTTAGAATGCTCTGTGGGCGGTTGACTAAGCGGCAGCCCAGCTTCTCCAGGTGTCGCAGGACGGTGATGTCACTGTCCGACTGCACGGAGGGCGTGGGCACGCGGACAAGCACCACGTCTGGGAAAGTGGTGAGCGCCTTCTGGTTCAGCTGCAGGCCTGCAATCAAAGGGAGAAGTGAGCTGTGTGCTGGCTGTCATCTAATCCCACCAGAAGCACTGGTTCCAACAGATTCCTCAAGACTGAAGTTAGTGGAAAGAAGAGCCTTGAAAATGGCACTTGAATATCCCGTTGTAATGAGATGCTACTCTCCATCTTATACTCTAAGCAAATGAACACTGAGGAAATACAAAAGAATGAATGGGGGCAGGGGAGGAGGGCAGTGTACCGAGAATAACCCAAGTCAGAAAAATCCATAGGAGATAATATAGTCCAGTACCCCCTTCCATATAGAACTATTAATAGTCTTCCCTAAAGCTTAGGGGCTGAGGAGGCTGGAGACAATGACAGGAAATGCAGCATAAGCCATTTAAGGTATTTTTACGACTCCCATGATTTCATCTTTAAAAGGCATCTGGAATATTATGAATGTAATGAATGTAAAAATGTCAATGTTAAGTGAAAAAGAAAGGATACAAAATTATCGATATAAGTTAGAAATGGTATATCAACATTTTAACAGTGGTAATGGGATTATAGATGATTTCCTATAATTATCCATATTTTCCAAAATGTCTCTAACTGCGTATTACCTTTATAACAAAAAACTTAAAAAATAATAAATCTACTAAAAGTCAATTCAATATTAAGAAAAACTAGAATGCATCACAAAACAATTGATCTGTATACCCAAAGGACTTAAACCTGCATGACACTGGATGAACTGGGAGTATTAGCTTGTGATGAGGAGTCAGAGGAACAGGAGTGCAGTCTTCAATTATCTGTAGGGTTCCATGCAGAAAAACTACTTGGCTTGTCTTCTGTGACCTCAGGAGATAGAGCTGAGGAGCTATCCATAAGAGCATTATTTTGTCTGACTGCTCACTGCTGTGTCCTCAGCCCCTAGAACAGTATCTGGTGCGTGGTAGGCACTCCTTGTTTGTTTAATTGTATAGAAGCTACATAGAGATAGATTAGGGTTCAACGAAAGGGACACTTTTCTGCTGTCTTACGATGGAATGGGCTGAGACTCAGGTCATTTGAGGATGGCACAGAAGGAATGTCAAGGTTAGATAAGCTCACAGCAACCTGCTTGGTCTCTTTCAACCCTGATAGCCTATGGTTTGTATTACTCTTACTAGTTAAATAGGCATCTCCAGTGGACTCAGCATTTGGGGATACAGTGACAGAGACAGGAAGTGGACTGGAGAAGGCAATAAGAAGTGAGTTCAGGGACTTACTTGGTCTGCCTTAGTGAACCTTAAAGGAGTCTCTAACATGCTCCACAGAAAGCCTTTTAAACACAGTTTGAGAACCACGTTATAGACTTTAACCTAAAGCACCTTTGATTTCATAAGTGATAAAAAAGTGCACAACCGTATTAATTTCAAGAAAATAAAAGTTACTAAGGATGTTACTATTTCCCTATTCGGGGATGAATAATATCAATACAAAAACTCTAAGCAAAACAAAACAACAGCAACCAAACAGAAAAACCCAAACCACAAAACGACTACATGGATCTAACTTGCACCGTTTCCTCCCATTCTAGATGTTTCACCAATTTAAAGCAAAGAGAGTAAGTGCAGTCATTAAGTTAAATTGTTTTTAGCACTTCTGTTGACAGTGTGAACCCAAGGAACTGGAACATAATTCTCGGGGATGATGTCTAAAGAACATTCAGGTTATCTTTACTTTGCCATCAGAAAACAGTGTCATTTATATGTGCTTTTTCCTTTGCCACTAATAGCCCCTGGGGAAAATAATCTGAAAGGGGGAAAACACCAAACCCTGAGTAATATCCTCAAAATTGGTAGGAGAAGAAAGAAAAGTATTCAAGTTGGTGAAAAAGGTGAGTAAATACCGAACAGTCAGGGGAAAAGCAACAGCCCAGAACGACATTACATAATGAGGTAATATATGCAAAAATGCTTTAAGAACTATGAAATACTATGCATATGCAAGGCACTGGCATTTTTACTGCACAGACATTCTACGGAGCAAGGTAGGACAATTTATGGAGATTTGCACCACCTGATGAGAAAAATGGCTTTGCAACAGAAAAGTGACCTAGAGAGATGAGAAGCAGCTGAAACGTCTGGCTTTTAAATCTCAACACGAGACCACAGACAAACAGTTAAACTTCTAAATGGGAAGGAAAGAATTCAGTCATTTCTGGAAATACCAACCACATGTGGACAGAGACAGCTCAGCCTCGACAAGCAGATTCACGTACACCTAGAAGTCTTACCAGGACTTCATCTCTCTTCTCCAAAGGTAAATCTTTGGGCCTGGCTCATTCCAACTGAAGCCTTTAATAAACGAAGAATGGAATGGATTAACGTGGAGCTGAAAAGGCTCTTGCAAGCAGTTAGATAGATGTGGTCTCTGACTGTGCTGGCCTCCGACTGTGCTGGCCTCCAGCTCTGTGCAGAGAGGAGCATGATGGATTTAGGGAAAACATCCGTACAACCAGTTCTTTCTCTGCCCATTGACCCAGCTCCAGCATCCATGCTATGGGGCAACATCACTTTCCCCCTGATCTTTTTCTTTGCTGTCTGTACCTTGGGCTTCCCATGTGGTGCCAGTGGTAAAGAATCTTCTGTAATGCAGGAGATGTGGGTTTGATCCCCGGGGAGGGAAGATCCCCTGGAGAAGGACATGGCAACTCATTCCAGTATTCTTGCCTGGAGAATCCTATGCAAAGAGGAGCCTGGCAGGCTACAGTCTAGAGAGTCTCACAGAGTCAGACATGACTGAAGCGACTAAGCACAGCATGTCACAGCACCTTGTCCAAATTAAACATTTCTAGAAGCAGGAGACAAGAGTCTGCAGCTTGTGATGGCATCCGTCAGCAGGAACAGTAGTTCTGCACAGCCATGGCCAAGAACAGCTTGGATTTAAGGCTGGTGCTCGGCAAACCTGCCAGTGAATTCTTGAGCCTTTAACCAGTTAGTAATCTCTCTCCCTCTTCCCATAAATATCTCTTCTCAGGAAAGGATGGAGCTTAATGTGTCACCTTTTCTGGGATCATTAACATTCCCACTGCAATCTATGGGCCTTAAGCCAAGGGAATGAAAGGCTGATGCAGGAACTCAGAGAGGGCAGGCTTCTGCTTTGCTGGCAAGGGATGGAAGGAAAGCCCTGAACCATAAGGGGCTTGTTCCCTCAATAACAAGGGATTTCATGTGATTAAGTGCCCTAGTGCTCTTGGGTATCACCTTGACCTGGACATCAGGGTGAAGGGAAAGGAGCTGAGTTGCTTCTGTGATATTTGGGATCTCTCAGGCTCCTAGACTGGGCTTGAGATTTACTATTTAGCCTTGAATCACTTTTTTTTTTTTTAATTAAAATGATCACTCTGTCCCCGAACAGGTCCATAAGATTGTGAGAATGATCAGACCCCAAACTAGTTAGTACAATGATGAATAACCGACCTCGCTTAAATCAACTTTTTAAAATCACAATATTTCCTCCATATTACTTCCCAAAAGAATAATATACTTTCATGGGTAATTATGTTCTGATTTCCTTTTGATTCTATTATTTATATTTGGAGATATTTTTAATGTATTAAAAACAAGATAAAAAAATGAGTAACTTTCCCAAAGAATTGAGCCTGTTTTTCTTCCTAACCTATATATTGGATTAAATTAATTCTACAAAACTAGACTTTTGCATTTATATGTACAACAGCAGAGAAATGCACACAATAATACAGAGAAATAGCTTTAGAAATAAGTCATTATTGGACAGCAGAGCTCTAAAAATTAAAACCCATTTTCAATCATTCATACAAATACAGAGATGAGTCAAAGATAATAAAAGGTAGAATCATTCAGATCTGAATTTGCCTAACATTTTGTGTCTGAGGGACTTTGCTAAGAACTTTCATATGTATTATTGTATTTAAATTAAAGATGTTTCGTTAAAAAAAAACCAAAACAAAACAGAACAGACTCGTAGTTGCTGAGGAAGAGTGATGGCCTGGGAGTCTGGGGGTAGTAACTGCAAACTATTACATTTAGAATGAATGAACAAGGTCCTACTATACAGCACAGGGAACGATATTCAATATCCTATGGATACTGGGAGTATCCACAGGGAACTATATTCAAAACCATAATGGAAAAGAATATAAAAATAGAATGTATATATGTGTATAACTCCGTCCCTTTGCTGTACAGCAGCGATTGGCAGAACAATGTAAATCAACTGTGCTTTAATTTTTAAAAATGACATCTTGTATCTGAACCCTTGTACTGGACTGACTATCAAAAGTCTTTGCATTTACACAGACCTGATTAAGACGCCCAGTGGGTCACCACCCTTTAGATGTGTGGGCACAGAGCACTCATTCATATATGCACATGTACATCCCTGGCTTCACCACGAAAACACAAGCTTCAGAACCAAACTGGCAGGGTTTCCCCGGTGGCTCAGTCTTCAAGAATCTGCCTGCTAGTGCAGGAGACACGGGTTTGATCCCTGATCTGGGAAGATCCTACATGCTGTGGCAGAACTAAGCCTGTGTGCCACAGCTATTGAGTCTGTGCTCTAGAGCCCAAGAGCCCCAACTATGGAAGCCCGTGTGCCCTAGAGTCCATGCTGCGAAACAAGAGAAGCCACCACCACAAGACCGCGCAACTGCAACGAACAGTGACCCCTGCTCGCCCCAACTAGAGAAGAGCCCATGCAACAGAGAAGATCCAGCACAGACGAAAAATAATTGATTAAAAAAAAAACACCCTAAACTGGCTTCTTGTATGCTAGGAAAAAAACACTCTTCATGTACAAAGCAAGTGGCAGAAATAAGAAAAAGAGCAGAACACCATAGCAGGAAAGCCAGCAAAGGACCTCATTTACACGAGTTTTCAGAATCACTACACTTGAGTAGGATCATGTTCACTACTAGCCACAGTTGGCAGTAAAGCTGAGAAAGGAAGCAACGCTATAAATTAAGTGGATAATAATCCATCAAGTGTTGCGCACTACCATGTCGTTTTAGGAGGAATATGTGTCATCCCAAACATGATCTGGCTCATCCCAATCACTCTCCACATTTTCTCTGTTTTTTTTCTACCCTACCCCCCAGCATTTCCTCATTCGGAAGTTATTTTTATTCTTACTATGCCGTTCTTCCCTCCCTTTTAAAGGTCTTTGTTACAATGCTCAAAGAAAATTGCACCTCCAACCCATTAAGACTCACAGTCATTATTAGACCACCTTCTCTTTCCACCAGATGCTATTTTGAGGTCATTTAATTCATTTCCACCTTTATTGAACTGTTGCGATGAGTGAGACACAGGAAAACGAAGATGAGCCAGGTGGTCTCTGCCTACCAGGAGTTTATCGTCTCCTTACGGAGAAAGATACTGACATCATTCAGTCACTCAACACACATTTATCATTTCATGCAGTCATTCGGTGAAGATTTATTGAACACCTACTTTGGGCCAAACCCAGTGTTAGTTTTGGGTTTCCCCAGCAGGACTCCTGGAGACACGGACTGAAGTACAAGAGGTTTATCATCAGGGTGGTAATTTCAGGAAACACTGGGAGGGGAGTGGAGAAGACAATGCTGCAAATAAAAGGTGTCTTAGGAAGTGAGCGATGACCTTGGCACCCAGAGCTTAATCCTGCTGGGCAACAATAAGAAATGGTTTAGTGCACACTCCTTGGTTACCACACCCAAGGGGCGAGGGAGCTAGTGATTTATAATTTTATATGTATTCTAAGTCTGGTTGAGAGCGGATCCAGGGGTGTGGTGTTAACTCCCTGGCCCTTCTGGCTTACCATACATGTGTGGACAAAGTGAGCTCCTGTAACCAGAGAAAGCCGTCAGGCAGAGATTCAGGTACTGATGGTTAGATGCAAGACAGGGGTGGGGCAGGGGTGCCATCAAATGTAAGAGTAAAGCGCCATGGGAGAGCCTCTGACAGTGAAGGAACATGCATCCAGGCACCGTCTTAAGGGCTGGGCACAGGGGCTGAGGTGTGTGCGTGAGGCAACATCCCTGGGATTTAAGAAGAAAAGAAGACAGACAACTGTAATTAATGTTAGTGAGGTTCTACAGAGCACCTGGGTATTAAGAAGAGTTATCAGTCTGGTTTGGGCAGGGGCTGGGGAGATTCTAACACAATATTAGAAGTGCTCTGGCAGGCAGATATATCATATTTATCAGGGCACAGTGACAGCAAAGGAGGAGGGGACAGCCAGGTGATTATTTCTAAGAGAATCAAGGCCAATTTCAGACAGGAGATGTCGACTCACAGTGCTTCTGGCTCAGAAGAAACATGTATAACTAATACAAGCTTGATGTCTACCTCTTGTTGCAAAGGCATGACTACTCATACACACTGAGTTCAGGAATATCCCAGGGCTATTTGCAAAGGCCTTTCAAGAAGTTGAGGCCACAAGAGATGAGAGGCAATTATGGCAAAGTGGATAAAGTCCTGGCCTCCAAGTCAGAGACCTGATTGGCAAGATAAAAAATGTCCCTGAGTCTCAGTTTCCTCTTCTGTAAAATAGAAGAACTTGAAAACCTTCCTCTCTCCCTTACCTCACCAACACAATCTTTCCTGCAACCACAAAGACAACTCTCATCAAGCCCTTTCCCCCTTTCACGTCAGTCTCTCAAGACTCCGGTCTCCAAGGCCATGTCCCTGGACTCTGATCCACACCCAGTCCAGTTCTGACACTGCCTTTTCTACTCCCACCTCCGTCTTCCATGTGCTCTAGGGGACTCAGTCAGTGGGACTCAATGGGCAGCAAATCCCCTATCCTTGACCTTTTCGGTGAGTGTTCCTTTCCTCTTCTTTTTTTGAGTCTAATTGACCCCTGCCTCTCCCCAGTGGCACTGCTTCTTACTCCCTCCCAAGCTGTGGCGGTTTTCTGTCTCTCATGCCGGGGGTCACTGGGCCTGGAGGTAGGAGAGACGTGCTCCTTGCTTCTCACTGTGGCTTGACCATCCCCCTTCTCTCCTCCTAAAACATCCAGTCTGACTCTCCAACCACACCACATCTCCCTACTTGTGCAGGTCTTCTAAGGCTCCCAGTCACTCCCCTGTCTTTGAAGCTTTAGCTCCAGACTCACTGACGCTCTTGCACTGTCATAGATACTGGTGACTTCAATATCCCAATGCAGGGGACCTGGGTTTGATACCTGGTTAGGGAACTAGATCCCACATGCAAATAAGAGTTCGCATGCTGCAGCTAAAGATCCTGCATGCCGCAGGGAAGATCAAAGATCCATGTGTTGCAACTAAGACCCAGCACAGCCAAAGAAAGAAGTCAATTAATGAAAATTTAAAAAAAAGAATTCTTCCGATGCCCAGGTCTCCCCATCTTCTGACTTCCTTTCCTCCAAGGATCCTGTCCGTCACTCCAGCCCAGCCACCACTCCCAGTTACATTCCAGACTTTATGCAATGATCATAACTCCCATCTCCAACCACTGCCTCCTATCTTTCCAGCTCACTCTCTCGTACCCCAACTCCAGCCACACTTTGATACCATCTGGAACTACCATGCATGGATCCCCCATCTTTTTACTGCCCTTCACCCCCTTCATGCCCTCACTTCCTCCCTTACACTATTTAAATTCCATAGTGAAGCACCACACATATACCCTCATGCCCTTGCACCCATTTCTTGCTTGGCTAAACCACAATCCCAGTAACCCTGATCCCACTCTGCCTACTTCATATATTCTTCTGTGCAATGGAGCATGGCTGGAGAAAAAATACACAAGCCTGTTGGCTGGTCTCAAGGGCGTCCTTACTGCTGCCTGGTAAGCATTCTGTTTCCCTAGTCCATTCACTCTCCCTCAACCCCAAACACTTTGTCTTCTTGCCTCAAATCTTTACTTCTTCCTACCTCCTTCTCATTCTGACTCTTCCTATTTCAATGATTCTGAAGCAATTGGAAAAGAACTTCTCTGTAAGTTTCCACTATCACATCTACCCACCTACCTGTACCTGTGCCAATAGGTTACTTTCTCTGTTACACAGTGGCTGAAGTGTCCTTGTTCCTAGCTTAAGCCAACTTCTTGAAATATGCATTCGATCCCAACCCCTCTCAGGCATTTAAGGCAATGCTCCAGCAATTAACCTCCTTCTCCTAAATCTCGCATTTTCCTCTATCAGATCATTCACACTAACATAAAATATGGTGTTATTTCTCTCTTCTTTAATAAAAGCCTCTCAAATTCATCTTTGAGCAATATCTTAGCTCAAGCTGCTATTACAAAATACCATAGCCTGGGTGGCTTAAACAACAGACATTTATCTTGCACAGTTATGGACACTGGAAGTCTGATATTGGGGTCTGATACTGCCTTCTTGCTGTATTCTCACATGGCAAGGAGAAAGAGACAGAGAAAGATCAAGTTCTCTCAAGTCTTGTTATAAAGGCATTAATCGGATCATGAAGACCCCACCCTCATGATCTCATCTAAATCTCATGACTCAAAGGCTCTACCTCCAGATACATTCACATCAGAGGTTAAGGCTTCAGCGTATAAATTTTGGGAGAACACAATTCAGTCCATACAGGTTATCAATCCATTCTTCACCTTTCCATTATAATAAAACTCCTAAGACAGTGTGTATATTCACTGTGCTCCATTACTTCTTTGAAACTGCTCTTATCAGAGTCACTAATGCTAAGCCCATAGTTTAAATCCCATGGTCAATTCTGAGTCCTCATCTAACTTGATTTACCAGCCACAGCTGAAATAGTCTCATCATGTCTTCCTTCTTTAAATATTTTCTCCACTCAGCTTCCAGCACACCACACTCTCCAGGGCTTACTTCCTTTACTTAGGATTCTTTGCTGGTTCCTCTCCCTCTCCCCAGAGTTTCCCCAACAGCTCAGCAGTAAAGAATACACCTGCAATGCGGGAGAAGTGGGATCCCTGAGTATGGAAGATCCCCTGGAGGAGGAAATGGCAGCCCACTCCAGTATTCTTGCCTGGAAAAAACTCCATGGACAGCGGAACCTGGTGGGCTATAGTTCATGGGGTTGCAAGAGCTGGACACGACTGAGTGACTAAGCATGCATTCCCCCCCTCCCCAACCACTGAACGGTGGAGTGTCCCAGAGCTTATTCCTTGGATCTCTTTTCTGTCTGTAGTCACTCCTGGGAGATGTGTATGGAGATGCTTCTACTTTTGATATCCTCAGGCCAGGACTTTACCCTGAATTGCAACTGATATGATAAACTGCCTACTTACCACTTCCATTTGGATGTTTAATGGGCACCTTAGGCCTGATCCTCAGCACCTACCCAAACCTACTCCCCTCACACCTTTTCCATATGAGTAAATAGTAAACCTGATTCTCACAGCTGCTTAGGACAAACACTGGAACTTCGAACCTTGCTTAGTCTTTCTTACATGTCCAATGTCTGATCCAGAAAGCAAATCCTGACAACTCTGTCTTCAAAATATACTCAAAATCCAGTCTCTTTTCCCCTCCTCCCCTGAAATCATTCTAGTCCAACAATCAGCATCCTTCATCTCCCACCTGAGCTGCAGCAAACCGTTCCTAGGGGATCTCTCTGCCTCTGCCCTTGCTGCCATCAGTCTGTTCTCAAGACTACGGCCAGTATGGTCCTGTGCACGTAGGGCCGGTCACATCACCCCTCTGCTCAAAATTCTTCAGTGGATTCCCAGCTCATTCCAGGGTAAGATAGAAAGTGCATCCGTGACTCACAAGCCCCTATATATGGGCTCCCCTCCCACCCTCACCCCTCTGACCTCCTCTCCCAATGCTCATTCTTAACGCATTCTGCTCTGGCCACGCTGGTTTCCTTGCTGTTCCCTCTCCCTGAACCACCCTATCCCCAGATATCCCAAACAGCTTGTGTCCTTATCTCCTTCAGGTCTTTTACTTGAACCTTATGTTCTGGGTGAAGACCACTCCACCCACCCTGTCTAAAACTACAATCCCTTGCCTCGCCCCTAGAAATGCGCTACTTTTTCTTTCTTCTTCCTTCCTTCCTTTTTTCCTCCTTAGGCTCTTTTCACCATATGCTAATATATTTTACCTCGTTTGTGTTCTGTCTCCCCATCTAGAATGTAATCTCCTTGAGAGGCAGGGATTTCTGTCTGTTTTGTTCTGATGCCTAGGTCAATACCCTACACATAGTAGGCAGTCCACAGATATTTATCGAGCAAATGAATGAACAAAAGCTTAATACTGAGGGAGACTGTGTCTGTTCTTACTCTCCACTGTGTCTCCAGCACTGAGCACAGCACCTGGCCTGGCAGAGAGTGGGCGCCCAAGTGATACTTGTGGAATGAAGTAAAGGAAAGAATAGGATTGTTGTGAAGATTAACTGACACATAAATGATATTAAACTATCAGGAGGAGAAGGGGGCGACAGATGATGAGATGGTTGGATAGCATTACTGACTCAATGAACATGAGTTTGAGCAAACTCTGGGAGATGGTGAAAGATGGGGAAGCCTGGAGCGCTGCAATTTATCGGGTAGCAAACAGTTGGATACAACTTAGCAACTAAACAGCAACAACAACAACAATACCAGAGTCATAGGAATGAGGAACCATTATTCCTGCTTATTCTTCAATGCATAGTAACTTAACTGTATCCTTTCCTCACAACGAAATCTTGAGTTACTCTTTAATAGTGAAGGATCAAGTAGAATTAGATTGAGAATTTTGGATCCTGTTGTAGTTTTGTAACAAAACAATATAAAATTCAAATAAGATGAAGTCTCTCTGGGTAATAGGTACTGTGGCCCACCTATCTATTGGAGAAGTTGGTGGAGCGGGGATAAGCCTAGCAGTAATGTACCTGGATGTCAGTGGACTTTCTACTAAGAAGAGGAATGACAAGGGGGATGGATGGATGCAGATACCTGATCTCTCTGATGATGGCTGTATCCCTTCTACCAGGCAAGCTTAACCAATCTGGTGGAGGGCATGGTAGTAACAACAAGGGATTCAGAAATCTATAAAGTAGGGCTCTGAGATCCACTAAGGACCCCCATCTATTAGTTCTAGAATGTTTTCCAATACAGTTCATGAGCTGTCCCTAAAAATAGCTGTTAGAAACATCAACATAAACCACACTTCAACCCACCCTCAGTCCTGGAGGTCAGCCCACAGCAATAAATGTGGACCCACGGGGTAAAGCATATCCATTCAGCACTCAGGTCAGTCTGGAAACATTATATGGTTGGTGCTTCCTCCCACTCCCTGATCTCTCCACTAGTGCTGGATGCTGGTTTATTCGGATTACAGGGTGTCAGGCACAGGCCTTTAGCATGGACTAAGGTTAAAGATCAACCTTCGTGCACAAAGTTGAGCCTGGTACCCTTTCTTGCTAGTGTCTTCTTGCACAGTAATGGTAATCCATCCTTTCTCTACAAGGCCCCTGTCCTCTTTTGCAAGGCTGAGACAAGACCATTTCCTCATTCAAATTTAATTAAGATTTCTCCCCACCCGAACATCTTAAATCTTACACACCTGATTCCTACAAAGAACCAAGTGAGAGTCTCCCAAAACAACTTAATGTAAAGAACCTGACCTAGAAACTGCCATACAGCCACCAAGGTTTTAACTCTGAAAGTAAGGGAAGAATGCTGAATCATCCTGCTCCTAGGAGCCAAACTGTAACACATCCTCATTTTCAGGTCAGACTCATCTCTTCTGTCTTGGTATCTGTTCCTGAGTTTGGGGCTTTACTTGTTTCTTGAGACAGTTAATTGTAAAGACCAGTGGGTGGTCAAAACACTTGATTTGCACCAGTGACTCTGCCCTCAGATAAATAAACATCCTCATCACAAAAGCAGTTATGCATCCAGTCATGAAATCCCAGACACAGCAGCTAATTACAGCACAAGTCTCACATAGCTGCATTAGCCTCTCACATAGCTGCATTAGCCTTTAAAGGTACTTCATTCAGTCATCCAACAAATGTCAACTGAAGGTCTATTATGTACCTGTTCTGGAGCATACATTTGAGCAATATCCAGTCATTTAGGGGGTGAGAGAAGATGAACTTTGTAAATAAGTAAATTACAATAAAATACAATGAATGCTATCTTATTTGGCAGCATATGGAAGAGAAAGATGCTTGGGGGCCAGTTAAGGAGTCAAGACAGACTTTAGAGAAAAAAAAGACTTGAGATGCATATAAACGGTGAGTAAGAGTTCCCCATGGGAACTTGGGAGCTAGACCAGAAGAGCGTCTCAGGCAGAAGCAATTTCAGTGCAAGGAGCAAGGTGAAGTTAGTGCAGGCTGATGCATGGGATGGAGTGGAAGCAAGGAAACAGAAAGTGCTGAACCCAGAATTACTCAATGTTGGTCCCCAACTGCCAGCCAGCACCATATGCCCAAACACCCTGACTGGGCACATAATTATCAGATTAATATGTAAAAAGAAACTTGGCCTATGGCATATGATAAATACTCCATGTGTTTCATTTAGAATATTCCTATGTGCATTTTGGTGTCATATTCACCACCACTGTATCCTCACAATTGAGAATAATTAACAAAAATGTGTTGAACAAATGAAGAACTTGTGGTTTCTAAGAAGGACGTGGCGATGCACAGATTCTCATAATGCTACGTCCAGCAGGAAGGTGAACAGAAAGTGTTTTCTACAGGATTGCTTCAGTCACCTGAAGGTCATTCACTCCTCCCAGTAGTATCCCCACCCGAATCTATGCTCGGTAGAGCAGATCACTGGGTTAAAAAGAATAACCATAAAACCTCGCATTTGCAGCATTTCTTCAGTTTACTTGTATTATTCTGTTTAAAATAATTGCAGTGTTTAAATCCAAAACTTTGATCCTCTTGTCTAATTCTACATCATATATAACCTGAAATTCTTATCTCTGGATTTGGGTTCCCACTAGCCTCCATGGAGGGAATATGGGCAATGAATTTAAGGAACTGGCGGAGTCACTGCCCGTTCTTGTCTCAAAATGACCCCTTCATCTACTCCCACATGAATCTAAAGAAAGAATGGAAAGGAGCAAAGATATGAAGCCTGAGTAAAGGTGACACGTTAAACTTCCTAAACTATCACATTACTCTGCAACATCACTGTCTAGCCTCAATGTAATGTAATTCTGTTCAATTTCATATCTACTGAGAAAGGTATTGGGCTGGCCAAAAAGTTCATTTGAGTTCTTCTATAACATCTTACAGAAAACCCCAAACTTTTTGGCAATACTATAGGTTGCAGAGTCCAAGGATACACTTATTCCATTATCACTGGCTGAGAATTAGAGTAGGTTGTTAACCATCCATCACTCCATCTCTGATCATTAGGCTTTTCATTTATAAAATGAAGGGGTCAGAATGGATGATCCCAAACTCCTTCCCAGCTCCCACAATAATTCTCAAATAGAAAAGGACATTAGTACCATTGTAACTCTTTCTGGATTTCAAAGCCAGTAAATTGTAGAGTTTATTTCAGAGGAGTACTTTGGCTTAACAAATTACCAACAGTTTTCTATAACTGACTCTAGAAGAAACTGGGAATAGACTGCATATCTTAATTCATTTAAATACATTTATTGAGTGCCTAGTGCATGAGAGGCACTATTTAGACACTGTTACAGCACTGAGCAAAGCAAAGAAGCCCAGTCTTCTCATGGAACTCACTTACTTGTGCTTTAATTATCCCCCCACGCACCACGCACCAAATAAGTCTTTTGACTGTTTTGGACAGCAGAAACAGTGGTCTAATAGGTTTGTTTTATGTGTTGTGACTTGTGTGGGACAATCACTGAATTAGCAAAAAGTTAAAACTGCTTCAAAAAGTAACTGTTTTCATTTTCTTGATCAACTAGGCAAATAATTATGTAGATCTTCTTGTAGTTTAGAAAGAACTACTGGCTTCTGAATAGATTGAGATACATTCACACAGGAATTCCAGCAAAATTTTAAGACACTACACAAAAGAGTGGAAATGTTTCCTGCAGCATTAGAATTTAATTTTCTATTTTCCTATGGCTGTTTAAAATGGGGTTTTAGATACAAAACAGAGAGCATTCCCCTACTCTTTCACGGAATGCATGATGGGTCTATAAAAAGGAGAATGATGTAGAATGATGTGCCTGTATCTCAAAAAAGGCATCTTTACAGGCTGGGAAAAAACACTTTTAAAGAGCAAACTCTTGGGGGTAGAAAGATGTATATACTAGATCTAGATCAGTAAAATATGACAGATCATTCCATTTAAGCACAGTACTGACAGATAATTTTACAGCTGGAGGAACCCTAACCCTTAGCTTTATAAATGAGAAAGCTGGCCAAGGCAAAGCCAAGATACTTGTTAGCAGCAAAACTGTAATAATCCAACCCTGCTGATTCCTTGTCTAGGAATCCAGTTCAGCATTAACTAACTGTGAGAATTTTTAGCAAATCAAGACTAGAGAGAGGGAGCCCTTTATGGGTGACAGCCACTCTTTTAGACTAAATGTATATGACACCCAATGTTTGGAATATATTTCTCCAACAGACTATTCAATCTGATAGGTTTTTTATTAATTTAAGGATGAAACATCTAGAACAGATATGGTCCACTTAGAAATAGGTCATATTCAAAATCTCATATGTATGTAGCCTGTTCAGAAGTTGGGACCCCTTTCCCCTGCCAAAGAAAAGTAACAAATTATGAGTTTATTTAACCAGGCATCGTTGAAACAGTATAAATGATATTCTAAGAAGCACTCTCAGTGGGCCCAAAGCTCCTTGAGTCCTGGACCCCTCTGGATACCTCCATACTGGAGGCTGCAGGGACTCAAACACTGCAAGCCAGGGGAAGGTTCCTAAACCAGGATTCTTAAGCCAGAAACGGTTTATATTAGGATAATTAAGAATATCTAAAAACACACAACCTTTTGAGGTCATGGTCACAGCTGATAACCATGTCTTACCACCCTCTCCCATTCCCTACTCCCCAAATCTCTCGAACACAGCAGCGGCGAAATCAGTGCAGCCAGAACGGTCCCTACCTGAAATCTTGACTTTTCTGGAATCATAATTTAATACTCTCAGAGAGGAAGATCAGTTTAAAGAAAACCCACCAAAGGTCTCCTCGCCTACTTTACACTCAAGAGGTGATTCTAATCTTTCTCAGATTTCTCCCCATCTGCAGGTATTCTAGCTTGGGAATAATAGTCTATGCAGTGCACTGCTGATGCTTGGACACTCTTGGAAAACTTTTAAAAACATTCATCTTAATGGCAATTTTGTAAATTTAGTGTTGGATCTTATAAATCTAAACTGGCAGGGTAATGAAGCAAGCAGAATTTGCTAATTTGGGGTTAGCTTCATTTTCCTCGGACCTCCAGGCGACTTCAGGTGAATTCAAGTTCCTTCCAGACTAAGTCTCCTAAGTGAATTAAACCCCGTTCTCAAATCTTGCCCTCAGGGCAGATGCTGGTGGTCAAAAAAGCTCCCAAGGTTAGGGAATTTCTCTAACCCGAAGAGGTCTCTCGGGGGAGAGCGGCAGGTTTGGGTGACCCAAAGGAGACTTGGCCAGGGGAGGCCCGATGCGCGGGCCCACCCGCTGGCTCTCGGGGACCCCGGAGCGCCACCCCACCCTCCCGGGCCCACCTAGCTCACCGAGGTTGCCGCCGACGATGGTGACGGCGATCTGGTCCATGAGCACCGCCCGGAAGCGCACGTCCTGCTCGGAGCAGCGCTGCCGGAGGGCGCGCAGGATCTGCACCTGCGGGTAGTCCTCGCGGATGCGCCGGTCCGTCAGGAACCAGAGCTGGGAGCACATGGCGGCCAGGGCGGCGGCGCCCGGAGGGGCGCGGGCCCCCTTGGCGCCCCGGGCCGCTCGCTCGGGCTGGCGGGCNTCCGCGCGCGCTCCCCGCGTCGCCGGGCGCCCCGCGCGGCAGCCACCCCGGGGTCCCGTGGGGGCGCTGTGCCTCGCCGCGGGGACGCCCGGATCCGGACTCCACCTAACCCCGGGAAAGGCAGACTCGAGGAGCGCGGATCTGCGGTGATTCCCGTTCGGCTGGCGAGCGGATCGATTCCGACTCCCCGCCTCGGCAGGCTTGGTCTTTCCATGCCCGTGTCATCAGCATTTTGTTCTTGGTTTTCTATGGAGCTAAAGCTCCAGCTTCCTTACGTGGTGGGGAACGGAAAGAAAGGTGAGGGCATTCGTGGTCGTTGCTAAAAACCCCCAGGAGAGTATGGAGAGAGGAGAGAAAAAATGAGGGAAACCCCCCACCTCTCCCGTTAAGGTCTCCGGGACTAGACTCACAGGAAGATAGCTCCTCGGGAACACACTCCGGGCCCTGAGCAAACCCAACTGACCGAGTTCCAGATCGTCATAAATCAGGGAGCTGGGCCGTGTCTGCACCAAGCGCATTTAATTGGCTTCCAGCGGCGGGGCAGCCAAGAGACCAGCAAGAGGCTGCAGCGGGGTGCGGGTGGGGGGCATGGTCAAGACCAGAGACTCTTTGGCCTGCTGAGGTTCAGACCCTGGCTGTGGGCGGAGCTTACGGGTTGGTAACCTTGGAGTTACCCAACTCCTCTGTGCCTCACTTTCTTCATCTGTCTGATGGGATGATCATACCTACAGGGCGGTGAGGATTAAATTCAAGTGCTTACAACCGTTCCAGGCATCTTAAGACCAGTTCCGTGACCTGATTCTCCGGAAGAGCAAAGCATTTCTTTCTAGGAACACAGTCACTTCCTCTCCAACTCAGGAAGCTAGGCTCTGAGTGGATACCTGAGGCTGGCAGATGATCCGCATGTATTACACTGGAATTCTGCCCTCAGGAGTGCGCCTGCACAGTTCTCCCTGCCTGCTTCCAACAGGATAGCCTCAGAAAATCATATTGCTGTTCCAAGATGGGTTTATGGTCTGGAAAGTTTCCTTTCAAACCCGGAAGCTTGATCCCTTGGAATTCCCTGATGAGACTGCAGACAGATATCTGTGGTTCTTCACCTCTGTTTCCCCATCTGCCCTAACTTTTTTTTTTTTTTTTTTTTTTTTTTTTCCG